>JXOR01000200.1:0-308969 GCA_001014335.1 Coboldia fuscipes
TTTTCATCCACCTCGTATCAATACACCATGCTTAGGCCTCAAAGGCGATATATCGATTCAACTTGCTATATGCCTTTACTTCTCATTTGTTCTCAATGAAATAATAATTATTATTTTGAAACGAAGAATTTTTTTCATCCACCTCGTTACGTGCTAATGCTAGGCGTTCAACGGTTTAAGCAATTTCAAGTAGAAATTTATTGAGGTACATGTTGAGGGATGGACCGTTGGTTACAGGATTCGTAAGTGTCGTTTCTGATCGTATCCTGGTGCAGGAGAGTGAGAGTGGCGCTAACACATTCTAATTAACATGGGATTGGAGCAAAATGTGGAAGGATCTCAAATTTCATCCGATTATGTGGTTGGCATCAGAAAACTATATTTTCAGTATTATTGCCGTCTGATTATTATTCTCGCAATTTCGTATAATTTCGCACTCAGCCACCAGTCGAGCGATTTCTAAATCTGTCTACTGGTGGCAACTAGCTGAACTCAATCGAATTTCTAGTAATAAGCGGCATATAGTATAAGACTTAACTTTACTTATACTGTAACTTTAATTTTAATAAAATTTAAATTGTTAATTACTTTGAGTGTGTTTTTGATCCAATATTTACATAAATTTAATAATAATGTAACATGAAACCTTACCACAACATTGGAAGAAGAGGCATCCTACTCCAATTAAAAATGCGGTTTAAATCTAAATTATTCAATTATTGTATTTTATATGCAATTGCATATCAAACAAAAGTCCAACAAATAAATCAAATCAATATTACTGAATTTGAGGAGATGCAAGCAAGATACCTTTATGCAAATGTAATTCATTGAAAACGATGACGATTTCATTAATATGTACATACCATTAATGCGTATGCATGTTGCCAATCCGCGGTTTCATTTTCAATTTATTGATTCAGGATGCTATTTTCAACAATCATTCATGATTTATCGCGATACATTAATAGGTATAAAAGTATAAACGATTTTGGTCCTCAAGAGATAAGTGACGATTTTAGCTTGACCTTACAAAATGCAGATCCCGATGCATTTTTCATTGAGTTATAGTTTTTTAGAATGACCGGATCGTGTATTTTGAATATCGAGGCATTAGAAACATGGTCCATCAGCTGAAATTCCAATACAATCTCATTTATCGTTTTCAACAGCCATACCTCAAAATACTTCAACACAAACAAGTATAAAGTAATTGTGCGCTCAGGTATTACCTCAGGTAGGAAATTCAAACATTTTATGAATAACAATTCAAAATATTTAAACAGCGGATTCAATTTAAGCACCTTGATTAAAATTACTTCCCATAACAGGTTGTTACTCCATCGATATGAACTATTTATACAAAAATTGAATGTCAAATTACATTCAAATTTCTTAAAATAATTTCACTTGCTGGATACCAGTATAACTGGATGCCAACATAATGGGACTTTTAGAAGAGATTCAGCGGAAAAAGGGTCGTTTAAAGGAAACTGAAACGGTAGTCACTTACCCGGACGGACAACGGGTTCGACAAAACGTTCACACAAATGAGGCAACCAAACTGGCTGGCAATAACTATGGATTCATAGTAGATACAAAACCGGACACAATTCCTGCTTGTATATTGGATGAATTTCTTTATTTGGGTTCACAAGACAGTGTAGAACCAACAATTATTAAATCGTTTGGAATATCCCATATATTGAGTGTTGGTGTAATAGTCGATTTGCAACAATACGACGATTTCGAATTACCAAAGATTCTGTTCCTACCATTGTTAGATTTACCAGAAACAAGACTTATTGACTATTTGGACACTGCATTTGATTTCATCAATCAAGCTTACCAAGGAAATGGGAGAGTATTGGTTCACTGCAATGCTGGCGTATCTAGATCAACATCAATTGTAATAGCTTATCTGATGAAACATAAGTCTGTAACTTTTGCAACAGCACTGAACATGGTAAAAGAGAAAAGAAGTTGCATCAGACCGAACGATGGATTTCTTACGCAGTTAAAAAGTCTTAAATTCGTTTAAGTTTAATTTATTTCATGTAAAAAGATTGTTGTTTTTTAATATCTACATAATAATACATTATTATTTATTCTATTAATTCATATTATATCATAGATTATATTTATTGTAATTGAATTAGATTAACGTAATCTAAATGCAAGCGCGACATAATAAAGGTCTTTACTTACAACTAAGAAATTTATTATCCGATTAATTCAAAATGTTTCATTCTTTGGGATGTGTATAACATCCCACTATTTATAAACAGAAGATCACAATGCGATATTATCATCAACGAAATTTTCTTGATGAATTTGATTAGTGTTGCGAATTTTGCCTGGTCAGTCCTAAAGAAGTAAGTCTATGTCATCATTTTCACTATCACTTGACACTACATTGTTTAATGTTAGTGTCCGGAAATCATTAAGTGTTTGTGTAAAAATATCATTATGTACATTTGGACGATTCCTACCTTGGGAATTTGATCCATCGGCTATGTTCAACGTTTCCTGGACCTCTTCGAGAAGATCGCGCCGTATTAAATTATTTCCTACGGTTGTATCGCTATGATTATCATTCTGTTCACGATTTATCGGCTCATCGGTACGTGCCAATGTTGCATCAATTATATCACTAGCGATTCGTATGGCTGCATCTGTCACTGCTATACCCGATATTATGTTTGTGATACCATTGTGATGATAATCGGTAGATGTTGAGGCGGTTGAATCTAATCGTAGACCAGCAACACCCTTCTTTGGAATTGTTGCTAAATCACGTTTAACATGCCTTCGTCGTGTCGGATCATTCTGTCGATGCTGAATCTTTGCATCAAAATCAATTGAGTACAAATATCCAGCTATTAATATTGTGCATGTTTTATCACCACGAATATATGCGTCTTCAATATCTTGACTGGTTCTTTGATCGTATTGCCACCAACCTAAAAACGCAACAATCACTCAAAATAAAATATGAAAAACAACACCACACAATATTAATGATTAGGTAATCAACTTTCAAGTGTGCCGAATTATAATTTCAAAAGACATAAAACTCCTCTTACCATTGCGACCTTCATAATACCATTGGTAACCTTCTGTATTACTAGATGTATCTATATCATTTGACACTAAATCAGGATTATCGAGAAACTGTGGTGAAATTTCACGTCGACAAAGAGCACAACGTCGATTCTTATAGACAACACCCTGAAATTACATTGAATATAAATGGTCAATTAATTAATGTGAAAGGTCACACAATCTATTCGCGCAATATTATGCATTGCGAATGTTGGATGGAAAAACACTCACTTTTATGCAAAGAAAACAAAATATGTGGCCACACGGTAATTTCGCTGGATGAATACAAGTCTGAAGACAAATTGGACATTCTAAAGATTCTGGATTTAATAAGAAATAGATCAGGTTAAAGACGGACTTAAAAAGAATGCAAATCAATTCAGAATTGTGAGAGATATAATCACCTTTTTCTTTTTCTGGAACCTGCTGTGTAGACGACGAGGTGCTGGCCTCATCCGTTCCAGCGCCGTTGGACAATGCTTCTGACATGGTGACACACTAAATGATCATTAAAATGCTCGCTGATAAGTTAAATCGTCGTTAATATAACAAAAACCAAACAGACTATAATTTCTGGGTCTTTTACAATTTCTTTTAATGTGATACAACACAATATTACGAATAATATTCTTAGATTACGCGCACATTTAATAAATTAAATTAAGAATTTAAATATCAAAAATCAAAAATTCGAATGGAATCTAATTAAATCTGATCTGGTATCTCAAGGTGTTGTTCTTGTTGATACTATATAAGATAATAGTGTATATGCACTATTAATAGTGTATATTAAATAATCGGATAAAAATAATAAGATTTATTAAGAGTCTTGGCAGAGAATGAAATAGGTGTAAAGTATATGATACTTGAATCGAAATAATATATCCCGTACGATGTTTTAATAATCACCTCATAATGAAATAGAATGCATAAAAATTTTATATAAAAATCACAATGATAGAAAATGATAGAAAAAAGCAATATAATAATCGAGTTGCTATATGCCTTTACCTCTTATTTGTTCTCAATAAATGAATGAAACGAAGATTTTTTTTTCATCCACCTCGTATTAATATACTATGCGTTCTGNAAATTAAATAGAATCCGAAGTAGTAGAATTGGAAACTTTTGAATTTCGGAAGATGCTCTAATCTTGGCGTTTTGGCGTGATTTTTTTTGTATGAACATTGTCAAGACTACCTCGGGAGCGAGAACCAGAAGCGTTATAAATATTTACTCTTTTTGGAGTAAACAAAGAGTCCCTCTGGGGACCGTCCTCAAAAAGACGACTTTGTGAGAAAATTGTATGAAAATGTCATTTGAGAGCGACGACAGTCCATTCGATTTACGTTCGATTCCATTTAGTCAGCATGCCCGATACCAGTCGAGAATATTGTGTCTTTTTGGCATTCACAATACCAACGACGTTATAGCATGTGAAATCTATTCGAGTCGAGGTCTGACGATTTCATACAAAATTTCAAACGGTCAAAAGTTGGTATCAATCTGAATACAATTTCGCTAGATCGCATACACAATCACGAACATGCACCCATTGTACGATTGTTTCAAATTCAGAATAATGAGGTCACATATGAGAAATATGCATTGAAGTGTTGAATGATATGACTTCTATATGCATTATACGGATTTCTTACATTCTTTATCACTCTCTCTGAATGGATAATTTCTTTCTAAATTAGGTGATTTTGATACCAACATGTGAAGAATGAAATTATCTTTACTTTCATATGTAAAAAGGAAAAGGATGGTATGACCAAAATATGGTTCATCAATTAGATCCAATTAAAATCGTATGTACCTTATATACATTGTATTCATTGAATATTTGTGAAAAATTTATTAATTGAGCAATTGTAGTACCGATTTCTTTACTTTATGAATTTCTTTTAATGAAAATCAACAAGACGAAAATCAGATCGGATTCGACGAAGAGGAAATATAATACCCGACTGTGAGCTGCAACCAACTGATTTTGACATATTGTGTCTGTTTTTTTTTATTTTTAATGAATCATTAAGTTACGATTCTCTCAACTATGTGAATGAATGATCAGTTTGATGATCCTGAAATTGCACTTTTGGCTGCTATTATAAAATTTATTATAATTTATATTATATGCTCCATCGCCATATGTCGGATGTTAGGGAAGTACTAATTGAGTTTCAAAAATGTCGTACTTTCCATTTGCTTCCATATCCTTATCGATATATCGTTTATTTCATAATAGACTCTTCGCAATGCAACGGTACAAATACAAAAGATTTGATCTAACGGAATAAACAAAGAATATAGTTCTTCGACTGGCATATATTGGATATTCATATTTTTGAGGTAATTATTTCAAATGAGACCGAAAACGAAACTTAAATCCAATTTGCCGCCATAATAAATGCAATTTTGAACAGCTGAAGCAGACCCAAAAGGACCACTCGATTGTTTACTCCATTAGATCGTATTTTGTATTATTTGTTACAATTATTGTATTATTGTTTGCATATTGTACCGTGGTCACCACCTTTTAATAAATAAAAGGAAAATAAAAAAGAATTTATACCAATTTTAAGGTTCTCCAAATATTTTAATATTACTCACAGTACCATAATTATACAATAGGTGATAAGTTTCTTGTTTGGTGTTCCGTTGGAATGAAAGTTCCACTTCAACAGTTGTAGTTCTTAATGTCTGCGTTCAGTGAAACTTGTGTGTCCATTTTACTAAATTTTTCGCAATCTGATTCAGATTTGCACAACATAAGAAGAGTGATACGTATTAGTTACAAAACAGCCAGCAAACCATAAAATTTTAGACTCTGCAATATTTTCCTTAATGAGCCGTCGTACTAAGCATTAAACAAATTACGTATTGATGCGAGTCCCCCGCATTTTATTAAAGTGCATTTTATCAGGCACGCATGGTTGAGCTAACCGTTTGTTGATTAATGCTTAACCGGCTTTAATTTTCCAAAATGAAATCCCAATCGATAGAGCCAATGTAGTGTGGATATTAACACTTTACAAGGTGTAATACGTACTCAAATTGCAATGCAATTGTTAGAGATACTGTTCATTTGGGATCCACAATACATACACGGATAATCAATGCGGGGGGAAGGAAATCGTACCGAGTTTTATAATTTTTGGATTCATTTCACAAAGTCTCGAATTTTGTCTACCATATTCGTATTGTAAATATATAGGATGTCTTTGTTATTTTGTGTAATCACAAAAAAAAAAAATTTACTTGATTCCAAACTCCAACAAAAGGAACACTTACAAAAAGATGAAACCTGTTCCGAATATTTACAACTTACCGGTTTGTATATCGTTGAGTATTGCAAAATTAATTTGGTTTCTTTCTTTTCTTTTTTAATTTTTAGGGTGTGAAGATCCTTATAATATTGGAAAATTTGAAACTAATAATAATTAATTTTCAACCAACAATACGATTATGAATTCTAATAGAACATTAAATCATATGAAAAGACTATGTTGTGTAGTTAATGCAACAAAATGTTGCATCCAATAGTGATGTAATATTTGAAAAAAAAAAAAATTAATTTAATATATAAATATCGTATTCATATATACTGAAAGCACTTTAACTTACGATCAAACAAAAATAAACGAGGATTTAAAAAATTATTATAAATTAGAGAATCTGGATACATCATTAGTTACGCTAGCAGGAACAGAATTTTCAATAAGAGAATTAGAAGTTTTATTTGCATAAGAAATTACTTGTATTCGGCAAGAAACAAATAGGATTTGAAGCTCAGTAAGATTTAATTTCATTTTAACTTTGTTTCGGAGTATAATTTACGTTTGATATCAATCTCTTTGCGATTCATTATTTGATCTGCAAAGAGTAATAGAACCTCCCAATTTAATTTTTGGCTGCACAATTATAAAATTGATTATTATCATCAACTAAAATAAATTCACGCTATTTAAATCTAAGGTGAGTTAAATATAATTCTTATATTTAATTTAGCCAAATATTAATATTCATATTATTTATTTAGTGAATTTATGTAATTTACACATGATCTATAACTCTTTCAACATTTCGTTCCCACTTATTTAAAAATTGTAAAGATATTTAGATGTCATGTTAACTGAATATTATGATATCACTTTCAGGAATTAGTTAGAATCATGGTGAAGGAAAAGCCCAATTCAATTCGTATTTATGACAAGGATGGTTTTCGGCGGCGTGCTGCCTGCATTTGTGTTCGATCCGAGGCCGAACAAGAGGTAATTGATTGTGTCATTTTCTTATACCAATTGAGTAATGATTAACTGTGGTAATCAATCATAAATTTGTTGCCCTATAATTTATGAATTTTGATTGTTTTAGATACTTTTAGTTACGTCCTCGCGCCGTCCTGAGTTATGGATTGTGCCAGGCGGTGGCGTTGAACCAGAAGAGGATCCATCTGTGACTGCTGTGCGCGAGGTGCACGAAGAGGCCGGTGTAGTTGGAAAGTTAGGACGTAGTCTAGGCATATTTGAAGTAATTGATGAAAATTCCAATGTGATTTGGATTAGATTTTATATCTTTTAATGTTCATTGAATATTAAAATTTTGACTATTGTAGAATGAAGAGCATATGCATCGGACCGAAGTGTTTGTTATGTTGGTGACACAGGAGCTGGATGAGTGGGAAGATTCAAGAAATATTGGCCGCAAGCGGCAGTGGTTTTCGGTGGATGACGCTTTGGCACAGTTAGCATTACATAAACCAAATCAACGTCATTACATCCAAAAGTTGAGGCATTCAAAGAATTCGGGTTCATCATCAGTGCTCTCCGATAATACGGTTGATCAAACGACCAATAACACAAATTCAGATTCTTAGTATGTGGCTGTAGTATGTACTCGTTTTTTTTTCTAACTCTGATATTAACAATTAAATTAACGGATGATTCATAAAATGCGGAAACCGATGGATTAAATAAATTAATATTCTCACAGAAATCAGATTAATCGTATGATAAAATTGAAGAATATTATTTATTGGCGACTTTACTAAAAAAAATTTTATTTATTGTTAGTGTGATAAAAATTATAATTAATCACATAATATGATTTACATTTAGCAAACAATTAAGAGATACAAAAACAAAACAAAAAATAAAATAATACAAGAAAATTAATCCGTTACAATATCAATACAAAGAAATGAAAAAGAAAATCAACTATCTTATTATGTTTTCTATCAAAGATATTTGAAAATTAAAAATTATAATTCAATAAAAATTTAAATTTTCTAAATTGTTTAAAATATTGGACTAATTTTTTTATTATTTATATAAATATTACAATTTATTCTATCATTTCTGTTGATGCAACACAAACAGTGTATTTAGTAATTAACAAAATATATTTTCATAAATTTAATACTGAATTATTTTTGCATTAATTACATTTGTGTACACGTTTGGTTATTATTGTTTCTTCTACATATTCAAATGATTTTCAACATAAAAAAATCATGTTTGATTAATTTTATTTATATAAATATAAATGTCATTACATATGCTTCTCAATCATTATACAGAAATACTCCATATAAAAAGATTTAGTTTCGATTAAAATATCATAATGAGCATGAGAATACTGATAATAGTGAATAGAGTGAGTATAGATGATAACCTTAAGAAATGAATTCCAAAAATATATGGAAGGTACACACGTAGATGATGATAAATTACCAAAATAAGGTCTGTGTGCAACAATGGAATTATTCGTTTGAAACAAAATGAAAGAATATTGGCCACCGTTGATGATATTTTAACCCAATATTTGTTTGGTAATAAGAATAGTAAAGCGATTAATAAGCGGCTTATTTGCATGTTATACGATAATATGTATTGCAGTGATCAGTGCGCATGAGTTCAGCTAGTTCTTTTATAACAGATTTTCATGTAATAAATCTCTAGGTGAACAGTTCATACAGCTCATTATTTAGTTAGACGTAAAGTTAACTATTACTGTAGATGGAAAATTATAGCAGATTATAAATAAAAATTATTAGTTTTGGAATCTTGGTGTGAATAGGACGTCTTTTTTGCTCCCCCGTAAAAGAAATTATTAAAACAGAATAGTGTATCGTTATTAATTTTATTAAATTCAATTTAAAAATTAATTGTTTTTCTCAATTATATTAAAACAATTATCATAAAGTAGAAGGAACGTTATAATAACAAATATTTTAAATAATTTTCATTAAATAAAGTATAGTGTCCTTATCCATTTGTTCTATATTTTATGTAGACAAAAAGAATAAATAAAACATTAATTCAATTTTCACTTGTATCGGTAGTTACAGTAATGTGATTTTGTGTGCATTCAGAAGGAAAGTTGAGAATATTCAGAAAGAAGGATTATTAATTTCAAACACAAAAAGGGATTAATTGAAATTGAAAGGGCTGTGTTGCCTAACTGGAATATTAAATAAGCGCCTTATCAAAAGTGCCTGAATCTGTTTTAGAACCTAAAATTTGTATTTTTAAAGAGCAAAAGTCAATTATCATTAGCCTTCAAGATGATGAAACCATTAAAACGATTCACTCAATGCGGAAGCTTAACAATGCTGTTTGCTGTATTTATTGTACTATTTGGTGTGAGCAGTACAGCATTAACAACATTTGGTAAAACAAGTCCAAATTTGCAACAAGCACCACCACCACCAAGGAAACGTAAGTCTTTGCTTAAAATATTTTCTTAAAATGCTTTTACAACTTTAATTACCTTTAATGGTAGAAGCTTTTCACTACACTCGTGTAGACCATTTATAACTGACGACGAAATTGAATAATTAGCTGTCAGTTGTAATGGATCGTACGAAAACTAAATCAACGAGCTTTCTTAATACATTTATAGTGTATTTTAGTAAATCTTAAATTCATTGCCAATAGAAATTGTGGAAAATACAATAAAAATCATAAAGTCTATTTGATTTTTATTTCTTTAACGAAAGGTCATAAATGTTTTACTTTCTTATGCAAATAATGTTTTTAAGAATAATCAAAAGGAAATTACAAAGATCTGTTTTTCGATTAACTAGTAATTATGTTCACAATTCTTTGTCAGTAAGTTATATGAAATCGTGTTCTGGTTTCACGCTTCATTGTTTGAATCTTTCCAAACTGTGTCCAGCAACGAACCGTTATTTCGATAAAATATACATTTACATAGTATTTTTTCATATTCGTAGTTTTCAGTAAATTCCCAATCACTAACAGGAGGGGTGAAAATTTCTTTATCGGTTTACGTAAATCTTATAAGATTAGTCATTAGGAGTGTGAAACAGGTTAAAGGTTAAAGTACATGAAAGTAATACCTCAGCATAGACGTCACTAGATTACGATCGTTTCGTAAGTTTATTCTTCTTTCTTTGTGTTCTTGGGGGGTTCTTTGTGACCAACTACTAACTACTCAATTCAACATAAAACAGTGACTATTCAATAATGAAGTATATTAACCTTATATGCAAATGATTAGTTACATCTGAATTTACGTCATTGCTTAATTGATCTTTAAGGGTAATATCGCCTGTTTGGGTAGCATAATTCCATCAACTATTGGGATGAAGGAACTTGTACAAAATCGCAGACGTAAATCGTCAAAGGAATTTATACTTTGATTTGAGGTTTTACGTTTCTTTTCACGATTTTCTTTTTTATTATTATTTTCTTTGTTTTTGGGGTGACTTTATTAATCTACGTAATAGACGTAAGCTGACGCACTTAATTATGAATTAATGTATAACCTGAGGTGAGCTGTGTTTTATATTATGAATATATTTGATTAAATCCATTCCCGAATATAAGTCAGAATGCCCCATTGAGCTTACAATGTTGAAATTTTCTTGTACAATATTAAATAAATGAAGGGACTGGCCAAACATATAAGAAAAACAAGGTCAAATAATTGGAATACCAAACGTTGGGGGGTTTCAACCACACCTTGTAATTCACCATGCGAGTATTTTGATTGTTTTTTTCTTTTTAAATCTCAATCATTCATATGAGTACTTCATTTACTTTGGAGCTGATATTGTATGGGTCAAATATTCATATGTGAGAGAGTTACTGTTTATATTTTCATTGCACCTTGAATATAAGAACGTAGTATGTATAATATAATAAGTACATACTCAAACGTGGTAGAAGTCATAAATAACATTAAAATTTTTACTAAAAATATTCAGAAACAGAATACCATACACAGTTTCTTCAATATTATGTGGAACATTCAATTCTGGGGTGTTCTTATATCACATTAAATTTCATTTGTACAAGTGATGATCATGATACCGTTCACGAAACTCTACGATATACTAAGCCATTTATCATTCTGTTAGATTTCCTGGTGTGTGTCCATAAGACTGGTGTAAAAGCTTTAGTTACACTGAGGGGTTGAAAATGAATTTTCACAAAAATAAAATTCTATTTTTAACAAAAACATTCTCGATTTGGAACCATACACGTCAATTGTTAAACGGTTCATCTCAAGGAAACGTAAAACTTCATATTTTCAAATGGATGATATTAATCAAATTAAATATATCTTCTTTAAGGTTAAAATAATGTATTTTATTCTAAGGACTTCAATGTCCTTTATATATAATAATATTGTTATTGTTATTGTGGTTGGATGTAATGTAATTTGATTGAAATACGCCAACAGTTTTATGTTGAGGTGTTTTTAATTACCCGTAAATTAAAAGGTGAATTATAATAATTCAGTTTTTTTTTACGCCACAATCATCTAACATTCTATTTATGTGGCGCATAATTTTTTTTTTAATTTTTCCCAGTTTCATTTATGAGTATTTATAAAACGATGTTATTAAATAAAAATTTACTAACATTACATTCTTTTTACCCTTTTCAAAATGGCCCACGTTTATTATATGAAAAGATATTTTTATGTTCTGTTGGAATTAAATAAATTGAAATGAAAATGATGGAATTATATTATCAACATTTCAGTAATGCATGTAATAAAATAATTGTTTTTTTGCTTATTTTGTTGTTTTGTTAACGTTGGTAGGTAGTTTAATTCATAATCGTTGGAATAGTAAAACATTGATGAGATTCTTTGTGCTGAAACCGTAAAAAACCAAAATTTATTTAGAGTTGTCATTAGAAACGGTTAACTGCCGCTAATTCAAAATCCTAGTCGATTCAGACCCATAAAATGTTTGCTGACATGGAAACATATAATGAATTTTTTATAGATTTTCCAGTAAAGTAGTTGTACCATCGATTGTTATTTAGCCAAAATTAGTTCTTATGGTAAGAGGATATCCGTTTATCTATATGTAACATTGAATTCAATGGCACACAATCTATCAGTTGAAATATCGTTTTTCCAATAATTCTTTCATTACGAATGAAATGATTCCACTTTTGATTTTCAAACTTTGACTGGTGAAATAAAATTTATTCATCAACATTTAAAATAATCAATGATTATATCATAAAGGCATTCTATATTACATTATTATGCAAAATAATGAATATAATGGGCGCAAAAAAAATTGTTATGCATAAAAGAATGTGAATTGATCGTATAATGAAAAAGGGCGTCCCTAATCCTCTGAATGTTGAATATATAACATTACAGCATTTGACCAGACCCGTTGAGTCCGAAACGTAAAGTACTTGAATCAATTCATGACCAATCTAAATTCTCTAGTGAAAATCATTATCGTTCCTTTTAGTATTCATTGAACCTAAATTAGGTCAGTTGCGTGCTTAATAATGTTAATAATAATAGAATTTCTTTAGAAGTATTTCATTTCTTTACGTTTACCTGTGTGTAAAATAGATTTTCTATATTCATATTAATTCGTTAGCATACATTTGCAAAACAATGATTGGCGAATGTAGAAAAAAAGTTTAACTTCAATTACATGAGAATACATTAGGTGAAAACGTTAAAAAGAAAAGAAAAATTGAAACAAAAATGATTTATATTTTCTCGTGCAAGATTTTTCAGCTACGTAATGCATACGAATATCAAGACGGTTTATTACCGTTGAAAATACTTGATACATGGAGAATTTTTAGCTTTCGTTCTTGTTTTATCGAAGAACAAATTTTCATATGGAAACTTATGGCCAGCACAAGTTTTCCCCGAATAATGTAATTTTTCAACTCTATGATTTAACAAGCGGACTATTGTCCGTTACTCGTTTATTTCCGTTTTGCAAGTGCTAAAGTTATAGTAATTCATATTTGATTATCCACGTGTTTTGGCTTTAATTCTTTTACTTTTTATAATACTTTTCATTTAGAATCGAAGGGAGTGGGTCGGAATACAATAGAGAACTACGTATTTATATAATCAAAAGAAGGATTCGTTTCAAAAGAAAACTCATTTTTCTATGCTATATAATTTCAACTTTGGACTTGTCGATTACTTGAATACACGAAATCCTTAATACCAAAGAAAAACAAAAAGAAATTGTTATATCAACTAGAATGTTTTCTACATTCTACAATTAAATTTCCTTATTTCGCATAATCATTAGGTAGAATGCAAAATTAACTTAAACTGAAAAATTTCATTTTCAACATTGAATCCATATGGTGAAATACCTTCGGTCATGTTTATAATCAATATCATCTTAATAGCAGTTTATTATTTTCATAATTAAATTATGCTAATTTACACGACAATTGCACATTTTATGGTATCCTATGGCATTTTGGTATTAAAGAATTCTTCGTGGCATTCAATAACAATCAAATTTTCATTGTGCACTTTTACTTAATTCATTTAAATTTCGTTCAGATCGTTACCAATTTGACTTTTCTTAATATTGTTCACATAAAACAATAAAGAAAAACCAACATTGAAAGTTTCTTTCAATGTTCATATAAATAGAAAAATAGTTTTCAGTTTTCCTTTCGATATAATTGCATTTGATTTAATAACAACGAAAAGTAAAGTTATGTTTTCCACAAGTAATATATACAATGACTTAAATACTATAAAGTAAAATAATTCGTCTCAATGTAGGATCAAGATAACACTTAGAATATAAACACAAAAAACAAATGAATTAGAAATTATTGTGCATGAATTTATTCAATAAATGACATGAAACATGATTTTCATTTAATTACTTTTAGCGTCGGGTCGTGATTGCAGAGGCCATCCGGATTGTAATAATTTGCAGCAAACAAGTTGTGTCCGCGATCCGTTAGACGGTAATTTAAGATGTCTATGTGGTGATTTCTTACCCCCAAGAAATGGTGATTGTGCTGGTGTTTTGAAAGGTAATTAAATCAATATTAACCTTTGTGACTCAATTAGTCTGATTTACTTATTTATTTATTTTCTTATTATTACAATATTGATATTGAATAGGATTACGACATGTCTGCCTGACCAGCGAAGAATGTAACACAGGACTAATATGTGGATATGAGAATACAACACAAACGACGGCCTTTAATAGAACACCACAACTAGCCGATAGATTGTGTCTGTGCAATACGGCTGAAGGATATCACGAGGTCGACGGTTATCACAAGTGCAACGGTAAGTTTTATAGTGAATTTTAATTTAATTCAACTGTAAAAAATGAAATCAAATATGTTGAATTGATTGTGTGTCAATAAATTTTATGTTTTTTTAGGTGCAAACAATGTAATGGCTGGAATACTTGTACCATTGATATTATTACTACTCCAGTATTTCATTGCCAAAAAGTAAACTGAGTTGCCTTGTTAAAGAGATTTCTAAAAATCAAAAAAAAAAAAAAACATAAAAATACAAAAACAGAAAATCAATCTAATCCGTAATGGCACTTGAAATAAAATCATAAATCCAAATTAACCGAACGAATTGATTTGGTGTTTAATTATATGATAAACATAATAACATAAGCGACGTTAATTCCAGGTATCTCGTTTCAAGATATGTAGAGGCAATAAAAACTAAAATCAAAACGTCGTGTGGTAGTAGACTCTCATATCAGCTTTTCTCTAGTAAATTGTAGTGTGTAAGAGTCCAACCCCAAATCCCCCTTCCTATCTCTTTCCTCCTCCCAAAAACAAAAACAATATAATCAACAACATAAATTGATAATTATGAAACCAATAACAAAAAAAAAATGATACTTAAATAATATTTCTAATTTTAGAATCTACATACTTTAACAAAATGCATTTACCATTAACCTCTAAACAAAATAAATCTAAATATTGTATATGTTCGTTACTAATTAAATAAAAAATTAACAAAAAAAAAAAAAACAACCGACACAAAATACAAAAATACTTCTCCTCCCCCGAAAAAATTTAATTATAATAAACAGTTCAAATTAATTACTCCCCATATTGAAAAGAAAATAAAAAAACAAAAAAATTGATGAAATATCTTAATTATACCTAATTATTGTATTTAAAATTAGATATTAAGACATAATGATTAATGTGTCATTTATTGTTTAGTGATGTAGCAATGATACAAGAATTAGATTGATATCAAGTAAAAGACCATTCCTCTGCCAGCAAATGAAACAAGGAAGAGAGTTCGTATGAATCTGAATGAATAACAGAAATGCTATTCGCAAATTAATTCAAACGAAATTTTCCTTTTCTTTGTGTAAACACTTAAAAAAATGAAGATCCGAAGAAATGATAAAATTCCAATGAACTTATTGAAAGAAATTTAATCAATCATTTTTCGTGGATTCCCGTAGTTTTAACTATAAAAAATTTTATGTCTGACTATTGTCTGCTTTTGATTATTATTAATTAGTATCTATTTAATGCCCCCAAAATAACCATTAAACAAATTATAGATTCGTTATTTTTTTCAAATTCCATTATGATGATATTATTGTAAAATGTTTTTTGTCTTAAATTCTATTGAAATTGAAAAAATAAAACTTTGTAATCCAAATGTCCTTGAAATAAAAATAACAACAAACTATCGAATAATGTATGCGAAAGTGTTCAATATACGATGTAGTATAACAAGCTAAAAAGGTCATGGAACATTAAAAGCACTTTTATCTTATACTTCATAATAAATTAAATGGCAAATTATTTTATTTCATTTTTACTATTTTGTTTTCATGTAGTTTATGATTCGTCTTTCATTACACTTACTTTATCCCAAAATTTCATTTATTCGTGTTTTGGATTTTTGTTTGTTTAAAAAATAAAAACGAAAATAATACTCTTGTATATTACATTAATTTTATCGTTTTTCATTAAAATTCTAATAAAATAGTATCATGCTTAATATGTAAATATAAAATCACAACTAAATGTGTGCTTGTATTTAATTTCATTAAATCAACAAATTCGTCTATATTTTCTTAATGAATTCTTACTTAATCTGTTAAATCATTTAGTAATTACAATGCAACAAATCTACTGATATTCATTTTCAATGTTTTCTCTCTAAGCTTAAAAACTCGAAAAAATTATGGAAAAAAGAATTATCAAATTTTTAAGAATATTAATATTATTCTATGTAATATGATTTCATTGTAAACATTGTATTCTTTAAAAAACTAATATTTATATAATTTAATTATTACAATTTGTTAAAACTTATTAATAAAAATATTCACAACAGAAAAAAAAAACGAACGAAAATTTAATGAGAGTATACTGCCTTATTAAACTTTTAACTAATTACTGATACTGTGTATTTTCATTTATTTTTAGTAATTTAAACGTATGTAAATACATACATTTCATCAACTGGATCTTAGAATTTGCGACATCCAATCAATTGGATAAAAAGAAAATTTTTTAAAAAAATATCGTTAATAGTTAGTAATTAAATTCCCTAAATAGAATTTTTAAAATGGAACTTAAGCTTTAAAAACTTTTTCAACAATTTCATTAAGACTAGTATAGGTACCAATCACTAAACCAGCAATACCAACAAACATAATAAATGTACACTTAATAACGTTCCAACATTTATCGGCTGTGCCCATAGTTGACCAGAATGTGATCCAATAAATCATAGCTGGGAATGCTAATCCTAATGCTGATAAGCATAGAGCACCAAACAGTGAAATGAATAGTTCCAAATTTGGAATTGCAACAGCCAACAGGACTAAAAACAATAATCAATAAAAATAAATTCCATTCAACTAAGATCAGATTGATAAGTGATACTCACATGTGATCAATACCAAGAGTGTTCGGCAAACATACTCATAGAAATTCTTTCTAGGATTATCAGCAAAACGCTTATAAACATATTGATTCCATGTAATATCAATTGCTACATAACATGCTAAACCGTGTGTTATGTAAATTGCAAACGCCAACATACCTTGTGCCAATAGAGCTGGTCTAAAATAATTGATTACAAACAATTCAATCAACTGAAGTGATTAGCAATGGAATTCCATTATCGGAGAAAATAAAATTTACTTACAATTCACTTGTTGGTAAATTAAGTGTAATTGATCCGTATACATCTGATCCATAATTTAAATATCCAAATAGACCCATACCAACATACAAAATGACAATCATAATCATAGCAGAGTTTAATACACCACAATATCCACCAAATTTCTTCGGTGTTTTCATTTCATTTTCAAGCGGTAAAATCTACAAATAAAAAATTCAATTGAAAATTACCAAATTTCATAAAATTAGTAGTTCTATTCTTGTCAACAGAACTAATTAAATGCAGTTTAATATGCAGTGAAGTTTTCTATAAAAAGATCAACACTAAACGATAATAAAACGATCAGTGTCTACAACTAGTAAAACATACAAAATTAATGTGATTCAAGGCGCTTTAAAATACGGAAATCGTATGAATCAACTTAATCGTAATTCTAAATACTAAGAAATTCGGATCATAAAAAATAAAACTAGTAAATTATACTTAAACAGATTGTATATGTACTTACCACACCGATGGCTTCAAGTGCAAACAGTACAGTGCCAAAAAATAGTGGAAATTCTTTTAATGTACCAACCGCATGTTTTCCTTCCGTTGTAATTGGTTCACGAAATACATAATACAATATAATACCGAATGATACTAATGTAATTATATTAGCGATTGTCGAAAACGGTGCCAAATATTTCAAGTTCTTTACCTGTAATCGAGAAATAAATTAAAATTAAAATTTAATTGAATACCCAATCCATTAATTAGTAATTAAAATGATTGTAATAGATAATTAAAATATCGGTGATCAATAACCTTTCAATTTACTATTAGTTTAAGGTCAATTTTGTTAAATTTTATTCAACAGAATCTCCATATGCAACAAACTATCATTCGTTAAATATGCAAAATCACATTTTATTGACTCGTCTGCTTAGTGGTAAAGATCATAAATAAATGAATTTATAATAACCTACAGTGTGATAGGAATACTCGATATTCATTCAATGATTTTTCACCACTAAGCAGATGTATTGCTCTTTTGCTGTAACGAATATTGTAAATAACATTATTCACTTGTGGACTTGTGAGTAGATAAAAAATAAAAAAAAAAACAATTTTCGCTATAAAATTATTTCTAAAATATAAAAAAACAAAAATTAATTACCCAATTGATTAGGATTAATGGCAGCAATATGATTAACATAAATAAACGCACATCAGTACTCTCAAAATAAGTATCAGCTATTACTTTAATATTTGAAGCAACAAATACAACATAAACACAACATGTGCCTAACTGATAAATCAGCAGAAATGCATTTACCACATGCCTGCAATAATAAGAATATTAAAATTAAAAAGCAAACCAAAAAGAAAAATAAAAAAAAATTAAAGTGATGATTTGCTGTTCATAGAACTATCAGTATTGATTTACTTACACCATTGGTGACGCAATTCGCTGAAAGGATTTTGGCCCTTCATTGAGTGCTGCCTCCATTACGGCCGGATACGTCAGACTTGGCACCTGAGAATAATCAATTAAGAGTCATACATAATTAGATGATTATTCGTTACACTCATTTGTGAAATTGATAGTTAAAATTAATGTTTTAATTGCAAACAAAAGAAAAGTGAATTTATTTCAGTAATCGATTACAACTCACCTTTCGTCTTTTACATAATTCATATTCAGCTTTTATCAGCATATGGATACAATATGTACAAATGAATCCTATGATAATGGTACATATGCTGCCTGATATGTAACCAGCATGTTGGAATGCTTTTGGCATTGCCAGGATACCGGTTCCCAGAGAACCTTTTAGTAAGTGAATTAATGTCTCTGAATTACTGGAAATCCCCAAAATGAACAAGAAAAAAATTCAATTTTAACAATCACCACAATCAAATAACTGGATTTCTTAATTACTTACGTAGTTGGATGTTCCACTTCACGATGAGAAAACGGCTCATATTCTTTTATCTCTTTTGTGTGGCCATTTTTTTCCACCATTTCCATGTCATCTTGTGTCGGTTTATAGTTACTACTATAACATAAATTGAAATTGGTTACATTTTGTGAATCAATTTATGTAAATTCGATTTTTGTATATTCCATTGAAACTTACATTTTGCCATCGTCATTTGTAAATGTTGTGTTTACGTAGCCACCTTGGCCACTTATTTTACCATCAGAATCATTCATTTGGACAAGATTTTTATTCGCTTTATGGTTTGCTTTTGTCTATTTTGTTTTGCTGAATCGCTTAATAACTGACGACCTGTTAAAGTTGAAATAAATAACATCAATAAATATTTTTTAATTCAAACGTTTTTTATTCATATTTTTATTTTGAATTCAGTAAATTCGCGGTCTTTATATCACTTAGTTTATCATATGTTGGATATATTTAATTTTTATTCAAATGATTTATCATCAATGATATTTAGTCGTAGATTCTGTATAACTGGATTTTATTTTTTGTTTTGGGGCAATCGAATATTTGAGATAACTTTTAAAATGGCTTGTAAATTATGAAATGACCAGAAGGAGCAATAGTAAATTTTAGATTACTTTCATCGATGGTAATTCTTTGATTTAGCCATTTTCACGCAGGACATATGTAGATCTTAGTACTCTACATACCAAGGTGCCAGATATCCTAATGATCATAAGTAAACTTTAAGCGACGATCTGTGATAATTCATCTAAATTAAGAAATTAAATTGCGTTACTATACAACTTCTATAAAAGAAACAAAATGCAAATTCCGTATCTTTCACTAAACGATCTCGTGTCACTCTAGCCGAGACTAAAAGATTATCCGTCAGACATATTGATAGTTTTTGTTCAGTTAAAGGTGTGCATTCACATGATTGGGGATCGACGTATATCGTCTGTTAATTGTGTAATGAAAGTGTATGCGAAATAAAAACTCGCTAGCAAACAACGACGATTAAACCAACGATATCTCTTTTTGGTTTTCCTTTAATCATTGACACTAATTTTGCATTAATACATAATCTATCTCGTATGGTTTTATTTACTTGATATTTGATGTCTCACAACAACATTATTGGCCAAATGGTTCACCATTTATTTTATCTGAATGAGCAGGTACAACTAGTTTTAACTGGATCCAATAAATTCATATAAATATGTTTTGTTTTAATTTTATTATTAAATTCAATCATATTTTAATCAAACAGAGAAATAAAAAAGAAGCATTACATTGGTATTACTTCATTTATCTGTTATTCATACAAATAATTTTATAGCACACTTCAGGTAACAGGTGAATGAATAATATTTTGGCATTAAATGGTTTATTATTATTGTTATTTATTAACTTGTTAGAATTATTTACAATGTCATCATTTGTACCGAAAAAGAAACCATTAAAAGTAATGGAAACAATTAGTTTTAGATAAAATCATGATCAACAAATGTCAAGTGAATTACTCTATCACACCGGATGATTAACGTGATGATTCAACTTGATTTTGAACTTGATATTAATTATCTCAAAAATGACACTGTTCGCTTTCATGTGAATTTGACCCAATTAAATTATTATGTATCATGTCTAATCAATAGCAAAGAGACCACTTATTATGAAAATCTTTGTGTATTATCGTCTACTTAATTGTACAAGGTGATTTTGTCACACTTTTTAAAATTGATTTTGTACCGGTAAATGTATTAAAATCATATTCAAATGAACAGGTATAACAAACAATCGTTTCATTATTTGTTTTATTTAGTTGTTGTTGTTTTTGTTTTTGTTTCTCTTTACAATATAATGGTATTACTAATCAGTTGGCTATTTTAATTATACACAAATGTAATTGTTATGGGTAAAAATTAATTTTATTTTTTTTAGTAAAACACTTAACAATTGATTTAATTTTTATGAATATTATTTCAATTTTATCCATTCATTTACTTACTACTATAATATGATTTTTCATTTATAATCAGTAATTTTCTTTGCGCATTCCAGTGGCGCTAGTCAATTAAAAAAAAAGAGATATACGTATTCCATAACAATTGTACATTATAACTTATTGTTTGATATTGAAAAGTGGATCAGTTATGGCCAGTCAAGTGCATGTCAAGGGGGTACATTCAATTTCAAATTTATATTGGATAGATAATAGTAAAGTATGAGCAACTAATTACAAGTTAAATTATTTTGACACTCACAGATTATTAAATAGAGTACTGGAATCTGGATGAGATTATTATAAAACGACTGATAGACTCAAATTGGATACTAAATGACACTGATAATACACGAAAAAAAAGTCATTAAAGGTTTAGCTCTTAATTTTTGTTTTATATATTTTACTCAGCCAAGGTGTACAGTACAGTTCAATCTACATAAATTTCTCGTATGGATACAGAAGCATTTAATAATGAAATATTCACTGATACTGAAGAATTTTACAACAGTGATTCTATGAATTATCGCATTAATTCATTTGATAAGTTCCAATTTATTTGGATAAGATAATCATTTTTCAAGTATTTGCTTAGATTTAATTCTGTAAATCACAATATAATGATATCATTTTGTATTTCTATTTAACTGTTTCTTGGCTGGTTTTTTTTTTATTCATTTTATTATTTAAATAATTCAACATCTTACGTTATTCCTTTATTGTATCGTTTAATTTATTATTATATGCCATTTATACTGATTATATAAATGATATAAATATGCGTTAATAATGATATTATTTTTTAAAAAGATTTCTCACCCCGGCGTTTGTTATCCAATTAGTATCGTTTAACGGATTCCACATTAAACTGTCCCCGTTCTATAGTAAGTGATCATAATCAAAGTGATAATTGCAAATCTTTACGTAGTTTGGGTGTTTCTCTTAAATTTCACGGGTTTGCTAAATTTCATTTAATGAATAAATAGGGACTAAGTTAAAGTCAAAATATAAATTGATCATAAGTAATCAACCATAATTCTAATAAGGAACTCGTTTTATAACTTTGTTGTTGACAAGTGGGCCCTATCTTTGTATTTTAATATAATTCAGTTACCTGGTGTATTGTGAACATAAAATATTAAAATAAAAAAAAAAAAAACTTGAAATCAACAACGGAAAATTTCAATTATAACGCACAGACAATCAGATTCATTTTTTTTTATTTCTTTATTTTATTCTCATCAACGAGTTTTCTTATGACTTTGTTCAATTATTTTAAATTTTGAGACAAGGTGAACTCATACTTCCAGAATTATAATATTTTGTTTATCAATTAAAGTGATATATTATTTTTCTCTGTTTAAATTTAAAATTTATACTTTTTACCGTTTGTACAATGCGTACTCACTAAGATAATATTTTTCTTTAAGTTTTTTATTTATTTTTCTTCTTAAAATTTAAAATGAAAACATGAATTAAATGAAATTGTTTCGTTTAAGGAAAAGTACTCAATGATGGAGTCTCACGTATCCGTGATATCAATTGATGTAATACCAAATAACAGTTTTAGTTTATCAGAAACGTGTAATAATGCGCAACAGGTGAATTATATTCAAGTGTAAAATATTTATAATAATTTCGATTTAATAAAAAATAACAAAAGTATTTCCTTTATTCGAAATTTAAAAGGGAACAACATATTAGATGTAATATTCATTTAATTTCATTTCATACATTAACTAGTTTGGCCACCATTCAATTGAATTAAACATTGGTGTTCTCATGTTGCTCATAAAAAAAAATAGAATTAAAATAAAAATGATAATTTTGTTGCACAATTTCATTCATTCAATTGTATTACACCCGAGTATTCCACAAGTGCAGAAATTAATGATATACATAAATCTTAATTACACAGACTATGGCTGTATCATGTTGTATGAGTATTTTTCATTCATACAATTTTAATTCGTTTATCCAACAAAATGCTATTCTCAATTGAATTTATTATAATTTAATTGGTTCATTATATCATGGTATTATTAAATCAAAATGATCATCTCAAGGTAGTTATATTGGTATTGGTATTAATCTTAAAACAGCGGATTTATTTTTTTAAACCAATTTTATCACAATACCGCATATTTTCTAATTTCAATTGCAATTGAAGGTAAATCGTCCAACTATCGTGAATTATAAATAAAATTTTGTTTAAAATTAACCAAACAGTAATCAAAGTTTTAATCACTTAAGTAATAATCACTATTAAATCAATTATTTAATACCGTAAATCAACAATTAATTTAGTTAACGTTTTAAAAAAGACCTATCAATATTTGCTAACCAAAACATAAAAATATTTACCATTTAATGGTTTTTTCTTGACTTTTTACTTTGTTTTAATTAAAACTGATCACACTATGATGTTTCACTAAATCACTGTCAATCATGCGGATTTTGTTAGAATAATTTTCCCTATTTTTTTTTACTGTTGTGGGAAATCACCGTCAATTTGTTGCCAAAAAAATCAAAAAATTTTTATATACAATACAAACTACAACAAATAAAAAATAAAAAAGATGTACACTTAATTTATTCACAAAATTAAATGTTTTTATTTTTGGTTTAAACACCAGTAAAACAAAAATCACAAATAAAATAAAACAAAAAATCGTTTGTATACACTTCAAGGTTTCAACCGTAACTGGTAACGAATTAAAAAGGTAGAAAACATAAAAATTAGCTTTTAATACAACAACACTGTGAATTATTAATTTCTGTATTTTTATACTAAATAAGAACGGGATATATTAAATATCGATATAATAAGCCAATACTTTATTTTTCAGGTGTTTTCTTTCGCGATGTCGGATTGTGACTGGTGAGCTTTTTAAACTATCAAATAAATATAAATCCCTCGCAAATGAAAAATATTTGAAAAAATAAAAAAAAAGACCCGAAAGTATAAAAACAACCCGCTTAAACCGAGAGTTTTAAGTTGGTTGATCGTCATCATGAGGTTGTTGATATTATTTATTAGTTTTTATTCTTTCGGTTATTTTGCGGTTTTATACAGATATGGCGAAAAGAAGCTTATCAAGCTCACTGGCCTCAGCCCGCTGATTAAACTAAATTCATTATGTGATCCGAAATCCGAAGCATTACATTGGATTGTAGCGCTAATCATAGAGACATCGGATCAATTTGAATCACTTCAAATGCTATTATCGTTTACATTGATTCCAATTTATGATGGCATTTTCCATCATTTCACGCACAGATTAAACAACTTATATTTGAATTGGATTCAATTGCGATTTACTTTATTATTCGCTCTTTTATTGACCTCAGTTGGATGAATTCAAATTCCTTCTGGAATACTCGTGGATCTCAAGCATTCGTTTTTCTATTAAAGTTCATATTGAATTTACGCTAATTTTAAAGAACTAAACGAGTGTTGATGATAAAGTTTCGTTTCAGATGAATCGATATTCATTTAATTAGCACTACAGTAATATTAAATTTCTTATGATCTAAGTGGGACTTTTTCGAGGGTGTAAATATTTTCCCTAAAAGAGTTCACGTTTCATTCATATTCTTAATTTTATTTTTGTTGATGATTATCTTTAGTAGTAGTCTGTTAATCGGATGGCATGGTATCAATGACTCGTTTACGATACACAAATAATCGATAAAAAATTAAGGTGATAATTAAAATATTGACTGAGATAGTAAAACGTCATGTTAATTATTGCGAATTCCATCTTATAATGAACCGTGTGATGTAAGCAAATCATCCACTCGAGTTGTTTACGATCTATCTCTGCATGGAATTCAATGAATTAGAGGAAATTGTGCAGAAAAAAAAGAAGTTGTTTATCTGCTGTACCTATTACTAACAAGTAAATCTATTAATCGTAAACAGATGACGTCAAACGTAAAATTCATTAAATATTTTACAATCTCCATTGGTCCAAATTGAAATGGTAACTTGCACTGCACCTTCACTAATCTCAATTGTTATAATGATGATTGGTGTCTTATAAAGACTTAAGTTATTTCGATTTACCTGTACCTTTTCTGTGTGCAAGCGACTAGAATGAGCTGGCACTTTTTAATAATTTTAAAGTTGTTATTCCTGTTGTACAACACATATGAACTGATTTTTATTTTTATTTATTTTGGTATTTGCATAAAACTGTGGTCAGTAGTTGACGGTATGCGAATTAACAAGACCCTGATTATAATTCAATATTCCATCGTCGTTCAGGTGTCAGGGTGTACCTGTATCATTGATTCGTTATACCACCAATCAGTTGTATATTCAGCAAAAAAAACCCAAATTGCATAACAGATCATAGATATTAATTTATTGCATACACACAATACATTTAATTGCCATTAAATTATCTTGTTCAGAATATTCTATACACTTGTTTCAGAATTTGTAGGCAATATGCATTACATAAAAATACAGAAACCATTCAGTTGTCCATCGATAAACAAAAAACACAAAATAAAACAACAGAAAATTAAGTAAATTTAGTTGTTTTCAAATGCATAAAATTAGCATATCGATACTGAATGGGATAATTTAATTTTATTATCTATTAGTGGATGTATTCAATTCAATGGAATTAATGGAATCAGTTACATCTATTATACCCTAGATTAGATGATAAACTATCATCTGCCTCACTGAGGTGAGTACAGTTAAATTACGAATAACACCACATTAATCAGAGTTTTATTTTTCTCTCACCAGTTCGGGGCCACTAATTGATGTTTACTTGATTAAAATTTAAAAATGTTTCTATTATCATACATTGATATTCAATCATTAGTGGTTCTCATTCTTATTATTTTATTAATCAATAATAATAAAAGTTTCAACTCTATGACAATTCTAACTCGAATAGGATTTATCAAATTCATTTGGGAATTGATTAATATTCACTTAATATATTAGTTATTTATTATATATAATCACTACTATATGAAATTAATAGTAGTAGTTACATTGAATTTACAAATTTCAGGGAAATAGTTAATTTTACTTGAGATGTAATTAGCTTAAAAATACTACTGAAATAAATAGACTATTTCAGTTATGCATATTAAAACCAATTATCATCATAATATCCAATAATTATTTTGTTAAAATGAATATGACAGAAATCGACTGAATACAGATATTATAAATTATGATTTACATAGAATACATCAGATCCTCAATATAATAAATTGTAGCCTTGCCTTTGAAATTATTTGTAATAAAAAACACAATTTCAGTTACATAATTCCCGTTCCCACGCAATACAATGGATACCGAATTAAATTTAACACAATGAATTTTGCACTGATTTTGCAACAATTCTAATAATAGATGTTGCTACCACTAATTCAGTAAGGAATCATATAAATTCAGTTCAATTAAATTAATTTATTTGGTTGCTAACGAAGCACACTTGCCACACACACAGTTGAATGATAGTGATGCGTGTCATTTGTTAATCCACGTAAAGATTTAGATTAATATTCGCAATGAATGTAGGTGATAATAATCAAGTCGTATAACTAAAATTTATTCCAATAATTGTTTAAATTAAATTGAAGTGAGAGAAGTAAAAAAAAAAATGCTCAATGAACAAGGAAGTTGTCACTTTGAGAAATTCGTTGAGTCTTTTTTTGTTCATCTTTAAATTTAATTCATAACGCAATGAATACTTGTGGTTGTTAATGATTATTTAATTCAATTCCAGTGCCATTTTCATTTAAACTCTCAAAATTGACCACAAAGTATAAAATTTGATTCTGTGATTTAGATTTATTTCATTTACATTTCTAAATTTTTATTTAACGATGAATCCATTATTATAATTTTATGCTTACAAAATAAACTTGTTTTATCACAGAACAATTAATAGTCTTTCATTAATAAAAATATTCCATAAATGACAATGAATCCATTACTTAATTATTTCTAATTATTCAAAATGCATTTTATTCACAACGTACTAGTTTATTCAGTTTTTATTTTTCCAATTTTACGATGATAATAACAGGAGATTGATGAAATTGTTGGAAGGCTTTTATTTTTTCACGTGTTATTACGTTTTAAAAAATCCGTTGCTTATTCCTTTAATAGGAAAAAAAAGGCTTTTATAAAACGTAATTAGATGATTGATAGCACATCATTATCACTTGAATTTTATTTAATATTTAAAATAAATTTTTTATTAATGGTCAAGGTGTTTTCGCTTATCACTAAACTACTCGAAATAGTTTAAATAAAGTCGTATATAGAAATACAAAAATGTTATGCCATACTGTCTATTGAACATCGTGATAAAATAAAATGCAATGTCGTTTGTCTGTCTTTCACAATTCAGTTGATTCAAACGCTAGTTCAGGTTACTTCGTTTGAATAAAACCACGTGAAACAACATTAAATTAAAAATTGTTAAGCAGGTGATTGAACACGTTATAACACTGACTGGTTCAAATAATCTCGTGCTGCAATATATTATTATTTTAGTTAATGCGTATATGTGTTTAATAAAATCCAGTTAAAACCGATCCATCCAAGTGGATCGTACAGAGGCGCAAAAAACAAAAAAATTATGATTACTTGTCAAACAACATTATTGGCATTAATTTACCATAAATTATGTTCGATGATCCATCATTATGTGAAGTAGAAAAAAGAATATCATCGCAAAGTAAACCATTAAATTGCGTCGTTTTGTCTCATTATAACAGATACGTCAAATAAATTGCATAGAAAATCAAACGAACTTAAGGAGCTTTTTAAATTTGATCACCGACAATAATGTCCACGGCGTACGTTTCAAGTTTAAATTCGTATTATGCAAATCATATGGGGAATAACAATCGACACCGAATCAATTCATTCAGAGATTTCGGTGTGAAAGCAAAAACGAAAAATAATTCATTCGAGACTTTTATTTGTAATTAATTATAGTCAATGACGAATAGAAAAGGTATAAAATGAATGAACATTCCTAATTATATTCTGATGACGATCATTTGATTTCCCCTTGTGGCGAATACTTGATCTTCTGGTCGTGTCGATGACGATCTGTTGTGTGTGGGAGAAAAAGTTTTGGCTGCTGGGGAAACGTTCGCTATGAACGCTTCCAATCAGCTGATCGATTTACCGCAAGCTTCCCATAATCGAATCTTGTTGTGCAAATCTCGTGAATTGATCGTTGCACGAGAGTTAGAAAAATTTTACCGTTGTATTCAATATTCAATACATTCAATTGATCTCATTATTTTCAATCTGAACCGAACAATTTATCGTGTGTGTCATACAGCAATCAATTTTTATTTATTGATTGAGAAGATAAATGTGATTAAAGATAAATCATATTGAAATAGTTCAAAAATTTCTTAGTTAATTGCACGATATTGATATGCCAAGTGTCCCTCTCGTGTATTAAACCATACATTTGACGAAACGTCTCATATACAGGTAGATAAACCTTTGTACCTGTGTACCTCTGTTCATGTTTGATTGTGATTCCTGTAAATGCAATGTCAACATTAAATTCCATCGTATTCAAATTACACTGTCCACTGATATCCAAAGACGAAGTTATTTATTTATTACTGTTTCAGTATTTTTTTTTCCACAATTTCAATAGAAATGGAAAATAAAAACGAAAAGAAAAACGTGAAAATTTCGCAACACAGTACACAGTCTCAAATGAGTGATCGTGATTATAGTAACCAAATCACGACGAATAATTTGTCAATGTGTTTGTTGAGTTTGTGAAGCTCATCGATTCGGTAATTTTCAAATAGAGACGAGTATATTTTATTTTATTTTGTTTCTATAATAAAAACGATCGTTTGGTATTATATTTTTTTTTTACATTTATAATAAAATACATTAAAAATTTTGTATTTTATTTTTTTCATACCTTTGAATTTGCCTAAGTTTCAGTGTAACTCTTATTCGGGTTCAGAACTTAAAAGTGAGTACAAGTAATTTTGGTGTTACTCCTCATTAAATTTTTTCTCAAAGAAAATCTAAAGACTCGATACAAATTAAAGTGAAAACTTTAAATCAACGTGTAATTGAATGAACGAAGAACCGATATAATTTGTTAAATTTATTATTTTTTTATTTTAACATAATCAGTGTCGTTTAAAGAGACCATTAATGGAAATATTATTCAACTGTTTTTATAGTTTCATAATAAATTGCAATTTTCCATCGGTTGAGTGTGCAAATAAAATTTTAAGTGCGATATTAATCGGATACTGAGAACACCGAATATTTAACTAGAGACTTTTTTTTTATTTTAATTAGTTATAGAATTTGAAAACAATAAATTTGATTTGTTATTACACGAAGAATAAAATAAAAATTATTTAAATTTCGGTGATTACTAATACCAGAGAAAACAAAATAGAGGAGAAGATTTAATTTTTTTTTCTGATCTAAATATTCTGCTAATAAACGTGAGAGAGTTTTTAAAATGGATATAAATTCGTCACAAGCACCTTTGGCTGAAAATGACTATACAGTAAGTGATCTTGAACCAAAAAAAAAAATTGAATTTAATTTAGAAGTACAAAACACTAAGTTAATGACAATGAAATTGATTAAACTTGATCTTCGATTTGAACTGAGTAGAAATTCAATGGTTTTTCTTATTTGGTTGTTGAAAAGTGAATCAAATTAAAATTAAAATTTTGATTGTTGGTGTACCCCATCGAAATTTACTGTAAGGAAATTCGAATTTAATTTATCAAGATTTCATGAAAATGTAAAGTAAATTGTACAATAAATCGTTTCCATTTTAATTGGAAATTATTTTATTTGTTAGTAGATACGAATGCACACTGATGACACGTTACAAATATTTTATAAGTTGTGACCTCAGTTGCAATAAAATAAAATAAAAAAAAAACTTAGTTACTTGTACTAGGAAGTAAGAAACTGAAACCAAAGTATTAATGAATGCCAATAAAAACATATTGCAATATTTGGGAAATTATTCGTCTATGAATTGGAATAATAAAAATGAATTTAAGTGATAATTAAAAAATGCAAATGTAAGACATTTATGATTGATTGAAACTTTAAGTGGACGCGATATGGCAATTTAAGAGAAGTGAAAAAAAATAAAACAATGATTGAATTGAATATTGTATTATAGAATGTTTAGCAATAATTACTACTAATAATCACAATATTCAGGTTATTAGCATCAGTTGTGTATTGCACTAATTATCAGTTGATTAGCAGGTGGTCGTGTGGTATATATGAGAAACTGCAAAGTAAAAAAATAGATGATGAATTTATTAAAACAGAAATATAAAGAAATAATTAACAATATTTACATTAAAATAGCATCATAAATGTTTGCTCTAGTTTGAAACTGTGATTATTTCTTAAATATTTATGAGGTCATCGATGGAACTTAAAGTTTTATGAACTCGATTTTTGGCAGCACAGAAACAGATCAGAGCATCAGATTCATTGAAAATTATAGACTACGAGTATTGTAATGATTTGGTTTGCCAAAAGCAATAAGTAAAATTGAATATGAAAAATCAGTGAATTGGAAAGACAATTTGAAATCAGTTTTTATAATTTTTTTTTTGTTTGTAATAAGTAATTACTTTTGATATTGAGATTTCCGTATGTTGTGACTCATCAGAAATTATTTAGTTTTACTGTTCTCTTCTCTATTCATGTGAATGGAATGCGAGAGAAATACCAATTACACATAGACGCAAATTACCAAAAAAAAAAAAAATAAAAAGCTCATTTTGCAACACAAAATAGTTGTTGATCTCATCAAAATTCTGTACTTTTGGTTTAATTGTGGTAACCAAAGAAATACGGTGTACTTGATATACTACGTTTGCAGTTTACAACTGAATGATTTATTTTATATAAATCAGCGTAACTACGGTAAATGCAATTAAAATAGTGATACCTGTATATTTAGAGAAATTCGCAATGAAATAATTTTGGTTTTTTTTTTTTTGTGAATTTCACAGAATTTTCTTCCATTTTATTGATTAAATTTTTTGAAATTTGGAAAAAATACAATAAAAGTATACATAATTTTGCAATGTTGATACATTGCGTTTGAATTACAAAATAACAAGTATAAAATTAGCAGCAAAACAAAAAATCGTTAAGAAAATGACGTATGTTACAAAGTTTAATGTTAATTGAAAACGTTAAATGAAATTGAAATAGAAAATTTACATTATGTACTGACAAAGTATATGTATTGAAGGTAATAAAACAACCGTATGATACCATAATATTTTTAAATGCATTTCTAATAAAACAGTAGGTCAAAGCCAGTGGTTGTAACGCTTCAATATTTGATGTTATGTATTTTCTTCGACACGTTCTGTTACAGATCTTGTTATTGATTAAATAATTATCGCATTATCGCGTATCATAAAACAAAACGAAAAGAAAAAAGTAAAACTGAATTGCTTAAATATTATTTATTTCAACAGAATTTATATTGACCATCTAAAGGTATTTTCCATTCAATTAAATTGTGTGTGTGTGATTCGAATATTTAAATTTACATATAAATAATCAATTAGAGTAACAGAGAATAACAAAAGAAATAAAATGAAGAAGATAATAAATAAGAAGTTCTTTAATGGAAAGTTTCTTTAAATCGAATGGAAAATTATGGCAAAAATTGTTTATGTTGAAGCTTACTGAACCATAACGGCCAAAGAAGAAGATCTTTTGATTTCATAATGTAAACGAATAAAATGACACCGTTAAAGTACTTTAAAGATAAAGTATCTCAAGTGATGTGAATTATTTATTTGACTTAATATGGAAAAACCAATGTAAACATTATGAAATAAGCGCGCTATAACATCTAATAAGGTATCTAAGTAAATTCTTTTCCAAATATCTTGTCGTTGCATTCAGTTAACGAGTTAATGTGTAAGCAATTATGTGAAAACTGATGACTTAAAATGCGCAGTATTGAAAAGTCTAATTGAAATTTTCTATACAAAATGAAATATGCGGAGCCCAACGGTTGGTATTTGGCGATCCATTAAAGTACGGGACAGCTATAATACACTGAATGTGTGGGGGGATATTTAAATTGCAATGGAAAATTCCGCTAAGTAAAAAAAAAAAATATTTTATTTTGTATCAATACACAAAACGTCTTTATATAAATTTTATACAATATTTTCAGTTTCTCCTGTATGTATTTGTGAAAATATGAAAACACAAAATGAAAAAGAAACGAAAAACGTTTCAAAGAGCTGAAAAATTTCTGAAAACACAAAATAATTTATACAGTTTTTCTTTCTGTTTGGCATGTAAGCGTACACCTTTCAAAAAACCAAAGCAAAAAAATAAAGAATGGATTATACACAAAAAACGAAACATCTTGTAAGAACTGATGTATACATTTGGTTGTACACGACGGAGACGGGAAACCTTCGGTTTTTTGTACGCTGTCAAGATCCCACAAAAATTATTTATTATTTGACTGTTTCTTCCGATCTCCCCATAATCGACGGCAGGAGCCTTTGACTAGATGAAGTTTGAGGAGTGACTCTGATGAGAATCGACTTTTATTATCCATAAATCCACAAAATATTCCACTACTAATCAACCGATTATTTTCAATGGTTCAATTTTTAATGATTACAATATTGTATCAGATATTTCGCATACAATACAATTTTGTTGTATTTTAATTTTGTTCAATGTTCTGAAATAAATAAAATTCGTCTGAAACAAAATGTGTATAAGAATAGCGTGTTCAGCATAAAACCAAAAACATAATTATTTTTGATTTCACATTATGAAAATAGCATAATAATAAATATTATGGAATTATTAATTCCTTGTGCCCATATCAAGTGCCAGATTTTGTATTGTTTCAAATATTTTTCTTTTCTTTTTTTTAAAGGAATTTCATCAAATTTATTTTAATATTTTTTTCGGTTGGAGTTTTTTGATTAAGTTCTTAACTGGTTCTTGTATGCTTCTATCGAACCAGATAAAACAAATTTTGTATTTATTTTTAATTAATGGATATTAACAATACACTTTTTGGCCATTATGGAAGTTTAGTTAAGTTTATGCAGCAATGCCTTGCGATCGTATTAGAAATGAATCGTTAATTTCGCATTGATTGATTTGAAATAAATTTCCACTACAAGTTGTTTTCTTGTTCTTTCTTTTTCTGTAGAGTGTATGTCTGATGGAAAAATTCCCCATTTGACAATATAATATTACTTGTATATAAATGAATATTCTATTGTTGTGTATTGCATGATTGCAGTTGTATTGGACAGTTTTGAATATCTGCAATTACTGCATATTTTTACAAGAGTTTCATTTTATTTATTTATTAATGTGACATGGAATCACATTAAAACCAGCCATGTACGACATCCAATTCAATAATGTGGCAATATAGAATTCATTGTAGAATATACAAAATTTACTTGAATCGCGTCAAGAGTTTCTTTTTCAAATTTACATCGAATTTAATATGAATTACGTCATAAAAGATGATCTCTTGTTCATTGAATTTGCCTACACCAATTGATTGTTTCTTGCGATATGATTATATGAAGAGGGGAATGGGATGCAGGTAACCTTTAACCATAAAGCATTTATTATAGGAAACGCGTTGATGTAAATCAACCAAACTTTTTCATAACGGCTGTTTGTAATATGTCTGGATTTGTGTGTAGATATTTTAAGTAATTTACTTATAAATAGAACCAATATAATACAGAATCAGTTAACTACGTCATTGAGCTGCTGATATGTACATTTTACATATCAAACGTTTCTGTAAAAACATAATTCAGTGAATTAGATAAACTTGTATTAAATCACTACAAACTGTTGACTATAATTTATGGTATGAAATTTGTATTTAAAACTTGTGCTATTTGAGTTTTATTGATACATTGCGTTTTGCGGAACGAAGGCAAAATATCAGTGGCTTCTAATCAGGAAATATTTGATTTACCATGAATTCTGATGACAATGATCCGATCTCATTCATATTTAATTTTTTGTATTTTATGCTAAATTTAAAAGAATGAAAATGAATTGAAATTCACATATGGGAATATACTGCGTTCCAAACCAATTACATTAAATTGATGCTAAATCAAATCAATTAATTTGTTTCAATATCGCGATTCACTGGGTATTTTCAGTTTATTAAACTAAAAAAAAAAATTACCGAATGATTTTAGGATTTTTATGTTTCATCAGATAATTTATGAGCTCAAATGCCAACAATTCATATAATTTAAAATAAAATAAAATGTTCATACAATTGAAACCGATTTTGATTTAATTCAATGTATGGTAAACGTCTGATGGCCAGTTAATTAATGTCCATGTGAATTTATCTATACGTAAATATGAAACTAAATATTATCATTTATGTGAATTAAATCGAATCTAAATTTAGCGTGAAAATGTTTTATTCTGGTCCATAGATTCCACCGTTTAAATTATTATCACACACTCCATATATGGAAATTATGATCATTCATGATTTCTTGTATAATTGACCACATTCTTTTGGCACTTTTAATTCACGTGACAATTATTTCGGAATGCAGGAACAAAACATGTAAAGAAAATCATGTGAAAATGAGGGTGTAAGTAGTAGAGTATTGAGGAAAATAAAATTGAATTTCTTAATTTAGTACTGAACTGAACTGCCAACCGTTATTAATATCCGTCAACATAAATTTTAATATTTGTTATTTGCAATGGCGCAATTTATTATATAAAAGTAAAAAAAAATAAAAAGAACAAAATAAAAATTAATGACGCTCGGAAGTGGGTAAACTGTGCGAAGTAACAGAAATCTTGTGTTTGTTTTGATCGGTGTTTTCCTTTCTGGCTTCACACTGTATCAAAATAGAAAATAAAAATTTTCCGAATTTTCATGGACTTTAGAGTTTCGCCCGTTGACTAAATTTTCTATTAAGCGACCATTCCGCTATTGACCAAGTAGGTGGTGTTTTGGTCAAATTGATTTTTTAATCTGTTTTAATATGCCGTTTATTCTAAATTTAATTTTTTGCCAGAAAACAGTATTTTTTTCTTTAGTTCATAGAATTACTTTGAATGTGAATTATTTTTAAATAAGAAATGTGAATTTTAAGTTTAAGTTTTATAATTTTGTGTCTATTTACACTAGTAGAGATTAGAATCATAATACTGATATTTAAGAGTCGAAGAAGAACTTGTAAATCATGATTGTAATTAGTAAATCGTTAGACAGAGAAATGGGATTAGGCACAATGTTCTATGAAAATAAACACCGATTAATAATTACATAGTCATATTTGATGCATAAATATTAAAATTTGATATTAAAAAGTCTCACAATCACAATAGATTAATATTTTTTCATTATTTTATCATTATCTAAACTTTTAAATTTGGTTGATATATTGCAATGTCTGGTGGCGATATTTTTTATGTGAATCTACATCATAAAAATGCAGTTACTTCTTATTAGACGCTATTGATGAACTGTATTCTTATGATGGTCTTATAAGATATTGATCAGATAGATCTCTCAATATTGAGATTTACTCAAAATCTATCCGTACATGTGTACATGTACTATAATTAATATACTAATCATCAATAGTGATTATCCTACATTGTTTTATGAATCTCAATAACTGACTTAAATTCAATTAAATTGGTGTATCAACAATAATCGATATGTGAGATGATAAGTCATAACAGTTGTAAGAACGTGATACAATTTATCATTCAATCATAAACATCTGATCAAGGAGGACCTTGAACCAATTCCGTTATGAACAGAAAATTTCATATTGGCCAAGTTTTTGTTTTTAGGTTAATTGAATTTCTTAAAAAAAAAACAACGCAAAAGACATAACTGTTTGCAAATTATGATTAATGTATTCTATCATTTTATCGTTTAAATAGCACACGCCGCCAGGACCGACAGTCAAGAAGACGCAACTAATTGATTTTTCATATTCAAAGTGAGTATTACGATTGAACATATAGTTTACCAATGAATTATAAGCAATTAATATTCAATTTGTTTTTGGGTATCCAGGTATAAATCGAAATCAAATGAGGTGCCAGTACATTCAGTGGCTGGTTCCACACTGCCCCTAGTACAGTTGCCTAAGTATGAAGAAGCGGGGGGCTATGATCCATTTGAACATCGGAAGGTGCCACATCCCACGAGGTAAGAGAGTTAATTATAATTCAATTTAATTGATCACATCGCCTTGATCGTATGTCATCAAATTAATTTGAATCAATTGAAGATGTAATGTTTCACAATTTCGTTTATTTTTAGTGATTTGGATACGTTAATTCATCTGTTGAAGGGCTCACTTGGCTCAGGTATATTGGCCATGCCCTTGGCTTTCTATAATGGAGGCCTTTGGTTTGGACTGTTTGCCACATTTGCTGTTGGTGCCATCTGTACCTACTGTGTCCATATATTGGTTAAGTGTGCCCATAAGTTATGCCATCGTGCACAAATACCATCATTAAGTTTTCCCGATGTAGCTGAAACAGCATTTTTAGCTGGACCAGAATTTCTACATAAATATTCACGATTGGCTAAATTTATAGTGAACGCGTTCCTTATAATCGATTTAATCGGTTGTTGTTGCGTCTATAATGTCTTCGTTGCTGAAAATTTAAAACAAATCATTGATTTCTATCTGAATACAACAATTGAAGTTCAATACGTATTGGCTGGTTTATTGGTGCCCTTGATCTTGATCAATTTAATTAGAAATTTAAAATATTTGACACCGTTTTCAATGATTGCCAATATACTGATATCTATTGGTATGGGTATTACAATGTATTACATATTTATCGATCTGCCATCGGTCAGTGAGAGACGTGCGATTGCTCCTGTGGAGCATATGCCAGCATTCTTTGGTACTGTGATTTTTGCACTTGAAGGTATCGGTGTTGTTATGACATTAGAAAATAATATGAAACATCCAAAACATTTCATTGGATGTCCAAGTGTCCTAAATATCGGTATGACAATTGTGATTGCATTGTATGCGTCTGTCGGTTTCTTGGGATACTTGAAATTCGGTGATAAAACGGAAGGCAGTGTTACCTTGAATTTACCTGTCAACGAAGTGTAAGTATCATGTCTACATGTGGATCACATTAATAATTGAATGGGATTAAAATTAATTTAATTTTCTATTTTGTCTAGTTTGGCACAATCAGTGAAATTAATGATTGCTATTGCCATCTTCTTGACCTATGCATTACAATTTTATGTGCCAATGGAAATTATTTGGAGGAATATAAAGGGATACTTTTCAGAGGAGCTTAAAGACAAAGGAGAATATGGCACTCGAGTTATCTTGGTTGTAAGTATTACATTGAATGACAATCACGACTTCTAATCGTGTTAATGTGATTATGCTTTTAATAATTTTAATAACAATTTTTATACATTTTATTTGGCAGATATTCACAGTTGCTGTAGCAGCTGCAATTCCAAATCTTGGTCCATTTATATCATTGATTGGTGCACTCTGCCTTTCAACATTGGGTTTAATGCTACCGGCTATCATTGAAATTGTTACATATTGGGAATCTCCTGGTTTTGGCCGATATAATTGGCGTGTCTGGAAGAATTTATTATTACTGGTATTTGGTATAATTGGGTTCGTAACCGGAACGTACGTTAGCATTCTTGAGATAATTGAAGCTCACAAGTGATTGATAATTACGTAAATAATCAGCAATTAAATAATATTAATTGTAATTAAAAATTTATAATTAAAATAAGTGAAAAGTAACAAACGAAATCAAAATTGATAAGTATGAAATAAGAAAAATGAAAAGAAAGGAATTTAAGCGAATGATTATAAATGAAATACCTACAATGTTATAAATGATTACCTTAGTTAATTTAGATATTTTTAATTATTTATATTATAAAATACGTTTAAAATTTGTTAAAACATTTGGATTTATTACTTTTGTTTCGTGATGCTTATAAATAGTTTCTGTTTAACAATTTACTCCAATGTGATCAAAAACATTTTCTTACCAGGTAAGAATGGATGTAGTGGACCATTGGTGTACAAGTTATGATAAATTAATAACTGTTTTTTGATTATTTTAAATGAAATTCAATTACTAAAATATTGTTTCCTTCTTTAAATTCATCTTTAAACGTCTTTAAATTTATTGAAATTCAGTGGAAATGCAATTTGCATACGGAATAATTAAATTTAATTTTTTTTTATCTTTTTAAATACTTTACATGCTCCATATTGCGAATTTTCTTTACAATTTTTTATTTAAAACAATTTGATTATAAATGCATCTCATTTATTATCATTGTTGATTGTTTTATTGAAACGAATATAGTCTAGTAGAATAATTTTTATAATTTTGAAATACAAGCTAGGAAATTACATACTAATTCAGCAATTTAAATCGAATGATAATAATGTGTGATTATATTGATTTAATTAGAGTAATTGATCGTAATTGATCTTATATTAAACTGTAGATTTAATGGAGAAAAAAAAAACAAGTAGAAGAAAAACAATTTGTATACGTGAATCGTGTAAACCATTCTAGTATTTATACATTTAATATTAAATGAGGAACTATTTTACATATATTCTTTTTAGCAATATTAGTTGATTGATAAAAGAGAACGAAACAGTAAATAATAAAGAAAAAAAAACAAAGCGTATGAAGTATCAATGGAAAAAAACCATAAAAAGTAACATATTCAGTTGATGAAATTTAATCTGGTCGTTATTATAATTTTTTTTTTCTCTTTTGGTCTTGCATAAAATTGATATTATGTGATTACTATACACAATTTAATTCTTATCGTATGATTTTTTTTTTTGTTAATTTTTAATTTAATATTCATTTAGGTACAAATCGAAATATCGGATTTATAATATAAAGAAATAATTATAAGATTATGGTATAGTTCTTTACATTTTACAAAAGACTTGCCAAATAACGATTTATTTTAATTAATAGTAACTGAAATCGTTTGTAATTATTTGATATTTTTTTTTTTATTATTTCTTCGCCCTCCCTGTTTGAAATAGAGACTGTTGTATCTTGACCCTTTAATTTAATTCTTTTACATGAAATATGAATACTACAATCATCCGATTTACATGAAATTTTTGATTCGATTTACAATAAATTTAAATTACGTATTGATTACCAACTTATTAAGTTCCTTATGCTAACAACTCTTATCTGATATTTTGAAATACTAAATGATATTACCAATTTTTTTAGTTTTTATTAAATCATTTTGTTATCATCTCGTTTTTAGACTAGCAAATTTATTCTAGAGTACAAGTAGATTATGTAGTGAAGAAGTATAAAAAACATTGTATTGAATTTAAGATTAAAAAATGAAATGCTATGAAATGAATTTGCTGAAAGGCTCATTTACGGTTAATGTTAAATGAAATAAAATAGTTTAAGATTGTATTTAATATGCAAATTTCTAGATTGGAATTGTTATTTGTTACGAAACTATCAATCACAACCAATTACCTACTTCAAATAATAAATAATAATAAATAAAATATTATGAAATAAAGTAAAACAAGAAATTAAAAAAACAGTTGGTCACAAGTGTTTATTAAAGACATTGAGTCGCAATAAGTTATATTGATTGCAGTTACATTTTGATTTTCAGGAAAAAAAATATTGAAATCGAATGATTTCTAGTAAGAAATTCTTTGAATGATAGAAACATTGAATCATACGTCATTGGAGCCGTTCTGATGGGCACCAAAGAGTTAAATTGATATTATGCGTAAGGAAATGTTCTGAGATTTTATACATAATACTGATTATTATTAATGAGTGACTAATAATTGTTTTATCTCGAGCAGAAAAAAAAGTTCTTTGAATTTATATGAAATTGGTCCATTCAAAAAGATTAACTTTTGAATAACGCCGCAAGGTAGGCAACCGTTTCATTTGAAAAATGGTAACAACATCCGGTATATTTGAAACACGTTGCTTATTTGATGATGTTGGAAATCTTTAAATAGAATTCAAATCAACGATTTTCTTTGTCTTCCTCCCCACCTATCTTAGCCATTTCAGTAATAAAATACTGATCTTTTCATTGGAAATCACCCCAAAATATCGTTACAATTCATTATTTCATGATTTGCCATACATTAAATAATTCAAAGATTGAATAATCGCAAAACACCGCAACTGGCTCGAAGGGAATGCCATTCAACTTTAAGTTTCGTTTTTAAATAAACATCAGAATTTTTTTTATCAATAAAACAGAAACAGGATTCCGTTTTATTTTTCAAAGCGCCATCAAATTGTTGTTGTCATTTTTTAGCAAGGATGTATTGTAATGTTAATGCTTTGTCTGTCTTCTTTGTTGTTATCTCACCGATGGTATATACAGCAACAATTACACATTTCTTTGCGATTATGAATTACAATGACTCCCTAAATATCTCTAGAAATTTATCATCGGATGATCAGTAAAAAAATATCAGTTCAGATTTCATAACTAAAGAACCGGTGTTCAAATTTTAAGAAGTTTTATTCTTTTTCATTTGTATTTTATTTAACTTGGGGGAATCCCTCGCACATAAAACGTGAACGGTGATAGTGAATCGCAATTTACCAACAAAAAATAGAACTGAAGAAATTCTTAAGGGATGTAAATCACGATCACGTACAATAAGTATTCATTTTCTTTTTCCACCCAGTTAATTCCACAAGAATGTTTTATGTTCACTACATGATTCAAAAAAAAAAAAAACAGAAAGAATAATCGCATAATCTTCAACAGGAAAAATAAGAAATGCCAGTTGAACTAGTGACATTAACGGGAATCATAACGTAATTCATTAAAACAGTTTAGGTATGACCAATGGGCTCACCTTTTAGTTCATTAATTATGTAAAATGACGCCATACTTTACGTTTTTAATTCAATTTTAAAAATCATTAAATTGAATTTAATTTTTAAACATTTTTACTCTCTGACTCATAATCAAGTGATGAATAAAACTTAAATAAATGAACAATGAATAGAAAACCTCCGTCTTAAATTAAAATAGCAAAATAAAACGCCAAATATGAAATAAAAGACGAACAAATTAAACGAGAAAGAAATAATTATAATGATTTTTTGTATGAATTGAGCAAATGAAAATGATTTCCATAAAGCGCCCTCATTTGGCATACCCTTTTGAACTTGTCTTTAGTGTTTAGTGCCTCAAATATCCATATACGATGGAATTTTTTTATATTTCATCTGAAGGACAATGGATTTTATATAACTCGGCGATAAATGTTAATAATTTACTTACCATTCAGTACCGTCCCTTTGGATATTTATTTCTTAACAAATAATGATGCCATTGTATGCGAACATAAAATATTTACCTGAGAATTTTTACTTTTTGGGGGTCAGTATTCTTCACAAAGTCCTACTAATTCAAATAAATTGTAATGAAAGTAATAGAATATTGTGAATATTTTCTATTCCTACCAAAAAAAAGTGTTGTAGTGTGTAAAAGAAGGCACACCAGGAGTTTGTCCATATACACACTGTGTAGTTATGCAATACCATTACAATACGATACGAAAACAACACAAATCTGAGCAAAAGATGAACAATGGGGTGTACAACTGAATTGCTATTAACCCCATTTGAAATTCGGAAGTAACCCTCCGAATATTTAATATTCCTGTACATTCACAATACAACTTTTACTTCTATCGAAATTGCGTTACATTCGCGTTGGTTTCACGCATCGGAATTTCTTGTCTTCCACAAAGAGAGAGAAAAAAAAATGAAATAAAACTCAAGGTGGTCGTTGAAGGACTATAAAAATCTTTTCACTTTTTCCTTGTTGCCACATATTCAATTGAATACGGTAAATCCAGTTTTTGGCTGTGATTCAATAGAACAACAGCAATTCCAGTACAAAATAAAAAACCTCCCCTAACGTAATCGATGGTGTGTGTTGGCAGTACCAGCCAACACATAAAGAGGGTGCATTATTATTATACGACAAATGAAAATCTCTTAGAAGCATTACGGATTTTCTATTCAATTGGCCACCCCAAGTAATTGTTTGTTCACCTCTTATTCCCATTTTACGAAAAATATTATTCATCAGCGTCTTATTACCGATGCACACCTTTTTATTTCGGGAAGAGTATAAAATGTATTTTGATGGAACTACAACCGTTACCGTTAATTCAAGTGTGATTTTTAATTCGAAATTGTTATGCTTTATGTTAAACTCAAATGGAAAGAAGAAAAAATATGAAGGAAGAGTATTACTGAAGTAATCATAGTTGTTGTTTGTTACCTACGATTTATTGCATAATGAATGATGGAACTCGTACTAAAAACGGGGACGCCATCAATTTTGCAGTATCGTGAGAAAATGAAATTTTTATTTTCATCAGTCTTTAGAGTGGGTTCACATTGGTGGGGTTGTGATGCTTCCATTTATTGTTCATAAAGAGAAGCCAACCACCCTTCAGTTTTGTATGGGAGAATTTTATCCAGCGATTCTTAAGACGCCCGTAAATTTAAAGTGACACAATGTCAAAGGAATCATTCATCCGACAATGCAATTGAGAGAAAAAATAGCTTGAGAACGGATTTATATTATGGAACTTGAATCTGTGATTTCAGCTGCTGTTTTAATTAGAATTGCTTACCTTTGTATATCGTCTAATTAATTATGTTCACATTTGAATGAATCACATTCAATTATTCTTATTTTCTATTTTCGGTGGAATTGATGGTAAACTTTCTGTTTTGTAAAGAGTTTCAGTTTCACATTTCGATTAGAAGGATTGCGTGATCGAAAGTATTGATGGGAAAGAAATGACAATTTCATCAACACCTTCTACTTTGATGTAATAATTCGTTTTTGTATATGGTACCTGAGCTGAACTGATTGTATTTTAGGTGGCTTCTTTTATTTTTTAGGTATCATGTGAACTACCGTAGTGGTATGTGATTATTAACCATGACCTGTGGTCAAGTTCTATTCGGTTTCTCTTGTGTTCTTGTTTAGAGAACTTAACACCAACCATAAAACAAAAACCGAATAAAGACAAAAAAAATAGAATCATGTCCACCTCTGTGGCCATACGACAATGAACATAACTGACGCGGGGGATTACATTAATTCATTATTCCCACGATATTAATGAAACGGTGTGTGATATGGTTTAATGCGTGTTAAAGTGTTTTTTATTTTAACTTTTGTGTATTTCATATGATTTGAAATTGTAATTCCAGTTCTTCAGTTAATTTTCGCTGTAATGTTTTTCTTTCTTTTATTTCACTATTTATGTGATACATTTCTTGGCATTTCTGGTCACATATATAATATTTAAACATTTGATTATTGCTGGTATGGTTTTCATTTAAATGAAATAAGTATATTTCATCGACCGCGTTTTCTCGCGTTTTTCCAAAATGATAAATTCTAGGCCACACAAATGAACCAGTTGGTGTCCACACTGTATTGCTCCATACTGTACATGTTTACCACTCTGTAATGTAATTTTGTATTACCATTAATTACAACTTTATGGAAGGGAGGTGAATTCACTGGTTGAATAAGTTCTTCTTTTTTTATTTTATGTTGTTTTATATTTGTCATTTTATTACCTTTAATCATACGTAAAACGATGAGTGGACAAGAAATTAAATCATCTTATTTTCGTTGTTTTATTTCTGGATTCACTTTGGAATGAGGTGTTGCGTTGTTTTGGTTTAATTTGAACACCTTAAAAATATACTTTGGTTCTTTTTTTGGGTAGTTTCACGTTATAAATTATTGTAAGACAACAGGAAAAACCTTACAGTTTTTAGATACTGAACGTTATCGTTAATGCGAATAGAATTACAGTATATCTTTACCAGTTTCTGATAAGTTTTTTGCTTTGGAGATCTAAATTCTTTTTGACTGTCGAAATGGGTTTCTTTTTTCCATGTTCTTTTTTTATTTTGGTTGTTTGGCGACATCACCCAGTTGTGGGAACCGAAATTAAGTAATTCAAGTAATTACAATACCCAAAATGGTTCGTTGAATATAATATAATATAATTGTATGAGATTTCGACCGGATGAAATTAAACCCTTTGGCCATTGATTCAAGGAATAATCCATTTTATTGACAACGAAACAAAGATTTATTCCTTTGTTGGTTCATTCAAACGATAATTTTAATTCGAAATCAATGATCATGAAAGCATCTAAAACAAATAATATGAATTTTTATGTATACAATTGCTATTAAATACTGACTAAATTGCCATCAATAATGGCCTACAAGCAATAAATAGATTTGTATTTCTAAACGAGATTTATGATCTGCAATTATTTTCTACACTCGTGCATTTAGTGAAGCTGTATAACAGTTCATTTAAACTGAGTAATGGTCATTTGGAAGTTCACATCATGACACATAGATAAAGTAAAATAAAAGAACATACATTGTCTCATTATCTTTGCCAGAAGTGCGTATAGTAGCCACAGAGATATAAAAAATAAACTTCTGCTCATATACTCTTACCACGGCTATAATGATCGTGATCATGTAATAAAGCCTTTTTTATTTAAACTCCGTGCAATGAAAATAAATTCAATGTTGTTTGACTGGTACACTGTTCTGTTCTGTTCTGTTTAGCTTCCATACAACAAAATAGTCCATCTCTTCGCAGCCATAAATGTGATGAATGAGAATATTCAGTGGTAGATGTTGATACAGAAGTGATGAGATATAGTTGAAACTCAACAAAAACGTATCAGTGTTGTTTAAGATCGCATAAAAGAGGTACATAAATGCCCAGCATAAGTGTAATTAAATAAGTGGAGAATCCGCGGGAACGTTAAAACCGCCAAATAGAATGAATATGTGATCGAAAACTAATTGAAGACACAACATAAAAATTATCATGAAGATGCACACATGTAATTGTTCGTTCACTTCCATCTACAATGAATAGAAGCAACGGAACAGAAATGTGAAAGAGAATGATAAAGATTGAATGAGGTACCGCGATCATGTTTACCATTAAACATTATTATGTATCAACCCCAACATTTAAAAAAATAAGAAACGACGGCTGCCTTATTTTAACCAGGTAGATTACGAAGATGAATTCATCTTATCCTCTCGATGTGTCCGATCAGTTCCCTCATTCTTCTTCTATCTCACCTTTAATTGTATTGTTGTTGTTGCTGGATCATCTTTCGTCTACGATCGCTTGTAAAATATGCGGTTCGGATCAACATTTATATTTGTACCGGGTGTTCTATAGTGGTTTTCTATTTAGTCGTCTTCTCAATTCTATTTTATTCTTTCCAGGTTCGGATGAATCAGCTATCAGACTCTTGATTCGTCTTAGACGGCTGGTTTTCTTACCTTGATTTTGATTATGTATGTCTTACGATCAATTCATATGTTACGTGTATTTACTCATAGAGATGTTGATTATCGATGTGTACCTATAAGAAAATCGTTTTATTAAGACGAAAATGATTATATTGTTGTATTGTACTCTTTTGATTGTCTTTAACACCGTTGATTTGTATACAAATTATTACCTCTTAAAACATTTTCTAAACGTTTTATATGTTTTTTTTTCTTGGATCTGATCGTAATGTGGTGCCATGTACAATATAAACTTAAAAGCGTATTGAACAGCGTATTTCAGTGTTGATTGTATAGAGGACAGCATATGAAAAACCAGCCCGGTATGTTTCTTATTGTTTCTCTGGTTGTTGTCTTCTCCTCAAAAGTATTAATTTAATTTTGTATTTATATTCTGTGTAATATAAAATACAACAGTGTAAGGTAATGGTGAGCGTGAGTCTTACCTCAATAACGGACGGTGTGTATTAAAAATGATGTGATGTAGGTAATAATCAGAGAGTAGTACCCCAAAACATACTGTGTATTCAATAGGCAACAGATCAACAATATTGTGAGTGCACGATCAGGCTCGGTAATCGTTATGACGGTATTTCTTTCAGTTGTCTTTAAGTTCTTGCCGAATTAACATCTAACCATTTTGTTCCGTAATCACGCGGTTACTTAATACTTTAATCATAGTTTTATAAGAGTATTTCTTGTTTTAATTCTATTTTTTACTTCTTATTGTTTAAAAGCTTCAAACATCTACTGTTTTAATTGTTAAAGTTTTGTTTGTTTGTTTTTTAATTGAAATCTAACATTGTACTAAAAACATTATAACATCTGTTTCTACTGAAAAAAAAAATTTTTACTAATTTTGAATAAAAATACCGACATTCGTAGTAACCTAAGAAGTGTGCATTTAAGAAATTCATTCAAAGTTTGAATAAACGACAACATTTTAGACTTTGAAACAGTTTGTAATAACATAGAAGAGACAAGAGATTAAGTGTAAACCAAATTAAAATACATGTGGATTCTTCTAACCTAAAATCAATTTAATACGTGTTGGATACTAACCAGGTGATTAATCGAATTAATTAAATGAAAAGTTTTAAATCATACACACACACGCATACTAAAATAATAATTAACATTAAAGTGAATTAATCAAATTTAACTGATTTGTCAACGGACCTTGATTGATTGGACACAATGTCTGTGAAACTGTTACAAATGAAATTAATTTTAAAAAAATAAAAAAACAGCGAAAAAATTAACTGACGAGATATCGAACGATTTATGATCATTACAACATTGTTTTTATTGTATCTTGAATGGAAACCAGCATCAAAAGTTAAATAAAAGGCTCATGTGAGTGTGTAATGTTGCTAATAAAACATTAAAAAACAAAAATTATATTTAATGTTATAAAGATTTGTGAGGTTGTTTAGTGATTCCGCGCACATTACAGTTGAATTTTTGTTTGAGATGAAACAAATAAATGAATAAAATTACATACAAATATGGTTACAATTTCTATAAAGTTACACATAATCAATGTTGAAAAAAAGATTTTTGTTAAAAAAATTGAAAATAATAACATAAAAACAAATATAAATAAATAAATACAAACGAGTGTAAAATAAAACGGCAAAGTGTTAACAATCACAGTGTACGCAAGGTAAATGCATTGGACCTCATTATAGGAAAGACTGGTCCACCGTATGTGATTTGTACTTTTTTTGTTTTTTTTTTTGTAATTCGGTTTCATATTTAATTTATTTTTTTTTTGTTGAGATTTAATATGGATACGAAAAATTCATGGTTAAAGAGAGAAAATGAGTTAAAAAATCTCAAAGTTTTAATAAAAGGTACACATAAGATTATTCGTATATGAAACGTGTCCAAGTTAATTGTGTTAATTTTGTGCTTATAAAATAAAATATTGATGAATACAATGATAAATATCAATGTGTATTAATATCACATAAAACATAATAACACCAATCATAAGAAGTATAATAGTGAATATTTTGTGTGCTGTTAAGGTATAACATTTGTAATACTCTTGGTTAATCATACAAGAAAATAACAACAAAACCCATGAGAGATATTCAAAACAGATAAAACAAAAAAAAAATTATAATTTATTTTATTATTTAATAAAAATAAGACAAATGTCCATTGGTGTTTGTGTGAATTGGATTTAATATTAAATGTTAATGTTTTATATTCTGTTTCTTCGCTTGTTTCATTGAATCCCATTTGGATTATTGAATTTCATTTAATGTGAATCTATAGTGGATATAAACCTCCTAAAATCGTAATGTAATTGATAATATCCCATCGATAGGAGCAATACATTACAACGTTTACTTGTAACATTTGATAATCATCTTGCGATTGAATGAGCAACAGGTAAGCTGAAAATAGTCTAATACTGTAAATTAGAAAAAATCTATTCATCTAAAATACGACTCGCTATACAACTGTTCAGTGTGCGCCTTATGGAACAGTTTTGTGTTTCATTAATTAGCATATAAATATTACATGCGGTGATATGGGCCTCCCGTATCAATATAGACACTCTGACAGACACTCAGATTACACTTCTGATCCAAGTAGAAATAGACATAGTTGAGGTTTAGTTTGTCCATGTACATAGATAATAAAATGTGAATGTTGAATGAAATTATGAAAACCTATGGAATCCCTTAATAATCTTGATGAATAATTCAGTTAACAATCAATTAATTTCATAATTATTTTTTTTTCTTTCTTTTAATTTCGGAGTAATTAAGAATTGCTTAGTGAAATGTCTCGTACATCATCAAAACTCATTGGGCGTATACAAATTAATGAGCAAGTTGCCAATTTACACGACAACTATCGTTGTATGAGACAAACTGCATACAATTCGTGCACTTGCCTTACATTATAACGTAGATATGAATATGAATATGAATATTTATTTATTATGCGGTTTAGCGATCACAAAAATTATGACAAAAAAAAAGTTTATGTTTGATGCGCAAAAATTCTCTATCTTGACGTTATTTTTAAATGATTTTTAACCAGTTAATTATGTCTGTATGGGGGAAGAGTTTATCTACAACTCAAACCCAATTCATAAATTCATGGATCATAATTTATGTTTTGTTGTTGTAATGAAAACAACCGTAAACCGTGTGAAATGAAAGATTTCAATGCGGGCAAATATAACCAAAAAAAAAAGATTCATTTTAAATGATAAATGCCGTTTTAAGTTTCATAATTTCTTAAACAGATCGGTTTTCAATGTATTTAATTTTTATGTAGCCAAGAAACATTGAAGACTATTTTATCAGCTATGATAATCAGAAGCATGTAGTCGATTTGAAATGTTATCGATGTTGGTGTTGATGAATCTTTGTTGTTGGTGGACGGTTTTTTCTTTTTTTTGGTTCATCATACCAGAGAGGGTAATACAAAAGAGATGGAAATCTTTGATTCCCAAATATTCGGCAATCAACCAAATGGCATAAAGACGTTAAACTATATGATTAGATTCGTTATGATATAACTTAGCAATTTAATTAGACATCGGTGGATGCTGATTGGTATTCAATTTAAATCTAAACTCATACTTAAATACAAATTTCGTGGAGGTTAACGATAAAACGATTTATTTATTGGCATATGTTCGTTTGCAAATTCATTCCAAAAGAGGAATTTCTTTTTTATTGTTGTTGTGATTTCAGTAAATATCCAAAAATTAAGAGAATAATTTCCTTGTGATCTTCGAAAATGTTTTATTAGTCAAATCTATCGAAAGAAAGATCACATTAAAATTGATTATGATTAAAATCAGTTCTTAACACACTGCTAATTAGCGGAATGCTATAATTCTATCACCGTAGCTAAAAAAAAGAAATAAAAAAAAATGTTGCTATTAAATAATTTCTGGTTTTTTCCAAGCAACAAACACAAAAAAAATGAAAGCATCAGTTTTCATTAAAATTTGGACCAAAGTGATTTGATCAGTTATCTCTATTGTAATTTCATCAATATATTTTATTGGTTAAAATTTTTTAAGATGCTGCTATTCAAATGTGTGTAGCATTTTAAAACGGTGCTATTTATGAATTGTTCACCTGTTTTAATGGCTCCATGGCAAATGAGTTCAATAAAGCACGATATTTTAACTGATTTTTTTTTCTTTTATTTAACATTATTTTAATTCATCATGGTATGTAAGTGGGAAAAAAAACGTATCCAATCGATCGATGAAGTTTGAAAAACAAATCAAACGGATTTAATATTTCAATAATGAATTGAAGCAATGAGGTGCTGTTTTAAATAATGAATTGTGACGGGGTATTCAGTTGCGTGGATTTATGGTAATTATTATCCATCTGGTTATATGGCAAGTTTAACGTCAATATAATGGTTGTATCAAAACTTAAACGGTAATGTCTTACCGATAATTTTAAGATAACACTATGGTTTTTTTAATTTTAACAATAGACACAAGAATCAACAACAAAATAAGTAATACAACAGAAGTAAACGATAGGAGATTCTTTCATCGTCAGCATGATTGAAATTTTTTTCTTCACTTCTATGAAAATGTTAAAATAAAAAGAAAACTAAAATCAACGCACGAGATAAAATAAGATTTTGTTCTTGCTCGTTGTTGTTGTTGTTCATTTTATTATTATTATATTCACCTTAAACCTTAAACCATACCTTAATAACATTTGTAAATTATACTTAACGTTTTGTAACCGATCAATATTATAGTTTGATGAAGGCGCTCAGTTATTTTAGTTTTTTCTTTTTAATTTTTCTTCAATCAAACTTTAATAAAAAAGAAAAGAAAAACCCGAAAAAGAAACTGAAAAATTATAATAGAAAGAAGAAATTTGTATTTCTAGTCCAGTTATGTTGTGTTGTTATTTTATTTCATTTCAAAATTATGGATATTTGTGGGGGGAGAGCACTTGAAAACCCATAGCTTCCATCTGTTCCAATGATCACATCAATGTACCTGTGTGATGGAGTGTGCACAAGAAAATCACATAAAATCCCAAAATGAAGAGATCTCAACCAATTGTAGTGGTTTTTGGATCATTTTACCACTAATGTTATTGTGGTTGAGTGAAAGAGAAAGATTTTTAGTATTTTGTTGGATCTTATGATTATGTGGTTCGACGTCCTCATACTTATTGTTTGATTATGTTCTATTCATAGCACATAGCGCATTATTATAATTTACAGAACATCCATTTGGATATTTCATAAAGACCAAAATGGTAAAATGATGGTCATTTGAATCTTTAACCGGTGCCTGATCACCTACAAAAATCATCGTACAGTTAAAATGTGGCCCATAGTACGAACTAGTAGTTACCGAACTAATAAAATATCAGAAAGAAACTTGATAGAGAAGCTGAATATAAAAAAAGAGTTGAGATCTTTTAGTTTTTTTTTTAACTTTAAATTCATTTTGATGCTGTGATCGTGGGAAATTCGATTTTTTGATATTTTTTTTTTCAATTCCTATTATTTTGATTGTGAAACGGTTTTGTGATGCGGTAGATGAGATTTTGAATGGATCACTGGAGAATTGATTTGGTATCTTTTTCTAATTAAAATCTATCGAGTTGGTTGCGTTATTGATATGAAAATGATGGAGGAGTTCCACTTAGAAGAGATTAAGTGTTAGCGATGTTGAACTAAATTAATGGAATCAATCGAATTAGAAATGGCACATTTAACGTTATCATACCGTTGAATGAGATTATTGGTTTTTTATTTGATTGCAAATAATTCTAACTGTGGATTCAGTGATAAAATAGAGAAACGATTCAAGTGATACACGTTCCATTCGTTAGATTCTAACCAGAATTGCAATTGTTTTAAATACAAATAATTATAGACACAATGATCGTTTTTCAACTACACTATTTCACTGTATTCCATCATTTGGTGATTTAATTTGCAGCATTCTTTAAAACGTACATTATTCGTCTTATAATTTTGCTGGTTATTTTATACTTCACTTTGAGTTATTTCTTATTTTTTTTTCAGCGGTTTTGTTGTTGTTGTTGTTGTTTTGATTTATTACAATCATTTATTTGTTTCACAAGATAGTAAGAGTGTAATTTTGTTAAGTTAATAACATGAGCTATTTTAAAAATAATTTCGCGCCATGGTAAAATGGTGATTATGCTACCGCACGCTAAAAGAAGGTTTCGGCCTTTTAAATTATGCAGTCTTTTGGTGGTTATTTTTTTTTATTCACTTCTTTTTTTATTTGTGTCTTGCTCTCCTTTTACACGGGTGTACTCATTTAAAAACATATAATAATATAAATTGGAAGTAAAAACTATTAAAAGCCCAACTGATATGTTGTACATTGTAAGAATCAAGCAAAATGAAAAAAACTAAAGTAAAAAATTGAATAAAACCTAAGATTATTTCGATGTGATACTGATAATTATAAACGAATTAAATGAACAAAAACGCACATGTAATGTATAAGAAACATAGTTGCATATCTATTTAACTTTGGTTTGATTGAATTCATAAAAGAGAATCAGTGCGCAGAGAGACAGACTAAACGACAACAAAATAGACGATCATCTTAAGAAAATGACTGTATAGTTTAGAATAGAATTGATCAACCGTCTGGTTTTTGCAAATTGTGATCCCACCTAAAATTAAACGGTAAATAAAAGCGAAAGAAATAAAAGCAACTGCAATCTTTGGATTGAATTGATTTTCGCATAGAAATTGGCGAGAATATACATAAAATTTGTGTTCCCGGGAGATAGTTAATAGATAGTTAAGCAGCGATACATAAAATTCCATAAAAACCAGAAAATTATGGTGAAGCCAAGACAACAGTTGTTTTCAAAGAATTATTTGTTAAATATTCACCACTAATCGGATTGTATGCAACACACCTCCATCAGAAGATTATAAATGGCTATTAAAATGACCTTAGGCTAGAACTGCCTGATATTTCCTTTTTGCCATTCATAAAATGAAAGACAGTCAATTTGATTGAATGCAACTGAACTGTTATAAAGACAGAGTCTAAATAATAAATTGTAGCAGAACATACAAATGCATAAAATTCGTGGTGTTGAACGGCTAAAAATGGTGTTGCTTCTTTTTAGTTACTGGTGAGACATAGTGCCATTAGTCTTCCACATGGTAAAGACAACTGTATTCATTAACAATGTGAATAGAAGACACCGGTTAAAAGAACACCAAAAACTGCATTAATTTAATCCAAAATTGTGTTATGTGTTGTGTGGAAACAAAAACTGTGGGCGCACAAATAATTTCACATTAATTTCATTTTTGTCTAGACATCCAACATTGTATTTCCAAGAGAGAATATTCCGCAGGTGTATTGTTAATGTTTCAATCAAATTAATAAGACGCGTTTTATGTGGTCGCATTCAATTCTATGTGAATTGGTTTACATGCCGTTTTCAGTATAGGGAGAGAACCTAAAACAGTCTAAGACATACAAAGGTTCAAAATTGTGATGAAGACGAGAACCAACTGACAGTGAGACCAATTACAATATCACCATCATACTATAATATTGGCAATCTCTTTAATAGAGATATAACGTATGAAACCTTCTAATTATCCATTTAAAGGGTTTCAAATGGTCTATTACATGTCAGTACGAATGAGCGGGAGTAAAAGACATTCACATGTAATTCATTTGGCACATCTACTTGAAACACTTTCATACAAAAGAGACATAATCTGTAGAATGTAATTTAGATCAATTGGTGATACATAACCATAAACTGAAACTAATGCGTCGGTTACAAATAAATCTTTTACGGTACGGATTTGTATTTAATTCTCTTTTATTTGAGTATGATTGACTAATATGAAATATAAAATTATCTGTTGAAAATAAGTGATCGTTATGGTCTTATGGATAAATTTTTATTTGTGAATTCATATGAAAATTATTTTTTTCACAAAAACAAAAAAAAGTTTTCTGGCAATAAGAAACATTAATTGGCACTTGCACTTTATAGCATTAATTACCGTCACCCGTCTGAATAGATCTTACAATTGGTGGGGGGCGCTAAAAACAAGTGAATTGCTTTAAACATAATCGTCAACATGGATTGCATTTAAATAGTCATAAATAAAATTGGTAATTTTAAATGAAACTGACTTTGTTTCTAAACGAAGAACTGAATGTATTTGCAGAACACCTTTATACCTTTATGGTAAATGTACAGAAAATCATTTCTTCATGAATATTAACCATATTCGTTACAATTGGAACTAAACATGTTTGCTTCTTTGGCACTAAATGAAACATTATTTTCTTGTTATATCGTTGAATTACTATTGAATCCATATATGAATGTACATGTACACATATTAATTTATTAGTTGTTAAATCAAAATTGTTTAGACTTACCATAGTATTTGGAGAGTGTATTACATAAATAACGAATAATGCCGTCTAGTTAAATATTGCAAAAGGTGTTTTCACCTATTTTGTCTGTGTTTACATAAAAGATTACTTAAAATTACATGAATTTATTGTCATTCGATTGTAACGGTTATTCCGTATTTTCTATATAAAAACAATATTTGATTTTATCACAGCACTAATGTAACCGATCATATCATAATCCAGTAATTATTACGAGTAAATCGATCTTTACCCAATTGGATAAATGATTAAGGGAAAAAAAGAAATCAACTTATTGTTAATGACCTCATTAAAATCCATCCTGGTAAACCGAATTGAAACGTGATTATAATTACTGTTGAGCTTATGAAAAATTGGATCTTTAAATGTGGGAAATTAGAAAATAAGAATCAATAATGAATCGTAACGTTATCTCTTTAAATCATATACGCACCGGTAAATAACATACAGATTTATAAGAAAACCAAACAACGAATTGTATAGAGAAAAAAAAACCAGCGCCCGCAAGAAAGCGAATAATCAACCACAACCTGTTCCCACAACGATGACCGATTTGATGGTACAGAATGAATTAAAAAATATTGAGACAAAATATCCATCAATAAAAGAAACCATCATTGGATATCAGAGTTTTTGATATAAAACAACACAGTTGGTGTTACCATTATAATTTGGAACATTCAGTGTTTGAGGTTTCTTAAGAAAAGAGCACTGGTATCATCAATATGTATTGCCAAACCGTACAGAATCAGGTGGCTCTCTCAATCGACCACCAAAAGATACTCGATGACTCTGATACGATGAATTGTAGAAGAACTAAATATGTGAAAAAAATAAAATCAATCTTCAATAAGTAACGTTAAACCATTTTGACGAAACGGTAATGCGTTTCCATTTTATACACAGCCCACTGGTAAATCATAATGTTGGCCACTTTAATACCGCAAAATTATGCTCTTTTTGTTGTTCTTTAATGGGAAAGAGGTAAAGTTAATAATAAAGCCAACATCATCGAACAGTACAGTTCATCAATAATTTTTTTTTCGTTTAACTTGGAGGCTTATGTTGTTCTCAATTGTATCAAGTTAACACAAAGTTTTCCATATGATTGATATAGAATATAATTACACATTGATATGGTCATCTTGTGAATTCACCATTCAATGGAACATTTTGAATTAGCCCCAAAATTAAAAAGTCCAACAATATAGAATTACGAAGAACTAGATGATGTGAATGGGGGCTGATGAGGTGAATCTTAAATAAACTTGTTACAATGAATCACATTGAAAAACTAATAATTTTATTTTATGTGAAAATTCAATTGTGAATGATGTTATTAAAAAACAGGTACAATTGATAAAGCATAAAAACAAAATTAATAAAGAAATATTATCGAAAGAAACTTAACTGGGCGAACAAAGTTATTATCGAACAGAATAATGATGTTTATAGATTTGCATTCATGTATTTCTCACATTTATGAATTGCACAGAGTTACAATTAGAGAGAGAGAGAGAGAGTGAGAGAGACAACAAAGAAACATACGAACCAGCATGAATTTATGCAAATTCTGTTGTTGTTTTATATGTCCAACCAAAGAGTCCGTACACAATGTAATATTTGCATTGAATAATGATTGGTAACCAACAAAAACTGTAACCAAACTAACAGCTATTTTGGCCTCACGGGTTAGATTCTGTTAGACTTAAACAAATAACATTGCATTTTGTGTGGTTTTTGTTATTTAAAATGCATAGAGCTAGAGAGACTAGTACAGGGTTTACCATATGAAGTCAAACATTAGAATGACATCTCATGAAGTTTCAGGTGTAACACGATTTATTGAATGATTCTAATTACATTAATTTTTATTTTTGTTTTTTATTATTGCATTTACCATTTACAATACCTTAGAATGCACGATGTGGTTTCTATTCTAACCAAACGAATTTTTGTTACTTTTTTTTTATTTTATTAAGAAACGCAAAAATAAACATTAAAGATATTCATATCATGTGAGTGTACTCGTTACCGAGATCCATTCATTTAATTTTTTTTCTGTTACTAGTGTTGCTAGTTATTTCTTTTTATTTTAATGTCTCTTTATGTCGTTGCGGTCAAAGTGTTTTTTTTTTCTTATACTTGTGTTTCATCTAATAAGAAAATTTTAATTATGACAATATAAAAATTGTCTGTAGACAAAATGATGTTAATACAATCTCCCACACTCTAATGCATTCAATGGATTGGATCATAGATTAATGACATTTAAGTGTGACATGAAGTGACTGAAGAGAAACAAAATTTTGCACAATTGAACGTTTTCAATAATTGGTTGGTTCAGTTTTCAATATAAACTGAAGGTGGAGGATAGACACTTATGCCCAACATAAGTAATGTTTTATGTCATTATATAAAGTCTTGCAAAACGATGATCGTATGCGTTTAAGGTGATTCAATAAAGAGAAAGATGACTGAATGTTGTATTTAATTATTTCATTTATGCTACAACATTAGTTTATTTTATTTTTTAGTGAAAACATGAGTGTAAATTTATTTTCTTTTCTTTATTTATGTTGTTTATTTTCATTAATATTTTTAATTTAAGAGATCAGAGATGGTTTATATGAAAAATATTATTAACATGTAATACTGTATGTTTTGTGGCCTTATAAGAACAAGTTCTTATTATGTTCGATGTATTATAACATTTGGACATTTCCAGTTTTTTTTTTTTATTTCATAAAAAAATTCTGTGATTTTCTCTCTCTTTCTATATCGTAATGTTTTATATTCATGTGTATGGAATATAATTTTAAACAGATAGCGTACAACAATTTAAATTATACACAACAGAAACTGTGTGTATTAAGTAAAATACCTGTATTTACAGGTACACCATACACCACCTTCATCTAACATCACACATATTTTGTTGTTCATATTTTTCAGTGAATGTACATAATAATGGATATAAATATTGTACTGTCAATAGTAAATCCTCAATTGGATGTTATTATGCATCGTGTGATATCTAAATAATACATAATGTTTTTATTCATTCTGTTAATGCAAAAAAAATAATAATTTGTTGTTGATTTTAGTTAATCGGCACAAATTTTTTTTGTGTTTCATTTCAATATAAAATATTGTTTGGCTTTATTATTCTGTGATTAAGATTATTAAGTATATGAAATTCGTTATGTTTCATTGGAATCATGATCAACTGGATTCTATTAATATTTATGAAATAGTATTCTTAAAAGAATTGAAACGAGCATATTCAAAATGTTATCAAAAATTATAAATCTTGAATCTAATCAAGATGCATATTATATTAGTTTATAGTGACTGACTATTCTCAACACAACAAACACAGAAAAAATAATAATAATTTCACCTTGTTAACTCGTTAATATTTCATGGAAGATCACTGAGATCACATTGATATCTTTACCAGATAATTAGGAATTTAGATTTATGGATTTGTCTTCATCATCACTGTTACCTGTTGATTCAAAATTCAGTTCTATTGGTCTCTTCTGATTGTACACCGTTTACATTTGTTTACCATTTATTATGCATTGTGTGATTCCCTTTTAATCACATCTGAACGCCAGCTCTTTGTATGTCTCTTTGTATATGTCTATCCAATTAAATGATTATTGGACACAGCATGATGTGAAAACCTAAAAGAAAAATGTGATCAGATTGAATTACAGCGTTCGATTAAATATTTGATTGAACTCTATGGGAACATGATACTTTAGAAACAAATTTTGTCAACAAATTAACATAATTAAAAGGGAATAAATTAAAAGAAAAATGTGATTTTCAATGAATTTTTGTTTTACATTTAAACTAAATAAATAATTCAACTATTTTCAATTTAATGGAATTCATTGGTGTATTGAGAAACACCGGTTTTCTTTTCGTTATCGTTAAATCCACCTTGCTTTTTTATTTATAATTTCTTATTCAGTTCTAATGACCATCTGCCTTAATACGTATAGGTACATTGTGTCAGTTACTACAATTAATTGATCAACGGAATCCAACTCACGTTGTAATTCGACCGATGTGAAGGTATTACAATAAATACAGTGAATATCGTTCAATGGCCAATGTAGAGGGTGAAGATCCATTATATTATTCAATCCATCATTAAATGTATGATCGTCGATTGGTAAACAGGATGGGTCTGATAATTCATCCTTTCCGTTTTGAAAACACACAATAAGAAACGAAAAAATTGTATAACACCAACATGTCTGATACATTTTCATATTCTGTTCGTTTAATTTTGCGCTACAACATACAATTTAATATGTGGCGTAGTACCAGGAACGCATAAATTATGTTCTTAGGTTTATTACAGGCCTCAACAACATTTAGAAAAGGCAACAGCTTACCACCATCAGGTTCATTTAACTGCCTTCATATTCAGTTTCTTCTTTAACATGTATAAACCATCGCAGATGAATAAAAAAAGAAAATTTTTTTTCAATTTTTTTTATAAGAATTAATCGACGAAGAGCCTTAAATGAAAATGTCAATACAAACATGAATTTTTTTTTGCGGTACGATGAATTATAAGAATAAAAAAAAAAACAAAATTGTACTGAAACTTTGCGCATAGTGTTTACCATAACATATTGTGGGTACATCATTTGATGGTGGAATTGCGGACATGTACATATCAAATACGAATAAAAGAATTAATAAAATACAAAGCATGTGGTAATACAGAAGAGACTCCTCATATACAACAGTTGTGGATCTCTTTGGTATTCCACCAAAAACAACAAGTAAACAGCCCAGCGAAAAAGATTCCTATCAAAACTCCAACAATTCTGTCTTGTGAACACTTTGACTCTTTTTCTTTCCCATTCAACTAAACGAGAATGCCGTCGTGAAAGAAAATCGAATCAATAATAAAGAAAACAAAAAAAAAATAAAATAAATGAAAACTACTTTGTATGGTAACACATTTACAAACGGCCCCGATGATTGCCATACTTCTCAAACTGGCCTATGAATACATTTGAACTTAAGAAATGTTTATGTAATGTACGATTATTATTTATTTTTTTATAATAAAAATACGGTGAGGAATAAGTGTATGTTAAAACCGAAGAAGTAACATGAGTGTTGGAATGAAAATCAACATGATGAGATACCGCGAAGTACAAGAATAACAGAGAAAGAGAAAAATATATAAAAAAAAGCTTTAAAACGCGCCGAGGCAACAGGTGTTTGATAATTACAATGAATTACAACAGGTATTCCTTCTCTTCTGTACAGCGTTTTCGTAAAAGTGTATTTTTTATTTTTTTTTTATTTGGAATAAAAAGTTACAGATGTACACAACGTAGCACTGAATTATGAATATAAACATGTATTTTAACTTATTTCTCTCTCAATCATGTTGTAGTTTAAATTTTATTATTTTCTCGTACTTCTTATATTACTTTTTATATAAGTAAAATGTGGTTTCTTGTATGCCTTCTTATTACATGAAGATCCAAAAACAAAAATGAGAAAAAAATCCATCTCATAGCACAAAGTCCATCAGAATCAATATTATTAACGTATTAATACTGATGGTACAGCGAAAAGAAATGGACCTATTCTTTCTGAATATCCCAACATTGTACACATGGTATTCACAGTTTGAATGAAGAATTGAACCAAATGTTAAAAAAAATTCTATCCATTGGATTATAGTGAATAAAAGGAGTAAAAAGATTAAGTAAAAATTTTATAATGTAAAATATACATCTTAAGCTGGTTAAAACTCATCGTTTAAGAAGTTGTAATCGTAGGTTCATATTCTGTTCATTTTTCTGTACTAAATCTAATCGAATTGAGGTCCATCACCGATGAACAAGAAGGTGATGAACGCGTGAATTTGATTGTAGTGCAACACACTGTCGATACAATTCAATGCTAGTTGTCTCTCTTTAAATTGAAAATTATTCACCATAAGTTTATAATGATTATGTGAATTTCTTCTCACTGTTGAAGTATGGTATTAAATTGAAATCTCGTTTATTCGCATTTATGATTATTTTTTCTTCAAACGAATAATTCAATATTCAATGGGGGGCGAGCATTCAGTTCAATTGTATGATTCTAAAGGAAAATAAAAATTACCCCAAAGTGGTAAATCAAATTGAATTTCTCGTTGTGCATCAATGATCTAATGTGCATTGATATTCTCTCTATTGAATGTAACGCTGATGAGAATTCATTTAATGGTATTATCTAGTGTATTGGTCTGGATACCCTGTAAACATAAGTACTGTAAAATGGAATACATTGATAAAATTGGTATGTAATTGAAACAGGTGAGGAAAAATCGAAAGGGAATATATAGCAGATTGTAAGAGGAATAAATAATGAGAATTAGAAAATAATAAGAAATTCCATACTTTGTTCGACAAGGTTGTTGATAGGAAATAAAAACTAATCTAAAAATGTTTATGCATAAGAAATATTATATTAAAATGGAAAAGAAAAAAATAAAATAAATAAATTCTAGTGAGATTTACCTGTTTAATATTCAATTATTTTTAATCATTGAATGTTGTAAAACGGCGTTAATGTTATCAATTACTTGGTGTGGAATTGGTGATATCAAGGTACCTATAATAAAACACTTGAATATGAAAATTTACGGAGGAATAGTTTGTTAACGAAAAATTTTATTTGAAAACATTGATTTTACGAGAAGAAGCATTAAACGTAACGAATCAAGAAAATAAAAAAAAAATAATTCAATTGAAAATACCATCAACAGCAAAACTTTTATCAATTGAAGCATAAACATGTAAAAAAACATAAAGTTTTATTCATCCAAGTGCCATGAGAAAAAGTTGTCTTTACTGTTTGAGACAGACACCGTTTCTTTTATTTTATATTTTTTTTTCTTTGCCTATCAGCCTATTGGGTAGTAACGTTATGCGAGTTATGCCATACTGGTGATGCTGAAGTGATGCTGTATACAATTTTTTTTTATTTTATATTTCATCAAAGATTTGATAGTTCAGTTATACCCATCCAGGCCACTAATTTTATGGTTAATGAAATTGAGAGAGAGAGAGAGAGAGAGAGAGATGAAAAATTCAAAAATTTCTTATTTCGTTGATGTCGAAACACTTCTTTTTCTTTCATTTCGCATATTACTTATTATTATCGATTTCCAAATGGCTCTAAGATGTGGCCACCAGAGTACCATCCATAAAATTAGTTAAGAATCAATGCGTATGCTGAAGTTAGGAAATTTTTTATTTTTGGTTTCTTATTGAGAGGGTGATCATCTACCAATGAGCTTTTTATTCTATCGTTAAAATGATAAATAAAAAATAAAAAACAAAATTTCGCTTGTTGAAATTCAGTTTTTGAATGATTGGATATTTTATTGTGCCGCTGGTTACCACCTGATGTCGTGATACCAACAAAATAAAAAAATAACATAACAGTCAGGTGCAGACACGTTTCACTGTGAAGCAACCGCTTAGAGTCATGGTTACTATTGACTGTAATCGAATTTAATTATATTGGGCAATTTTCTGTTGCTGATTGAATTCAGTATTTTAACTGTTGGGATTTTTATTTCGTTTTATTTTTTACTCTTTTTGTAATAATTTTGAAGAAGTACCATGAAACACTACTAATCGTATCATAATTATCTGCACATAAAATTTATTTTTTATACTTTTATTTCAATGAAATCCCTCAATCGATGAGAATCAATAGATCTTACACATAAATCATTTACATACAGTCAGTGATAAATATTTTCCATTCACATTCATTATTTTTATGTTTTAAAATCCAATTGAATATGTTTCTTTATTTTTCATCTCAAATGATGAGCCAATCATTTATTGAAATAAAAATTGAGGAATATGAAGAGAAAAAACGATTAGAAAATAAACATGTGAATTATTCCGTTTACTTATGGGATTCTGATGTGAAAAATTAATTCATGGATTTCTTTCGATCTTTCTCCCCACTTGTAAGGAAAATGTTACAAATTTCCAGAAAGAGATGAAATGAACGCATATTATGTGAAATAAGAATAAATAATTGTAAATTAATTGATGTATTTTTTCACATGCCGCACATACTTTTTGTATTTATGTATTTGGTATTGGTACATGCGAATTTTAATGTAATATTATTTTTATTTTTGTATATTTAATATGTCACTGCATCAGTATTACGACATTATCATCAACTTGATTTATGATTAATTCCAAATTGTATTATTACGCAAAAACAAAAAAATATTCGTAATATCGCTAAATACATTGGCGGATATTTTCCATCGGATTAAACTTTTTTATTATTGAAATTCATAAGCGCACAATTGCAATTTTGTAGTCAATAAAAAAGCGCATAATTTTCATATACGAATAAGAGTTAGCATACAATTTAATGTTGATCCGATATCAATAAAAAAGCGCATAATTTTCATATACGAATAAGAGTTAGCATACAATTTAATGTTGATCCGATATTTTTTTTGATCAAATTCACCATACGGATGTATTACAAACAGATAAACAGTCCAAATATTATTTGTACATTTTGTCCATATTGAATTGAATTAACAAAAAAAAATTGTGTTGGAAGTTGTGCGTGCATAGAAAAGTCATGCCATACATTCCCAATTACACCACAGAGAATATTGAAATTCAGTGGATGTCGGATAAATGGATCAGCGGTTTATTAAATTGACCGGATAAGTGGTTCAATACAAATTGAAATTCCCGATCCTTTTATCCGATATTCACTAATCTTTTGCCGCATAATTGGATTCAAATTTGATTGTCACAATGTGATCCACTTAAACGGCATCGATTGTAATTCAATGTAATATAAAAAATAAAAGACACTGAAATACGAATCAACAAGAGTGCCACAATGCGTATTTGCAATTAATTTTAAAATGTTAAATTTGTAATTTTCTCTTGTTTGGTGTTTTGTTCTTTTTTTTCGTTACTTTATCGGGTACACAATTAATACGCAAATACATAAACGGCTGCAGACCAGAATACAATACCAAACAGAAAATGCATAAAAAAAATTTGTTAATGTTTCACCCGCTGTCTTTGTTGTATCTCCTATTCGTTGAATTCGAGAAGTGAAATTCCTTAAATGAGAATTCAGTTTTTTTCTTTTATTTTATTGAAAATAATTTTCATGTGTGCATAATATCATGATTATGCGTTTATTCAACATATAAAATACCTTTGGTTTTGGCTGATATTAATGCTCGTTGTGAACAAGACGATGGCATGTGATGGTTATGTTCTTTTATTTTTATTATTTCACTGAATTTGATAGAGAGATATGAGAAGGCCTAGAATGCAAATGTTCAATGCAAAACAATAATTATGTACAATGTTTGGAACCATTTTTTTTTTTTTTTGTGTTAAATACCTATTTGTCCCATCTTATTATTTTAATTATTTCAATCTCTGGTGTTTTGCGCTTATGCATTGGCTTAAGTTAGTGGAAATTGGCTACCAAAACTGTGGGTTGCACACAATTAATTTTATTCAAATAATTAATATAAAATTCTAAATTTATAATTAAAATTTATTCACCACCTACTTCAAAATTAATGCCAAATAATTACAGCAAAAGATCCATCTCTTCCAACTGATTAGAACGTTAATGTGCTGCTACCTCATAAATATACGCCATTTCACTCTCAGTATAGAGTATTACATTAAATTAAATTGTTTCGTACTCTCCTCTTTAATTTGATGGACTTTAGTGTTGTGTCTCACAATCATTCTATATAATTCTTTTGTCATGTGTAATACAGAAAAAAAAGTAAAGGAAAAAATAAAACGAAATACTAAACCAGAAAAGCACAAAACTAGTTAAACTACTGGTGAATTTGTTAAGATAAAATGATTCAGTTGTACTACAGTAAATAGAGAATTGTGCTTGGTGCAAATTTAATTAATTGTATGAAATAGTTTTTTATCACGTCACTCAGATTCGGCTACAAAAATGGTTTGATTTTTTATTTTGTTATTCAGGGAAGATGTGCACTGTCAGTTTAGTTAGATCTGTAATTATTCTAAAGATAAACAGAGATGCAAGAGATATAGTTTCTTCTTCTTTTCTTTTTTTTTTTGTTTCGAATTTAATTTATAAAAATTTTATTTTAACTCTCAGTGTATTACATTTGCAAATAAACAAAACCAAAAAAAAAATTAAGAGAATGAAATAAGAATTAGCAAAGAATAAAAATCCCGATTTTTTTATACTGAAAATGTAATAGAGTTACAAGTAGCAACGAATACTCATCACCCGCATTTTAACACATTAAAACAGTGTCTCTAAAATAACATAAATTAATCAGTGGTTTTTCATTTTCTATTTACAGGCATTGCACAGAATTCAATCAAGAAAATCTCATTCCAACCAAAAAAATAAGAACGAAAGATAAGTAAAGGAACATCGAATCGAATAAAATTTCGTGTAAATTAAGTGATACTGAATAAATTTTAGTAGAATCTATAAGAATATTAAATCAAAAGAAATAAAATCCATCAATCTGGCTCCAGCAGCATCATTTTGTATTGATTTGCGTGCCCATCAAAGTGAAACAGCCCACATGACTATGGCGGAAGGTGCACAGCCAAATGGCTATAGCCATCCTGACCAACAGGTCAATAATAATCATCCGCTGGTGGTTAATTTTAATATGCCATGGAAACAACGGAAACGTAAAAGGTTATCAGCTGTATTAGATAAATTACATCACAATAGTCAAACACAATCGAATCAAGTGAATAATAATAATAGTGGTGAAACACTATTTGATTTGGCTGGTAATCGAATTAAGGTGAACACCAGTTATTCGAATAGTGATGATACCGATGATGATAATTTATCGTTATCCCATCGCAGTGATAACAGTAGCCCAAAAATTAGTATAAGTCCAATGCAAGTAATCGATGGACCAACAAATATTGAAATTAAACAAGAATTTCAACAGAATCCATTTGATTTATCCGCATCACCATTCACCGCACCACTCTTAGGATATTTTTTACATTCAAAATATTTACCGGAATTAATTAGACGCCGTACACAATCGATACCTGACAATTTGAATCATCCAATACGACATAATAATCCTCGTACTGAATCAATGGCACCATCACCACCGGTTCAACCTCAAGATCATCCATTAGATCTATCAATGAAAACACAACGATTAATTGACATCCAAAATAATATGAATCAACATAATCTATTGCCACAATTCATGAATTTATCACAGTATACAAATATGAAACCGACGGGTAATAATAGTAGTAGTTCACCAATTCAAATGGTACCTGTTGTACGGGGTGATATGTCATCGATATCATCAAAACAATCAGTTGGATCACATTACAATATAGAACTATCACCGGTTGTTGAGACAATGCCACCAGGTACAGATGTTGCATTTGTATGTCCGATATGTGGTCAAATGTTTTCGTTACATGATCGTTTAGCAAAGCATATGGCTTCACGTCATAAAAGCAAAAGTAATTCATCGGATATACCAAAAACTTATGTGTGCGATGTATGCAACAGATCCTTTGCAAGGTCAGATATGTTGACACGTCATATGCGTTTACATACCGGCATTAAACCCTATACATGTAAAGTGTGTGGTCAAGTGTTTTCACGTTCTGATCATCTATCGACTCATCAACGTACACACACAGGTAATTAAAATAACGTTTTTCTTGTCTTTTATCGCAAATAATAATGCATTTTCGTTGAACGCATTGTGTGTATGTTTGCAAAAGTTTTAGTTCTAAAAGTAAAAGACTGAATTAAATTTAATTTTCTTTTTAATTTTTATCTCTGTTCCCATGCAGGTGAGAAACCGTATAAGTGTCCACAATGCCCTTATGCAGCTTGCCGGCGAGATATGATTACAAGGCATATGAGAACTCATAACAGACTATCGAATGGTAATAATAATAATAATAATAATGGCAGTGGTGGTCAACAGAAGAATGGCGCTGAGAAGGTGCGAAAAACATCAATCCCATCGAATATTGTATTGAATACAAATAGCTACAGTAACAGTAATAGTCCTTCAATGGTTGCGGTGAAAAAAGAATATCCGGAGCCACCATCATTTTCAGTAATTTGTGATTTAATAAATAAAAAAGCAACTGAAACACCACCACCTGATTATATGATGCAGAACATTAAAATGGAACCAGAAAATAATTAATGAATCATACTCATACACTTGTAGTACATTATTTAAATACGAAATTAAACTTCATCCATCGTCTTAGGGCTTTTGTTCTCTATAAGACTGAAATAATAATGGTACACTAACACATTTTTATAAAATTAAATGTTTGGCTATGGATACAATGTTTGTATCCATAACTATTAATGATCTATTAATAGTATGAATCATTCTTTTTTTATTTAATTTTTTCTTTAAATTTATGTCGAAAATGGTGAAAAACAATAAATAGGAAATAAATGTTTTATTAATTGTAAATGATTTGAATTCGATTAAAATAATTCAATTAATCGGTATTGGAAATTAAAGATGTGATATGACAAAAGAAAAATTGATGAAAAAGAATGGAAAAAATAAAAATTAAATGTTAATACTGAAGAGAACAACATGGAAAAGAATCAAGTGGAAAAGGAAATTGCATATTTACAATCAAGTATTGTTAATGAAATTGTTAATCTGTGCATAAGTTTGTTAAATGATTTTATTACAAATCGACTCAATAATTAGTTCGTTGAGAGTGCCGCATCTTTATGGGGCAATTCATTATGATCAGTTTTATAATACTCCAACATTGGTGGCATTTATTTTAAGTATACAACTGAATGATAATTTTCTGTTTTGTTGTTTTTGTTGTGTTTTTTTTTTTTTAATTTAATTTTGTTTCACTGTTTTAATGCTCCCACAATCGATGAAAAACCATGGCCAGTATTTAATATGTAAACAGCATACTCAAATTGATATAATATGTATAATCAGTTAATGAATTGAATTTAAGTCATAAGAGGCGAACAGTCTAACCGTAAATGGGCTGCTTTAGATAATAATTAAGTAACAGTTGAATTCTTGTATTCTTTTATAAATTTATTTTTGACTTTAAAACTTGAGCTTATGCACATTTAAGAATTCATTTAAAATGTTGAGAGATCTTTAAGTTTTATTTTGTTGGTTCTATATTATATCTGAATTAATTACGTGTAAGCTATAGTCCTTAGCCCTTAACTAAGTGAATGAAATTGTTTTGTGTTATTGTGAACTCAATGCATACAATCAATTATTATTTGGAATTGACAAAATTTAATTTATTACTTACTGTTTAGAATTAATTATTTATTTAATTTATTTATAAATTAATTTATACTTCTCATATTATGTTATGCTTTAATTTGTGTGGATTATTACTGAATTCTCAATAGTTTTGTTTTTGACTTCTTTATAATCACTATTTTATTAAATCCGGGTGTAATTACGTTGTGTTTTTTTTTTAAATGAATTTATACGATAATTTTGAATTTTGGAAGAAATTGATTACATCAAAGTTATTTTTAATTTATTATTAATAATGAATTTATTGGAACATACACGTTAGATAGTTCCTGTAAGATAAAATTATTGAATCCATTGTAAGTAGTGAACAGAAATTGAATTTAAATACTGTTTATAATAAACAATGTGGTCAACTAAATACGTGATTTTTAAAAAATCATTAGATTTATATAGATTATATGTGGTTTATTGATTTTTTTTTTGAAATAAAGTTTTATAAAGAACGTTTTTGTTGAAATTTAATTATTCCTCTTGAAGAATAACGACTTTTTACAGTTAAAAGAAAATTTTACTTCCATGCATTCGAATTTGAATTCTCGTCTGGGCTAAAAATTACGCAGTGCAACCACCATTGCAAACTCAAATCACTACGCAACTAAAGAAAATTTCTTAACTGGAAAATAATTTATCATTGATTCAAATTCGGTTGAATGATTCAGAATGAAAGTTGAGGTGCATGTTAAAATTTCATTAAAATCATTTCTTATTGACGTATAGTTACGTACACCATTGCGTCATACCTAAGTTATTGCAAATTATGGAATTCATTTGCTCCTCAACTAACCCCACTTCACCTTCAATTGTATTTCCGCAAATATGGGCAGCCAGAATGCAAATAATTTGAATGACTTCAAAAGGCGACCCACAACATTCATTTATGTCAACTACACTCACCTTACCGTATACCACTAAATTGTCGATCTTACCTGCAAACGATTCAATTTCTCGACAATTTTTTTCACCTCATTCTCTCTATTACTATGGCTGGTTAGCTACCCTAAAGTACCAATTGAAAACACACCTTCATAATATTAAATTGAATTTATTTACGACTACCTATTGCATTTGAAAGCCATGCACTCAACGGTCCATTGTGCTTTCGTTTTACATCTATGTCATAATTTAATTTTACTATAGATTATATATTATTATTTCATAACAATTTCAATATAAAAAAACAAAAAATTTCATTTATCCTCTATTTCGTTTACACAACATTGGCAGACGGTCCACCATCTCGCAAAAACACAAATTTTATACTCATTTAACATAGAAACAACTTTGTATTTTATTTAAAAAAAGTAAAAATGTAGAAACTATTTTACAGAAATTACACATTACAACAAAACCGGAAAAATTGAAAAAGATTTTATGGAAAAATAACTTTTTTCCATTATATCATAAAGTTTCTCATTAAACTTTGGTTTGTTCATTAAATTCCAATCGAAATAAACACCATCATCATATCGCTCCCACTTATTGTCTACCAAGAATCGGTTGCTACTAACATCATCTCACACTTCTTCGATTGGTTCATCTTCTAGATCTTTGCCCGGTTCAGGTAAAGCATCCGTTACAACTTCAGCAAATTGTTCAATTCTACAAAACGATTAAAAGTTAATGACAAGTATAAGAGTATGAGTAGCCAGATTATACTTATCATAACCGTCATCAAATTGTGGTAATAATTCTTGACCCTTACGATGACCACTGAATCGAAGTATTGTCAATAATCTAAAAATAGCTAATAATATAATTTGTGTACCAGCTACATAACTAAGCCACAAATTATGAGGCCATAAAATGAGTGCAACCCCAATCGCCAAATATAATGGTGCTAGACGCCATCCACCAAATAATCGGGTTACGCTCCAACACCGTATACAGCAGCCTATATTATAACTGATACATCAACCGGTAATAGAAGTAAAGAATTGAATATTACAATTGTTAATAAAATAAAAGCGCAATAGTAATTCATATCGTATGGGTATAATGGGACCCATAAGGAATATCAGAATCATAATAAATTAAATGTACTTCAACACGTTTTCTACTAAGAATATTCAATGTTAAACAACACAAAGGATAAAACATTTCTCCATCCCAAAATGTTCATTTGTTGCGAATTGAACCATTAAGAGATTAATTCTATATGAGTTGTACCCACTTGGGAGGTAGTAGTACGAGTTGTCCAGAATTACTGTCACACGGGCCAAACTCTAACTAAATTACATTTGATTACTTTAAGTATACGATTTATGTGAAATGGTAATATTAAGTATTCGATCGGTTGCCAAGGATTCCCATCCAATTAAATGTTTAAGTACTTCTCTTAGCCAATTTAGCAATAAATGAAAGCACAAAAAAAATTAATCATATCATAATGCTCATATGGAAATTAATATGAATTCTCTTCATAATCTAATGTGGCTTGGTCTTTGATTTGAAACGTTCGCCTCATTTATCTTCGATCGAATGTTCCGTATATGAAAATTGGGGGAGCTAAATTTCTTAAACAACATCTGGTGTTACAGGCGACGTGGTGAGAGATGAATTGAGGGATGGTAACACATATTGGCAACGGTACGTTAATCTTATATATGGATAGTTTCTATTCTTAACAGCTTTTTTCTTGAAGACCAACAATTTAGTTAGTATCCATTGTAATGGCCACATTTATTTGCATAGCTAATTCATATGGGACATCACTGAACAGTGAAATTTCATCGAAATTTATAGACTCTTGGGATACCCGTCCATTTAAATTGGTATCGCGACATTGTTTCATTTTATACTCGAACGAATGATGAAAATAAGAAAATTTTATGTATCTGCATTATGTGACTTTAACATTTGTCGTCACTGACCCGCAGTAAATTTCTAATTCAAAAAGTGAAATTTTTCTATTGTCATTGTACTGTGTTAACGAAAATATGGTCAGTGACGATGCCAAAAGGTCCTCATCTAAAAGTGGTTTTATATGGAAATGAAAGTACAAACAATTAAAATAAATTCTCATTCGGTCCAATGCCAAATTAATGGAATGTCAACTGGACCAGTTAAACAGAAGGATTCAGTAGTTTGATGAATACTTTTGTGTATTTTAATTATATTACTATTTGTATAGTTACAAATCGGTTTACTTACTTCGTTGCAAATAGTTGAATAAATAATGTAACAATCCATTTAACTTCAAGTAGCAATATTATAAATGATGATAATCTGAAATGGTACAATCAAATGTGTTTTTATTTAATACGACTGCCATATTGATGGAATGATATTTACAAATGGATTCAGCAAAATGAGTATCATAATATGTACCGTATCAATAAATTGGAATGATTCATTTGTGAATTGTGGGTGAATGAGGGTGGGCAAGGAAACAAAAAATCTAACCAAAAAGTTAAAGAATTCGAATTGTAAAACAATTTTCTGAGAATTGAAAGGATTAAAGTTTGTGATATGTATTTTTTCAACAAAGGGGAACCCAAATTCATTACCGTTACCGTAAAATCCGTTAAATTCATTGAAAAATAGCGGAACATTGAATAGTCAAAGGGAAAAGTTTCCACTCTGGTATCACTCACAGTAAAATAAGAAACCAGAGTGAGAGAATGTTTACAGTTGACTACATAAAAAACAACTAGATCGTTGACTTCCTTCTGTCATTGGAAGTTTTCAGTGGAAAACTTTCATGTTTTTCTCTTTAATAAAACCGAATAAAAATTCTTTTAATTTTTTCTCAATGTAACATTGTTTTTCTCGATTCAATCGAATTTTACCCGTAAACGTTTGAATTTAAATGGTAACTTTGAGTAGAATGAAAATAAAAATGAATCAATCAAATACAATAAATAGATGATTTTGTTATCATGGAAAATAGGAAATAATGGCATAGAATATAAAGATTTTTAGAATACTTACAAGATGTAAACACCGGCAGCATATCCATGGACTGTAATATCAACGCCCACACCGCATGTGACTGTTGGAAACATATTAAAGTAATAGAAGTGAATAAATATCAATGTAATATTAAATTGACTATAAAACGTAAGGTCCCAACCATTGTCTGGAGCCAAATAACAATATGAATTATTCGTTGTGAAGAAAACATATTGGACATCAATATGTAGAACAAAAAAAAAGCATACACACAGTAACTGACGAAGCCACCGATACGTGATGAAAACAATAGCTAAGTGATGTGAATAATGGACGACCAACATCCTTGTTTAAAACGCTTTTAAATCGTATATCATGTCAATGATTGGAATATTAAGGGATTTTTTCCATTCTCTTATTTTCAGTTACAGATTTATCAAAGCTAAACGAGTTTTTCCATTAGAACAATTCTATGTGATTCATTGTAAAACTTGAACGATATTAAACAAGCAAGTGGAATTGAATTAAAACAGTGCGGAAAAAAAAAACGAAACTTAAACGATCGGTTCAACTGGAATAGATCCATTTTGCTTGACCAGGACAATGATAATTCTGCCACGAAACAGATCATAGACGTTTAATTCATTTTAGGTCAATGCAATTATCTCGTCTGGCCACCAAACGTATAATGAAATTCAGATAAATTATAATTATTATTATAAATATTCATCAAATCCATGTGGTTTTCAATTTAAATTCGTGGTCATCAACTAAAACTACCATTTACGCATTTCACAAGAGAAAAAGAAAGAGTACTGTACTCAAACTAAATGTTTACCAAATTGCATAATATAGAATACATTGGAACAGACAAAAATTTAAATGAATTCCAATTTTTCTCTCTTTTTTCTGGCTTTCAATATCCTAGCACAGATGTGTCTGCATAGAATAAATTTGATATTGCCACCACACACAAATACACTTTGATTGTTCATGTATCTACTATTTTAGTTGGGCTGTGTCCTGTTTGATTTATTGCGGAACAACAAAAAAAGAAATTGTTCATTAGATTAGCGTTTTGCCACTGACAACAATGACAGGAAAAAAAAATCATCCGTACAAAATAATTAACATTTTTGCCAGGAAATTACCAGTTTTAGTTATTTCCTGTTCCGTATAATTTTCACTGAACTCGTTTGTACTCATGTATGAGTTTTTATTCATATGCAAAATTAGTTCATATTACATACACAAACTTGTATATTTAGTTAAATTCGTTGATTTGTTGTCATTCAAGAATTTGGAAAAAAAAACAAAATTCAATTTTCCCGTTCAAATCCGACTAAAGTAAATTTTATTTTTCCTCCCGTTTCAAATCATCCGTCTATGTGTAATGGAATAGAATTGAAATGGTTGTTAAATTCAATTCACCTAATTGAATGTAAAAAAAAAAAAACAAATTGTAGTGTGGCATATAAAAAATAACTCAACTCATTTCAATTCACTCATGTTAGTTGATTTTCCGTTCTCGTTTTTCCCCAATATTTTCTTTTCATTTGGAAAATCAAAATCAGTTGACGAAATAGAATAAATGAAATGGATAAGATTTACCATTCACTATGAATTTTCTTCCATTTCTCTGTTTACTTTGCGTCTTTTTTCAATTTTGAACTTAAAGCAATTGAAATGAGGATAATGCAATTGGTATGGTATGGCATAAATTATGTTACTGTGGATTAATAAAACTGACTGTTATGTCTAGGTTTAGCAGGTAGTTAGCCAGACCGTCCCTAAATGATTACGAGGCGGTAAAGTTATTCATGTCATTTCCCTCTAAACTGATGTTTTATGATGCAACCAACAAAACGGAATTGGATTCAACAGGACGTTTAACATTGTCATGATCGCGTTGATAGCATAAATGATGTGGAAATTTTTCTATCATTTATTTTACGTACAATTTTTATATTTCTCGTATCCTCTTAATGGTATTAGGGACAATGAAGTGGCATAAGAAAACTTTTTTTTTCTATGTTTTTACTGGTACAGTTGGAATAACAACAACCAAAAAGTTTTCATCGTTCATAGCTCATCAGTGAACTTATGAGTTTCGGCACTGAATAAAATTCATGGCTGTTCATGGCAAATGGACTAAAACATTAAGTACAGTCTAAAAACTTAACTAGTCCTTTGCTAGTCAACCATATCAAGTAGGATGCAATATGTTGACTGTCTTTCGTGTGATGAATATTTACTCATAAAAATACAGAGGCACGTATTTAAAGGAAACACAAAAACGTAATGAGAATAAAAAAATAAAATAAATAAATAAAGCAGCAGTACACATACACAACAACATAAAAATTAAATATTCATAAATATGCAAAAGCATTGTTGCTGTGTTATTCTTTTAGATGAAATATGTATAAATCAAGGTACATATTTTATTCAATGAGAACAATAGACCACTCTATATCTATAATATTTAAATACAGTAAATACGAAGAAAAAAACAACAACAGAGAGAGAGAGAGAGAGAGAGAGAGATGAAAACAAATTACGATAAATTGGAATAATTTTTAATATAAAAATTGACTTATGAACATATTTCACGGCCTTTACATGTATAATTTATTAATAATTTCTTTCATCTATGAAAATTCATGTATTAAGTATTTCATTAATTATTCAACGATCATCATTGCTGTACCCATGATAGTGATTAAATGAAACAACGAATTGTAAATGAAATTTCATCAAATCATCATGAGAATTGATTAACAATTATGTCAATACTTCAATAGTATGTACCACACACAGTCTACTTAACAGCAATTTAAAAAAAAAAATCAGTTCAAAGTCAAATGTCCTCTTCCTTGGGCGTCAATTTCATCAAATAATTTTATTCAAGTTGAAGGCGATTTCACCCCAAGCCATATAACATTAACATTAATTATAGTGGACCCTATAAAACAGCATATTAAATGAGCGTTGAAATTATTAACACACAATCAAAACATTACCATTTTAAATTGTCTTTAGTTTGTAAATGACCCGTAATTGATGGTACAATTAGATGCGAATAATTCAACTACAGAATACAGTAATAACATCAGAATAAAAACAATCATAACAACAAAAATAAAAAATAAAAACCATTCAACATTTTTATGTGACGGAAAACACCACCCACACTGTACTTATTGTACCGATCATAAATTATAAAGTTGATGCCATGAAATATGAATGGGAAAAGAGCAGCTATAACAAGAGCAGAACAAAAAAAAATACATCATTCGGCATATACATGAGAGATAAGCGCAACACGAAAGTTTATTTATTCTTTTCACCATTTTTTCCCCAACTTTGAAAGTTATGAATCCCACTAATTCCCATTACATTTTACTTCCTCTCTCCCATCCTAATCTTTTATTATCCATGAACGGAAATTTACTAGCTGATTCAACATTCTACAGAACTACTAAATTCCAATGCTACTGATTTTAATTTATTTATGATATTTTATAGTTTTTCATTTTTTTTTCTTTCTTTTTATTTGGTAAAATCCAATTCAAATGAATCGTAACCAATTTTAAGTAAAGCCATAAGTCATTGATAACGGAAGATAATCAAAGTATAAAATTTTGTTGTTAAAACCGCCCCTAAAGTTTCATTACCATTTAGATGGAAATTAGTTATGTTAAATTCGAATATTCATGGACTATCAACCACAAGTGATAGTTTTCTGGTGATAGTGAAATGGCAATCGCCAGCAAAAATATAAGAGAAAAATTAAAGAACCAACATGAAAATCATAAACATGAAATCCCTTTATTTGATTATTTTTATTCTCACCAATGGCACTGGTAATACCCCAAATTCTTATCAATGGTATCAAACAATTACAAGGGTCGCCAGTTTGGCGTCTTCTTGATCGTCCACTTATTGTTGCCTCCTGATCCATTTTACTATATTGAATGTATTATGGGTTTTGTCGCACGCAAAAAGCAGCGGACGAATCTCAATAACAAATATTGTCTCTTAGCATTTACCAATAGAAATTTAGGCGACAAATATGCTTTAATTTAAAACACTTTTATCATCTATCTATTTCGATGTAGTACCCGAAATTTGTCGTTTTTGCTTGCATAAATTCACTCGTATTACAGTGAAAAGTCAAAGATACTGAATAAACTAATCCAATTGTGTTAATCCAATTCATTGACGAAAACGAGTTATAACTCTAAAGTCCAACATTGATGACAACAGACACCGAACAGAAAAAAAAAATCACAAAACACAACAAATTGTATCAACAACCCCCAAAAGATCCCCCATATGAATAATAGACGGAGCTTAAAGTGTCTCCCCCATTTTAACCATTTAATGATCTTTTCATTTTATGTGAACACACAAAATATTATGTTCTTTTTCTATCATACACACAATGTTCCATAAAGTCTCGTAATATTCTCCACTTTTTTTACACTAAGCACAGTATCATGAACTTTAAACTCAATTAGTTTGCATCTATCTACTTCACTTGATTCCAAGATTACACTGAATAACAAATTCGTTTTTTTTTCTTCTCGTTAGTTGTTTTTGGATGTTTGCTTTACTTGTTCCATCGTTCTTTTCTTTTGTTTTTTATTTTTTAAATTCAATAAAATATAATTACGATGATTTTATAAAATGGATTATTAAAATCTTCTATATGTTCTTTAGTATAACAACATAAAACTTTGTCAGCCACCTCGATTACAATTTCACATAACTTTAAACGTATTTACTCCAAATAAACTGTTAGACTGATATACACTGACGATATTTAACAGAATAGTTTCCATATCATTTGTTTATCACACCACTGATATTTCATCAGAGAATATCTTTTGGGAAATTTTTTAAATAAAATTTCAAGAAAAAACTAAACACATCTTAATTAAATGTCACACCTAAGCTTTAATTACAAATAAACTTTTCTTATTAGACCAGCCATAAAAGGGGTTTATGTAGAAAATTTTCAACATAAAAATAAAGAAAAAAATTAGTTTGTTTAGAAGGATAACTACTTTCTAGGAAATAAAAACTAAACTAATATATTAAGTCACTTTAATGTTACAGTAGTGTGAAATGTCTGCAGAAAGCATATTACTTGAAATTGAAAGAAACGCTAGAGTAACTACATTTGTACACAAGAGATTGTATCCTTTTCTCTTGTTACTCGTTTTATGTTGAATTATAAAACTACGGTTTAATTATAGATTTCAAAAGCAAAATGTAAAATTTTTAATTATAAATCCGCAGTATTATGTTTGATGTACAAAAGAAATTGCATATGGAAATAAGAATCTTCTTTCAAATGAATGAATAATATGAGTTAGAACTGAAATTCAACACTAATTGGCATCTCTTGAAATCTTCACGATTTTCTTTTTTTCTCCCCAATACGTTCTCTATATTGAAACAGTGTTCCGTATCACATTCAGATAATAAGGTGAATAAATAGGATAACGGATTCTAAATTTTCTTAATCAGTGACCGAATATTCAACCGTGTATCAATGCGATCATATAACACATCAGTTAAAATTCACTCAATTCACCTGATAACCAACACTGATTTCACCTAAATGAAACTTTAATTTCGTTTAATGTATTTAATTACGGCGTATTCAATAAATTCATAAAGATCGGCCGGCTAAAATGTTCACAATCGGCACTACAGAATATAAAGTGAATTCGTGTTTCAAGCACTCAAGAAAAATCTTCCGTTTCCGCTAACGGGTGAGATGAAACTGAAAACTGTTGAGAATCGTGCTGATGAATTTCCATCGTTCAGAGATAAAATGAAAATGTAAAAGTTTAGTTTCACGTCGTATGTTGGCCCCCAATTCTCGTGTTGCCCGTCGATTGTTACCGTTAAACTTCGAGAGCTTACTGAAAGGAAAACGATTCTCTGTGTTTTTCACTTATTTTTCTTTTTTATATATTGTTGAGTTAAGATAAAAAAAAAATAATATCACAGTTACGAGAAAAACAGCCTTAGTTCAGGAAAGCTAACACAATTACCATATAAATACATGAAAATATGCTGTTCATGCGATTTTTCATACGTTACAACATATTTTTGGGTGGCAGTTTCTAATATTGTTATGCCACTTCATGCATGATCCTTTTTTATTCGCTATTTTCAATTCATCCCTCTACTGTTTTCTAAACACAAACATAATGTTTATTATATTTGTAACAATACACACTGTAATGACAATATCATGCAATTGGGAATGAGATTTTGTGTATTTTTATTTAGCAAACAATTGAATATACAAAACATTTTACACGTTCATGATTTTTCCCTCATTGCAATTAGCATTCAATTTTCTTTGAATAACAGAACTAAATTCATTGTCAGATCAATTTTAAAAAGTCCCAGAGCCAAAAAAACATTGTTTTCTTCGTTATTTTGTCTAGAATTTTTGTGTCTGTGTCTTTTTCAAATGTAATTTGGTTACCACATGCAGAGTTTGAATAGAAACAGTTTCCGTTGTTTACACGGAACATCACAATTAAAATTTACAATGTTATTGTTAAATTAATTAGTAAAACCACAAGGATGTGAGAGTTCAACTGAAGGCGTGGGAGCATTCATAAATATCCTGAATACGAATAAATGGTATAAAGTTTGTTGAATGTTATCAAGTCTGTGTTTGTCTATGACTGAGACGAATTATAAATTAAATGATTTTAAACATTTTCCATTGTTTTTTGAGTTGTACTGTTACGAAGATTTCTTTCACACGTGAATTGATATGGAGCCGCCACCCGTTTGCTAACTTATTATAATTAATTTCTGTTTTAATCACTGATTCAATTATCTCTCAAATTAAATTGATGTATTTTCTAATTAATCTAACTAAAGTTACTTCACATCGTAATTTATTTAGCGTCATTGGATGCAACTTTAGATTTGTTATGGTAGTTGAATTTTTAGACTCAATTTTCGATAAACTTGAAATTTTAAAATCATGTTGAGAGGAGAAAATATTAATTTGCAATATTCGTATTGCATTTACAAATAGTAAATTTTCAGTAAAATACAATAGAATTTTTTTAAATTTTTGCCATTTAATTATCTATTGACTTTTCTTTAACTAATATGTTGATATCAAGAACCGTTTTCCAGTATTGTTACATTTAGCCTGAATTGATTATATATATCGGTTTTATAATTAGTCTCTGAATTAAAAAAATTATGTTTCACAAAGTGTTTCACAAAGAGTTTCTACAATCCTTAGAATTTAGGTAAATCCTAAAACACACGTATAATATTGGAATTGCAATTGTAAAATTAATAAAATTGTGAGTTTTAATGTAAACTGAAATTGAATTTGATATAGTTGAACGATTTTAAACACAAATTTAACCACAAGCAACGCATTCCTATAAAATTGTCTTTGCTAATTTCTGGTATCTCGGCTAAGTAAGCGTTGCAGAGCGAAATACGGGACCGTTTATGTAACAATCTGGCTGTCAAAATATAAAAACATTTGGCCCGAGAAAATATTTTTGAAAAATAATTCGATTTTCTGGGCATACGAAAGGATTTCCTGAATTTGGTGATTTGTGATGGCATCACTTTTAAGAACATTATCGGCTGGTATCCGATATAGTATCAATGGTGTGTGATTTACATCAATTTCCATGATATCTTGAGCACTTACTTTTTGGTTCTTATTTTCAGCAAATTCTATTAGTCGAACATCACCTGCATTTGTGCGATGCATGAGCCAGAAACGTGAGGAACAATCGATTCACATCTTATGAATATCCTTGATATTAACATATTTACATCATTAACTTTTAGCTCAAATCCGTAAACCAGATGAGGCCATTCGTAGTAGCTTGTCAGACTTTGGAAAGTATGTGGCTGAATGTTTGCCCAAATACGTTCAAAAGGTGCAACTAACCAGCGGTGATGAATTGGAAGTGCTCATCTGTCCAGAGGGTATTGTACCAGTATTGCAGTTCTTGAAGGATCATCACAATGCCCAATTTGTGAACTTGGCCGATATTGCTGGCATGGATGTGCCCTGCCGAAAATATAGATTTGAAATTATTTATAACATTCTGTCACTACGTTATAATGCTAGAATTCGTGTAAAGACATACACTGATGAATTGACTCCAGTCGATTCAGTGTGTGAAGTATTCAAGGCAGCCAATTGGTATGAACGTGAGATCTGGGATATGTACGGTGTCTTTTTTGCAAATCATCCCGATTTACGTAGAATATTGACTGATTATGGTTTTGAGGGTCATCCACAACGACGGGATTTCCCATTATCCGGTTATGTTGAGGTATTCCGATTTGATATTTATTCATAGCTTAATCTGGTTTTAATTTCCTATCGATTATTAGTTACGTTACGATGATGAAAAGAAACGTGTGGTATGTGAACCGTTGGAATTAGCACAAGAGTTCAGAAAGTTCGATTTATCAGCCCCGTGGGAACAGTTCCCCAACTTCCGCAGAGCGAATCCTGCTACCGAAGAAGTCGATACCACTAAACAAATCGATGATAAGAAGAAAAAATAAGCAATTCAATTATAAATCAATGTATAATATAGATAAATACGAAAAATGATTTGTTACATTTTAATTTGAATAAAAGTAAGATTTATTTAAATTAAAATTATAATAATTAATGTTCTACAATAATTCTGTGTAATTTGTATTGTGTATGTGTTTGTGATTGTAACATTTATATTAATTTAATGTTGATTGTGTGTGACTAAAGTTACTGAAATTCATTTCGATAATTATTACAATATTTCTATATTCAGGTACGTACTTTTATGATAAGTACAATGAAGAAATTACATAATTATTCAATCGTTTTCATTTAATTTCATACAAACTGAATGATAATAATCAATTATCATTCGAGTGTTTAGTGAATTTATAATTAAGTTACTCTGTTCTTTCAATGCTCTATGAGAGACAATTAACTCCAAGAATGAAAAAAATAATAATGAAAATCAGAAACAGGATAAATCTGAGCGTTTACATCTCACTTAACGACTGATTTTTATTTTCTATTTATTAATTCTAATGAATTTAAAATATTCATTTCGTTTCTTTCTACTTTTTCTTTTTTTTTTTTTTTAATTTTTAGTTAAATTTGTTCACATTAACTAGCATTTAGTATATCTTAAACTTGTGTCTCCTTTGTTTTTATATTCAAATGGTAATCGTTTTGGTTTAAATTACTTTCTTTACAATTAAAATTTTTTTTATGTGTAAGGGAAGGGTGAACAGGTTAACATTTATTCCATTTATTTGAAAATAATATAAAATTGATTTAGTTACTTTCAATCTTTTTGGAACAAAATTTAAGGAAATGGACAAAATCTTGTTAATGTACAAAAAAGAAGAGTTTAATGTTTAAACTGACTCAAAAGAGTCTATGGCTTCATCGCAAAATAGAACACTCTCCAATTGGGTTATACATTTTCTCACAATTATTTTCCTATTGGTGTTTCTCTAATTTTAAAGATTAAAATGAACTTAATTTCGGTTGATGCCTTAAACTTTTTGGTCCACTACTACTGCTACTGCTTGGCTTATCGCCACCTGAACCGCCGGCACTGCCGCTCTGTGCACTGTTCTGTTGCTCATGATAACTTTGGAAACAAGGAACTATACACAAATTTGTTTGACACTCGGGACAATGATATTTAGTTTTACGCCTCAATATTCGGCCATGAGCATCAATTGTATTCCAACAGAAGTTACAGCCCAAAGCTGGTCCAGAACGGACTACTGGACAGTGTTTTGATCTGCTTTCGATTGATAATTCTCGTTGTACCTAAAAATTTATTTCATTTCATAAATAAATTTCTCTTAGTGAATTTAATACAATGATACTATACCAATGGAGTGGATGCTGAACGATGAAGTTCCTCTGATTTAGCCGGTTTCATACGCACTTTTTGTGTATGCTGAACATCGGGATTCAACAATGCGCTACCGTGTTCACTAACTACAACAATACTTGGACTAGTCCTTTGTGATTTTTGTTGATCCACAATTGTGATTGTATCCACCTCATATTGATCTGATTCTGTTTTCACGGTACACATATCGGTAGTAGATGCCGCACCACTACTTGCCATTGAAACCATTGATGGTTTTATGATAAATGGTGTACCAAGTGATGATGATTCAATTGATTCCGGCAATGGATAAGAGAGCTGCCGATGTAAACCAACGGATGCTGGTGGACATGTTGATGGTATATCGGCTGACAAACTTTGACTTACCAACAACGGATGTGAGTGCTGTTTCAATAAATATGATTGTGGTACAGTTAATAGTTGTGGTGAAGACGGAATCGTATTAGGCGCTGGTTCAGATGCATGTCGTTCAATTTTCGGTTGTGAAATATTTAATAGCCGTGTCATACTGTACGTATGATGACCATTATCATCATCTTCTGTAATTACATTTTGTGTTGGATCGCTGTCCCGTTTAATGCGTGACTGACGAGTTAGGAGACGGCTCCGTTTAATACCAATTGATTCGGTTGATTGTAGAGATTGTTCGGTTAATGTAGTCGTTGTCATACCTTAAAACAAGCAACAATTAATCGTAATTAATTACGTAAGATAAATGAATCAATATTATTGTGTGTTTCAATTACACACAATTTTTGTTAGAAAATTTTAATTATAGTAAATGAAGTAATAAAACAATGTTATGTATGAAATAGGTCGAATGCAATTAAATTGTTTCATTATAGAAATACAATGATATACAATCATTTATCAGTTTAATTGTATTGAATTCCGATAACCCAGCTAAAAATTGAATGAAGTATAAAAGAATTGCAATCACGAAACAACAGAAAATAAAATCAATTCGTATTGAAAGCAGAGGATCGAAACAAATAGAATTGCGAATGAAATATGAAGAGTATTGTAACGAGAGAGGTCGGAAAACTCATAAACGTTTATGGCATAGTCCAAGTGTTAATTATAAATTATGCTCTACAAAACCATTCATTTAAACTCTGCCAATCATGGATCGCTGTTTTGGATAACATTGCAATCTAACTTGTTTATTATATAAATGCAGCAACAATTCACTGTTGCTATTGTTTATTAAAAAAGAAAAAAAGAAATTATAATCAAAGTATCACCGACAACAATGAGAATGACTCCCATTCGCTTAACAAAAACTTGCCATCGATATCCATTTAATTATTAATTACTTCAAATAAATTTCATTGGATTAAATTACAACCTGATCTCTCTAAACCATCACTCACAAATCCATTATCAAGTCAATCTAAATTACTTATCATGTCCAACTAATTTAACTCCTGTACGTCATTAAATTGATTTAAACCGACCATTACTATAATTCTAACGAAATGAAAAATTACAATGATATTCATTATTATTATTATCATTATTAATTTTCATATTGTATACAAGTTCTTAATCAATAATCAATTTTACAGATAGGAAATATAATGGTTTTTATTTTTCTTTTAACCTTTTCTTTCAAAAAAAAAAAAAAACAAAGATAAATTAAAAACTCCTCAATTAAGATATATATTTTGTTTTAAAGTATTTTTTTTTTCACTTGATTTTTTAATTATTATTTCTTTTAATATATACTCCATTTACTTACACATTAAAGTCTAATTAGAACCATCATTAAAACATTTATAATTTATATTTACTTAGATGTTATGGATCTAATCAATTAATTTAATGTTGATTCAATATTTATATATTATAGTGTGTGTTTTTATCTGTTTTATATTCAATTTTGCTTAAATGTAGAACTGAAGAAGGGAAAATAGTATCTCAATTGTTACGTTAATGGAGAAAAATTAAATAAACAAAATAATATTCTAGTAAATAAAGAGTTATCATTTCCATTAAATGTGAATTTTATTTTGAGAGGAATCTAAATGACTCATTGAGTGCTTTAACAAGCCATAATATGATCAACCTTCGTTAAAAGATGAAAGAAACTATTATCATTATTCATTAAATACAGAATGATTATCCTGAATTTAATTTGTGTTTTTATGTGTCTGTGTGTGTTTGTGTTTCTGTGTGTCACTCTCGGTGTTTCGCGTGTGTCAGGATCATAAAAAGTGGGACACTAAATTCTAATTACATAATTATGCTTAACTATTACACAGTTAATATTATGTATCCTTAGATATACGAATTGGTTTTCATTCACTTAAATCTTATTTAAATTGTTTTTTGTTTTTTTTTTTTTCACTTTATAATTTATACATAATAATTTTTTGTTATTTTGTGTATCGGTGTGTCTCTCATTTATTCATTTGTTATTCATCATACATATGTATTTTATGGGTTGTTCAACCCACAATCTAACAGTTTTTTATTACTTTATTTTAATATTTCATTTTCATGGTTTTTCTTTATCGTTTTTTTTTTCAATTTTTCTTTAAACTAATTCAATTATTAAAAATATTTTCTCATTTAACTATAAATTAAATCATAATTATTTCATTACCATTCAATCAGTGCACCAAAAAACACACCGTATCAAAATAAACATGATTAAATGATGAATTTTCTGTATGGTTCGTGTTTTATAACTACAATTACATTCTGTTCATACCTTAAAAGAATCAAATACTACTAAATATATAAAGATTTCATCCATCTCATCATATTTTAATCATTTCAATTATTGATATCCGTTGAATAGTATTAGCAAGTACATTATTTGGTATTTCAATTTATTATAGAAAATATGCAATAGGGCGTGTAATTTATTTATTTATTTTTTTCTCTATATAATTGGATTTTTGACTTTAAGCATAACATTTTTTATTTCAATTCTTTAGTAATTAATATATCGCAATTTCATTGGGAGGAGTGAATTGTAGCATTTACCAACTGCCACTGATATTCAAGGATACTGAGTTTATATTTATCGATAAATGTTTATTTTCAATAGATTTTATTCTTGAGTTTTGTTAAGAAATTTCTATTGTTCTATACTTTGATCATCAACCATGTTAATGGAACCAATTATAAGTAAAAATTGTCAACCAATAACTAATAGTAGATTCCGATTCTATTAATTGTGGGCTTTTGATTTGTAAATGTGTTGGTGTTAGTTAATTACTGTTATCCAATTACTTAATTTATTAATTTCATTCGCTATTAATTATGTTACAATTTACTTAGTTACTTGTTGCTTCCCATACAATTTGATAAGTTATAATTTTAAAGTCAATAAAATTATTAATTTTACAATTCATACTAATAATTGAGGAGTAAGTTGAATTTCGAAATCCATTGATTTTTAATGTTCTTGAAATACACTTGATTCTAAATGGAATTAATTTCTCATTCGATGAATTGATTGTTTTTACATACATTTATAGGTGCCTTGTCTAATTTATAAATTTTATATCATTGTCTCTATAATTTGATAAATCAAAATTTACTTACTTCTTTTTATAATTTAGTCACTTACAAACGACAAAAATTGGTATTTATCTTGTGGTCACTCTCAAATAATTGAGTATACAAGAGTCCTTATCAATTCTGTTTAATTTTCTTTTTTTACTTATTCTGATAAAATCAATTTATTTAAAATAAAAATTGTTTTTTTTTTTAGTCTTTTCCATTTTATCCAAAATTATACACAGGACAAAACTAACGCACGTCCAGAATGTTTAATATGAATTGAAATTACACATATAATGCAATCACCCAATTTACATTTTAACTCTATTGCTATTACTATTTAACCGCACACTCCCATCACACTACATATCAGTTAATAAATTTCCATTTATTTTCATTTTTTTTTAGCTTAAAATCATTTTTAATATATATTTTGCTCACTACAATAAAGCAATGGAAATTTTGGGTATTTTTTTTTCTTATTCAGTTTTTGTATAAAAACAAAATAAAAAAAATTAATAAATTTCTCTGCATTTCACTATGTTTAATTGGGGAGAGGCTAATAAACTAGAAGTAGTTAGTCGATCCCAGTACTTCCATACTTCTTATAATCTAAACTATTAATTTAATATAATTTGATAATAGGTAATTAAAATGGCAAAAAAAAATATTTATGCTTGTGTTATTTTGTTTTTCATCAGTAATGTGTGTGATCTCGAACGTGAACGCACATTAGATTTATATAAATCATCAATAACATTAAATCTCCTATGACGTATTTTTTTTTTTATTCCCTAAATCCTAATTTCATATTGGAAACACGACGTCAGTTATTCATCCCAGCTCTAATATTCCTCACTAAAATTAATCCAATTTTGTAAATTAAGACTCTATAATTAAGTAAACAAGAGTGGGTCTTTTGGGTCCATTTGTTTACTTAAAATTAATTATATAATCATTTACATTGAATTAAAATTCAGGCCCTGTAGATTCATTGCCGTTGAATTTACATTAACCGTCGTTCCATCCGTATATCTTTGCCGATTCATCGGATGAATCCCGGATGGAAATTCCACTTGTCTCGTATCTAAAAAACTCATAACACCCATTGAATGTGCATGCGGAGGACACATTAATGGTGTTGATGTTTCCGTTGACGTTGTACCAGACATATTAATAGAAGATTGTGACATATTATTATAGTTTTCCATTGATGTGTTCTCCTCATTCGGCGGTGTTGATGGTCCCGGTGACATATCTGGTTCCAGTTTCAGTTCAATTTTTCGATTCTTTATACTTGGTCGACTGATTGGGTATCCACGTTTCTTGTATTCTAACCATAACGTTCGATTATTAACGCCGTACAGTCGTGCCGCTTTACAAAAACCGATACCACCAAAACGTACCGCTTCCAATGCCCGTACAAAATTCTCATCACCTTGTGGATTTACGGAACGTTTTCTTTTTTGTGGTGCAGGCGTTCCACTAGATGCATTACCTGAACCAGATGCATGATGCTGTGAAGTATTAGCTTGTCCATGTGATGCAATCTGTGGACCAGGCGATTGATTTGGTGTTGGCCCTTGACTATAAACTGTTTGTACATTCACCGTTGCCGATTCACCCTCATGAGGTGATGTGGACGTCGACATTGTAGACGGATAATTTGAATGATTTACCGTATTATTCGGATTAATTGATATTATTTGCGATGAATATGGTGAACCACCTGAATATTGCATTTGAATATGAGACTGTTGGCCACCACCACTATTACCAGCACCATTATTAGTTGCTGCACCACTTCCAGTTGATGTCAGTGTTGAGTTAACTGCTGATGTGCTAGTTGAGGTCGCTTCTAAATTTGGATTGTTCGGTTGATTTGACGACAGTCCAATATTAGATGCACACGAGGAGATCGCAAAACGTGGATAGGTTGGGTCGACAACAGCCCATTGCACACCTGGGATAAGGAAAGAGAGCCATATTAGAATTATTTTTGATTTTTTTTTTTTTGGTTTTTATATATTATATTTGTATATTTTTTTTATAGTTGATTGAATTTTAATTATTCTGGTATTCTTTAAATTGATTAAATGACTTAAATTGGAATTCCTTATACATGGATGGAATTATTATTTGCATCAACGCTAGACAATAAACTTCATTCTAATATAAAAAAAAAAACAAATCAAATGTATATTTGTTCTTAAATTTTGAGGTGGGTTTTGCTATGTTTCGAATCTTTTTCATTTAGAAAACAAATTATGAGAGATCATCTCAAATTAAAAATTTATGTATAAAATTCATTCAAATAGTAATACTAAACAAAGAGCAGAAATTAAAAAAAAAATTGTATAAATTTCAATTTATTTTGCAAATTTTTTACACAAAAATTCTGTTTTCTATACCAAAAGAAGTCATAAATTATAATGAAAAAAAAATTGTATAAAGGTAACAAATCAATTTGGTTTTTTTACAGCCAAACATAATAAATAAATAAAAAAAAACCAGTGCAAAACTAATGTTACAAGAAAAGTAATAAAAAACTATTACGGAATCAATAAAAAAACTATTGTTTCGTTGAAATCACGATATCTGTTGGTAAATTTACAAAACAATGTTTATAACATGAACTGATTTAGGAATGCCTTTCACTTTCCTTTGGCATTCTAATGAAATACAAATTTCATTCATAAACTATTCATTTAGCTATTTTAATTGAAAATATCCGCACATATCGTGAATCATTACGTGCTATCCTTTACGTTCATAAAGAATGTTTTAGATTATGATCTCTATTATACGTGGTAATGTTCAGATCATTTATCAAAACAAAAACCAATGCAGTGAAATTATAATTTTTAATAAAAAAAAAATCATAGAAAGATCAATTTTGCAATTAATATTAAAATTAATTAAGTAGAATTGAAGATCAATTAGATAATTGAAATTAAGTAACGATTCTATTTTTTTTTATTTTTCTATTTGTTTTGTTTTATGAGCTCTCGTTTTAAATAGAAAATTTAATTCATTCAAAATTTGTTTCCCAAACAAACGTAATTCATAGTAAAACTCTCTTTCCTGTTTCCCAGATTGCAATAGAATATATTGTTGTGTATTCTCTAATGAGAATCGATTATTTATTAAACTAGTTGTTATTCTCATTAGTGTTTTTTTTTTTTTATTTCCGAAAAGGATTTAGTGCAATTACTTATATTGTTAAATAGTTTATTTTTAAATTTTTTGTCAAAAAATTAATTTCATATTAACATTTCTTTTGCCATTCAATTTAATTTAGTTTGATATATGATATGACCACTTATCACCGTACTAATATAATTTAGCAATTATTTTATTTTCTTGTTTTAATTCACAATTATAACCATATCAACACAAACAAGTTCAATTATTAAAAATATTGTTTGCCAAGTTAAGGAACTAATTACAATTTTTGTCTTTTATTTTTGTTGTTGTTGTTTTATTTAAAATACTTAACACCAATTGATTGAATATGAAATAGTTTTTTAATGTTTATTAAAAAACGTTTCTTCAGAAAAAAAAAACATATTTTCCTATCAAAATTCAATTAAATACAAAAAAAACGAAAAATTCTGTTATCCAAATAGGTGAAAAATAAGATCAAAAATAAAGGTGGTGTTTTGTGTGTCTGAAGGAACTTTCATTTTCAACTTAATAAATAGAGGTGAAATTATTATTGTGAATTATAATTTATCAGAATAAAAAACAAATATAACAATATGATAAAAAAGAAATTGAATTTCTTCTATTTTTCCTTAGACGAATATTAACAGGTAACGTCAGTAAACAAGTTTTTTATATAATCTGAGAAATTGGAAAAATTATGAATCATATTTTTTTTTCCCTCTTCGGTATAGTGAAAAGAAATATAAAACAACAATTAAAAAGAAAATAATAATAGACTGAATTTATTAAGAATTATGAAGTATCAACTAAATTCGTCAATGATTAGAATGTAAAATTTAATGAAATCAAATCAAATCAATTAAGAAAAAACAAAAATAAAAAGCCATTGCATTTAAATACGGTGCCGTTTGACAATAATCCTTTGATCCTTTACACCAAATATGATGTATGAATCTTGTGGTGTTACATATTGTCATTGCATAATTAAAAAAAAAACACAATTTTAATTCCCTAAATCAAAGTATTAGTTTTCACTGCAAATCAATAGAATAATTTTTAGTATGTTATACCTCTTGAATTATCTTGATCAGCATTAAACAAGGCGTCAACGATACGTTATCAAAATAAGACTCATTAAAATATTGAACTGTGTGATGATCATTAACAACGACTCTGCTATTAGCTTTCGTATTTACGAGGAATAAAGATCGCAAACCAATGATCAGAAAATTCAAAATTCCATTGTTAAAATAAAAACATTTACAATTAATAATATTTATTCTTGGATTCCTATGAATATTTGCTGTAGAGATTTAACTCTTTTTAATTTTTATACTAGATAATCAATGTAACGGCTGAGAAAATAATGATTTTCAAAAATACATATAAACAACAATTATTTTCTGTTACGAACGCTTCTAAACCATCGTTAGAGATAGAACAGCTTATCTGATAACACCATCCAATCACTATCATGTTTTAAATGGTAATTATCTAATCATTATCATACTAAATATTGTTATGCGAAAACGATAACTACTAATAAATTAAGTATGGAACCGAGACACAATACTATTTAAGAATAAAATGATTCGAAATGATGTTGTAAAACAAATTCTAAATGGTATTACAAGTTATATATATTAAAATGTTACATATCTGAGGTTATTATTCAATGTATAAAATAATTAAAAGTTCAGGAAATATTGAGTTTTAGTAGTAGTAAGAAAATCAGAGAAGAAATAGAAAAATAACATAAGAGAATATTTTTATTTCAATTTGCTTACTTGTGTGCTGCTGATGATGTGAAATATGCGTGGTCGATGTCGAGGGATCGCTATTTGTTGGTGTTGCTGGACTTCCAGACATTGCCATCGGGATCTGTCGTAATTAACATTTCAAAGGATCAGTGTTGAATACTATCACTCATATAACAGAATTAGTGCAATAATTAAGTTAAATAAAACGTAGATAGTTTGAAGCATTGAACAAAATTTTAATCAAATTAATCATGAGTAACGACAATTATTTCAACTGAACCAAAATCAATTAAATTAGCTAATGTAGCTCGTATTTTGATAACTAATATTAATAGTAGTCTTGCAAAATGTATCAATGTTACTGTTAATCTATTTAATAGAAGAGTGAGAACACTTACAATTTGTTGTACTTGATGGGATGATGAATCATCTATAGTTTCATGGGTTACATCCTGGTGTCCAGAATCCATATCAACACTTTCTTTTGATGATTTAAGTCCAGTATGTCCTTCAATAATGCTGCCGTGTTCATCAGTTAGCCGTTCTGTGTGTGTCATCAAATGATTTTTGCCACCACATTTGATATTATACGGAATGGAATGGAATGAAATTAATTGAATCATTAAAACATATTATAATTTTTCTTTAAATAAATATATCGATTATTAATAAAGTAAGAAACACCAAGAAAGAAATATAATATTGTAAAATAAAATAAATAAATATATATGATATAAAGAAATCTTGGACAAATGAATATATCAGATTGGTAAATACACACCTGTAGATGGCTTTCGTAAACGTTTTCGTCTTGCTGATGGTGACATTCCGGCCACAGGTGATGGCGATTTACGTTGCTGTGTCTGATGATGCAAGTATTGTGGCTGAGATTCGTTGCTTCCCCACAGAGTGTCACCGCCATTTCCAGTATTCGTTTGATCGGTCTGATCCGATGATTTATTATCAGATTTTGTTAATGATTCGGGCATCTCAGCCAGACCCTTTATCTTTAACATTTCGGCGGTCTTAAGTATGTGTGGCAACTGTTCCTGTGACACGTTCACTTCACCGTAGTACATAAAGTCCACCATTGTCTTAAGATCATTATAGTGGACATCTTTAAGGATTACAATCGGATGTTGACATGGATTTGTTGTGAACAGCGTCTATCAAATAGTCAATAAAATACACGATTATATATGTATGAAACCGCATTTATTGGTTTCAGATTACAATATAGTATTTGTTTCTGTGAGTTACAGCCCACAGCCAACAGACGATTCCGCGATAAAAATTCAAAACACATACCTGAAAATATGAACTGCATGCCGAGAGTACCACCTTGTGCGCTTGTAATTGTTTGCCCTCAGCAGCCAAAGTAACATCCACTAATGCTTCATTATGCAAAAGCGAGGAAAACACTGATATGAAATTTGGCTGATGATTATTCCACCGCAAACAAAATTGTTGCACGGACATTATAAGAAGTTCTCAGTATTGGATCTCAAAATAATCTAAAACCGAACCAAATGAAAATAAAATAATAATAATAATATTAATTGTAACACAAGGATTCCAGAACAAATGTCTTTTAGTTATTGTAACAATTGCTAAACACCACTTCTATGCAATAACAATCGATCGAATTCAGTTTGATTTGATTTTACCAATTTCGGATTTCATTTTACATTATTTTTCTTTTTTCTTTTTCGCTCTCACATTATAAATGGCGACGATAACAACAACAAAGTAAATATTACCTAAAAAAGCTTTGGGACCTTGAATTCAAGTATGACGTCATTCATCGAAATTATTATGTTTATTATTAATTCAAATCAATTAAACGATTGGCGAAATGCTTATGCTCCACCAGATACACTTCACGCACAAATATAATTCGTGTAAATTGGGATTTTGAGTGCTAAATTCCGCGATAATCCGTTTTGAAAAATTTTCTTACTTCTTCGAACAAGTTTTTTTTATTTTCGACGCATTGCAGCCGAACTGAAATATAGTCGTGTACACCGATAACCAAAACCGCGTATCATTCTAAGCATATGTACAGTTTGATAGCCACAATTGAATGCTTTGCGCCATTTATTTAAAACATGTTTTCCCAAGATTTGCATTCGGAATAGTAATGCAACAGAAGTTAAAATTCATCACATTATAAATTTATAGAACGGATGTCCTTAAAAGTTATGGGAAATTTCAACTATAATAAGTGCAATCGTTAGGCAGTACTTACAGTAAATTTCTACACCGTGTCGGAATCGGGGTAGGATTAAAGAGAAACTGTACTTACGTGGTGGAAATGTATCACGTACGGCAACACCGCCTGACTGAAATGTTTGGTATTTAGCTCGTCGTGTAATTCTCGAAATAAGATTCGATTCGAATGCTGAGCTTGCTTTAGGGCTAACGTTCTGGCGCCAAATTTAATATACTGAAATATGTGTAGTCAATGTCCAGTATGCATTATGATCAATGATTGAAGCTAATGGAAATTTTATTTTATGTAAATTTATTGTGTCAAGAATTTTATACAATCTCTCTTCTCTTAGATAATAAGGTATGTTTCTCAGAGTGTTCGTTTTACCGTGGTTTGTTTTATATATCATTTTTTAGGAAATAATTTCTAATGTTTATTTTTAAATACAACTTGCTCAAATTCATTACAATTGTCATTTACAAAAAGATATTTCTTATCATTGTGTTAAGTAAGTCATTTCATAATAATTGTATGTCTGTTTTTCAAGATCAACAGTTTGTTATTCACTACAGTTTAGAAATTATTATTCAGGTGATCAATACGCATTTTCTTACAGATACAGATAACTAAACTTAATCAAATATAACGCTTCTTGGTGGAAATGATAATTACTTAATAAAACATTGACCATAATTAATTCACAATCAAGGACTACTCGTATATCAATTTAATTATTCCTGAGTAATGTAAATAATTTGAATTAATAATAGAATGTTTAGAATGTTGCTCATATATTTCAAGAATAGGATGTGAAAAACTATTTAATTAACAATCTTATTAGGAATAACAATTTAACGACTCCTTTTAATTAATCCAATACTTCCTATCACGTTATACAATGAGAAATAAATCTTTTAATTATGAGAAATACATTCTGATTACTATATCGGATGCAAATAATTTTATCATTAATCAATTAAAAAAAATAAACTGTTCTTAAAACATACACATTAAGGAAACCATTTAATGATTAACGTTCATTTTAAGCCGTACTTCTGTTTTTTCTCGCTTTGTTTAATAACTAAACTTACAAAATGAGAAAAATTATGATTTAAATAATTTTATTTATGTATATAAAAAAGATTGGGAAATAAACTTATTTAACTTAACAAAGACAGTTATAAAAGAGAAAAAAATAATAAGAAAATCATGTGCGCAACCGCAATTTAAATTTTTCATGTTTTAGTAACGATTTACAATGAATGATGGAATTGATTTAATTCTTTAATGATGTACGTTTTCTATGCAATCAATCATTGTATATTTCTTTATAATCTTCTAATAAAAACAATAAAGGGTCCATTCTTTGTCAATATTTTTACAATTGTTAATGCTCTATATATTTCATTTGTTAAAATCGTCCCACAAAATATTTTGGTTCCTTGTTCGATTAAAATAATCACTTTGTTACGTTTTACCAATAACTGTTTGGGATCATCCACAAATATCAGATTTCCTTCTATTCATATATTTTCTTATAAATTTTTTATCTTATACTTTTGATTTCAAATTATTATGACTTGCAAAAATATTTACTATTAATTGTTCCGTTTCAATTATCGTTTCATTTATTTGCTTTTTGTCTTTGAAATAAATTTAAATTTCTTTTTATTAATTGTTGAGGCGTTGTCCATTTGTAATGACTGGTTGTATTCCTTTTTGTTATGATCAGTTGTTTGATGTGTATTTTGATTTCATTTATGTGTATGTGTGTTGTCTCAAAAGAAAAAACCCTAATTATATTGGACCGGCTTATTTCGAAGCAGTGCCGGTAAACCATTGTTGGTTTTATGACATAATCGCTTTAACCGTCATGCTTTCGTTTTTTACCTCGGGGTGATTCATCATCTAAAATGTTTTAGAAGGCAAATGATTAAATATTTTGCTTCTTATTAAATCTTGAAATAAACTTGCCAGCTGCAGCTGGTGGTGCCCCAGAATCATCTGCTTGATTCACTGATTTTTCGTTTCCCTCTGAATCATCTGACATGTCAGATTCTTCGTCGGCCACGGATTCTTCTGCTTCATTCCAATCCGAATTATCTTCCTCTAGTTCGTCATTGTATAATTCACCAAGCGACACTTCATTAGGATCTCCGGCAGATTCATCCTCTTCCTCATCGTCAACACTGTCTAAGTCGTCGTCCTCGCCTGAGACTGCAATTATCATATAGATAAAGGAAAAAAAACATTTATTGTTACCGCTATAGGAAACACTCAACTTCTTACATTTATGGACGCAATTGATAAAAACTAAAAGGCTCATGAATGTGTACAGGAGAACCGGCAATGAAGCAGGTGGTGGTTTATTATTGCATATTGTCGCCGCCATAATATTATCATGGGGTGTATTGGCTGTTGTCACTGCTATTGCACTAGCATCATTCCGTTTCTTTTCAATCACTAATTTATCTAAATATTCATCTAAATCATCATAGCCATTACACGTATCATTTACTGATGTGGTGGTGTTGTTGGTAGTGGAGTTAGAAGACGACTGTGGCTGTGGATCCCCATCACCCACTTGTCTTGATTTCCGTTTTTCAGCAATTCGTTTTTCATATTGCTCAAATTCGTCTAAATCAATATCCAATCCATTGCCACAAATCACCACATTCTCATTCTCTATGCATATTGGGAGAGTCGAGAAGAAATAATACGAAAAAGTGTAAGGTCATATTTCTGTTGAACCAATTGTGTTTTTTTAACAAAACAAAAAACAATACAAGAACCAGACAACATATTGCGAACATTTAAAGGATTCCTATTTGAAGTAATTTACAACTTATTTAATGAACACTACACGATGGTGTTCAGGAGATAAGGACTCGTGTAATGTTTTAACAAAATTTAGCTAAAGTATTGTACTCATGGAAATTTTGAGTTTGTAACTTACTCGCTTCGTCGTCACCGCTTGATTCATTCCCATTAACGTCCTCATCGGAACCGTCTTCATCGTCGGGCTCTGAGGGAGCCTCAACAGAATGTGCATCGAACCCATCCAAATACTTAAGCGATGGAATCATGGAAAATATTTTAGTCCTATAATTCTCTACTGATGTCGCTTCATTATTAAACAAATCCAAACTCTCCAAACATTTGAAACTTTCCAATGGCTTAATTTCTTCCAAATCTTTGATTTTGTTGCCCGACAAGTTAAGATTTATTAATTTTGGACTTGATGCTAGATTACTTAATCCATTCGAAATTCTAAAATATAAATAAAACAAAAACATCTTACTTCAATTATTCTATTCGATATGAATATTTAATTTCAAAATTCACCTGTTGTCGGAGAGTTCCAATTTCTTCAAATTTGGTAATTTTGGGAAACCTTTTAGTGTTGTGAGGCCAACGTTAATTAAACTCAATATCTCAAGTGCAGTGAATTCATCGGTTAAACCAACGATACTTGTACTTCTGCAGTTATCCAAATTTAATTCGGTTATCTGAAATTGACAACAAAAATATTTAAATGAATATTGATTTAACAACACTTAATAATCAAATTTAATAAGGAACTTAAAAATACTACCGGTTGTAAAAATATGATTATTAATTTATAAAATCAGTGCTACACCTCACACTTTGATTTCAAGTTTAGAAAAACACTCTATGCAATAAGATGGCCAATTATTAATTCATGTTTGGATTCGTTAAGTTAGAGACTGAGCGTCGAGAAGTTACTAAATGTTTTCATTTAATTGGCATTGGAAGATACACCAGGCAAAACAGCTAACGCATTAGAATTTCTCTCATCTAATCAAAAAGTTCAACTACGATAACATCGAATGGCTGTAATACGACCAAACATGAAATCAACAGTTCATATAAACGGAAAATAATTAGTTTCGAATGAGTACAAGAGTTTGAAGCAGCTTTCAATTTATCAATAAACAAAAATCCACAACTAAACCAATACTCATAATTTGATGCGGCTAGCAGTCCAGATAATCTCCGTTTGATAGCGCGTGTCTCTCTTGAATTTACTTGTTGCAATTTTAAAACAGAGAATTTCACGAATCGTGATACAGCAGACACACTCTCGTACATAGATTATCAAGATTAAAATTCGCCCGACCACAAATTAATAATGGTTCACTGAGTTACTTTATTTTCATTTAAAAATTCATCAACATTTAATTAGAATTTGGTGATAAGGTGCCAATACTAATTGCGGTATACCATACTGCAGATACCTTCGGTGTGTTCAAGAGCGCCTAAAAATTTACATAATATTGCCAAGAGAGTAAAACAAAAACTGTTTACGGTTGGTCCATTCAAATTTAGCGTAAAACGATGACAATGTGACTAAAAATCATGAATTTCAAGCGGCACATAACATTATTTGAATTCATCTGGCGACATAATGTATATGAATTTCATCCGTCAATCGCCAAATAAATGTGAATAGAATTGTTTTAAAAATTACAATTACGCTGTTGCTACAAAATTAAATACGCATACGTTTATGTACATTTATGCGGCTCATCAACATGGAATACACCAACAATATTGAGGTTTACACTTTCCGTGTGGAAATTAGATTCTAAATACAACTTAAGAAAAGTTTATGGGAGGTAACGAAGAAAAAACAACTTGATCTATATTATCTCTAAAATTGTAATACTCAGAATTTCTCTATTTATTCTGCGATATTCGCATGAATCAAAATATCGATAAACTGATACGATTAGACGGACCAGGTTTAAAGAGTGTTCATATGAAGAAACGATTGATTTGTTGTTTGTTTCATACTATCTATCATTACAAAACGAAAGAAAATTCGTTGAAACTTTTCACACTTTATGTATTGATTTTCCGCCTTATCAAATTATGAGCATAGTATAAAGATTTGCCAATAAATTTTTGGCTTGTGATACATTGCCGAGCTAATCACAGTGTATCGATGGATTCTCATTTCAATCGTACAACTATTGTTTAATTTTATTACCGATAAATTAAATTTTTAGATACTGTTTGTCATATATTAAATGTTAAATGATTAATTTTTAGCCCATTATTTTTGCCATTTCAGTGGTACGCTACAAACAAGAGAATCTACAAACACAATTTTAACTGATTGAGAATACACAATCAAAAGTAAATTGGTGTGCGCCTTTATCAGGAATAAATCGTGTGATACGATTCAAAACGTTCATTATTAACGCTGGCTTTGTTTTATACATTTCAACTGCTCTATCAGCAGTCAAGAATTAAGAGAAAATCGTATCAAATACAAGAACAATTTCATTCAATGAATCTGAATACATTTGTAATAACTGGATTACAAAAATTGGTAACTAACTGTGTGATAAAAATTGCGTTTGTATTAAACACACTGATCACGGATAGCAGATATGATGAGAAAGCATCGGTATTGGATATTAAGGTATTTAACAGCAAGCTGGTTGACTCAGGATCTTATTTTGAAAATGCATAACTGGAACGGCTCGTACCAACGAAATTCCAAGCCATTTGCGGTACAAATGCCTACATCCTGTTGGGCAAGAGCAACGGCGCTCTGATTCGTTGTAATAGGACGAAACCAGTATTCACCTTTCGACCACAAATAATTTCCGTTCAATGCCAAGGAAATTTATACAATCGGATTGGGCCAGCGCGCTCGACGAGAGTGAACAGTGAAATTAATAGTTCATCTTTCTTCTGGTTGAGAATAAAACACAAGTATTAAATACACAGCCAAATAAACGAATAGCAAACGTATTGAGAATGTTATGCCGATTCAACACAACTGTAGTACAAGCAATGAGAAGGTGACCGATAAAGCGGTTCGGTTATAAGCAAATGTTGGCGAAAATACACATTTTTAGTAAAACAATACAGAGACGCATTTCCCAACTGCCACGGAATTGTGTTTAATCGGTGGCACCGATTTGCAGTTCAGATATTTGCCATACCAATCAATGAATGCCTTCATCCTTTGGTCCAAAGAGACCTGTGACATTTTTTTTGTCCATTTTGGTGACCAGCCACAGCAAAGCCGCTAATATGTTAATGTTAATGTTACTGACAAGAAGATTACACGCAATTTGTTAAAATTCACATCCAATATGTAGGCCCGGTGATTTCGGCGATGAGCGGGCAAAATGTTGAATTGAAAGAAAAATAAATCACACACACGAAACACTCTAAAAAAAAGGCGCATTGTGGCCAAAATGATATGCAGCCAATCGAAAATTGATCGGCATCACATATAATTTTCATTGAATCTACTCCGTTTGTTGTTCAATGGATCTCGCGGTCTTTTGCTTGTGTCACAAATTGGGATACCAAAACACACTCTTTCTAATTTGCATCACGTTCCCGGAACGTAATAATGCATCTAAATTAGATTTTTCTCCGGATAATCCAAGGAATTTAGCCCAAGATACATCACAAAAAAAGAATGAGAAAAAATTGAAATAAAAACTGACCTGGTTCGCTTTCCGTCCCCGTTTCTCCAATTCTATCCTCTTTTCCATGCTGTATGCGGTTTTAATTAATTTGTTATAATTCGACAAGGTGTTTTAAAATTAAAAATTATTGGTACGCAAAAAAGTAACTAACACCAGAAATTGATTCTCTTAACTTTTTACTCTTTAAAAAAATATCGAATGAGTACTATCCACTGGATGATAATGCCCAAAACGGCGTGCAGGCATAGAATCACGAAAATGAATTTCAACTGAATGCGTCGAAAACATAAAATTGAAAAATGGGTGTAAATCGCTAAAATTATTCACTAACTGTATGCAGAATAACTCGTCTTCTGAGAAATATGGGAAGATATAATGCTTTTCAATAAAAACAATACCATTTCAGTGATTCTCAACGCAAAACCTTGTTCAAATGCAGAATGGTGTAATGAGAAAAATTTGTTCACTTACTGTATGGCATGTGACACGTCTTCGAAGAGATATGGGCAGCTATAAGAGTTTTTAGAAACAAACTATAGCAATTTTCAGTGATTTTAACTTGTATACCCCGTTCATACACAAAAGAGTGTATGATGAATGTATTTCAGTACATTGTTACGAGATATCAGTAGTAAGAAGATATGTAGTTTTTACTCTTTTTAGAGCTGGTTCAAATGAAAATACGGAAAAATAACGCGGCTTATGAAACTCGGGTTGTCAGTGACAAAAACGAAGACCCGATTCCATACAAATTCACTCTGTTCGTTTCCAGCCGCTCTGAAAATGAATGGAATTCATACGAAAGTTGTATACGTCGTCGCTATCATGTTAATTTATACTCAGTTTTGTGAATAAACATTTCAATCAATGGTCCATTTAATTCTTTTAAACACAAATGTTATAGCGAAACCTCAGACAAATAAAATGGTCTGTTCCAATTCTAATATATCGACCACGAAAGACTTGTCTTTATTATTCGTTTTATCAAAAAACGGTCGAGCTGTGTTCAGGCTCATGGTCGGAATCATGGTACAAATTGCATACAATTTATTCCCATTTTTTACGTTTTTTGAGGTTTCCTCGAATAAATTGTACCGACTCGCACAAATTGTGGTTTGCGATTTTGTTGCACAAACTTGAATATTTACATGCGGAAAAGAACGTATCTGCTGATAAAAATGCGATCTGATTCGACAGTATTCCCACATTTTATGTTGTAAATTAATCTAGAAATACCTTGAACCTTATCTTATTCACATTCAAATTTTATTACAGTTGGCTCATTTACGGATTTTATTAATTTAACATTGATACACATTTCTTGTGCGCGAAAACAGTAACAATGCTGCCAACTGCAAGATACTTATTTAAAATAAATTCGAACTAATGAAATTTTTAATATTCGAATGTTTCTCAACCTGCATGTCCTAAAAATAGAAATTGTCGAAAACTTTAAATGAGTCCCAAAAACAGTAAAATTTGAATTTACGCACCGTGTTATTTCATCACTTCGATTAATGCAGTTCAAAATGTTTTTTGGTAACTAAACTATGAATATAAGTAATAGTATATTTATGGCGAGTGAATTCCATTCAATATATTGAATTTTATAGAGTCATTGTGGTAACGATCATGTTACTTATATTGTTTATTGAGTATATTTTAATAGACTAGAACTAAATTGTATCCAGAGTAGTTTTCATCTCAATTAATATTCCAGTTATATGTAATTCAACCACAAGCAGCAAGTATTATAAGAAAACAAACTAGCTTCTTGTTCATCATTGGAAGTTTTTTACTTTAACTTACGTTGATTATGTACAATTTAAATAATAATTAAATTTTCTAAAATTATTTTACCAGATGTTTATGAAATTTATTAAAAAATCCATTCTATTATAATTTGTAATACAAAATGATCTTCACTTTTTTGAATACTCCATAAGAACAATAAAATATGCGTGCGATGTGGATAAATCACTTGTCAGATCGTGTTATTCAGGAACTATAGCAATCTCTTAAAATTGTTTTTGTTATCAGTGATACTGAATTTGGAACTGTATTAATATGATTAGAAAAGTAGTGGAAGCTCCAATCATCTAATAAATCAAAAATAAACAAAAACAAAACACATTGATATCGCTAATCAGAAATAATTGAAGGCTTTTATTGACTTACTGTAAAAATTAATGTTAAATCCACTTTGAACAATCCATAAGCAGTAAAATGTATATCATGATAATATGCTTTGTGGGAAAGTGTTTGAATCTTGAAGTGATAAAAGATTGATGAGTGTTTTACTTCTTATTTAAGTTTAGTTATGTTATTTACCAAATGATTAAACTGTGGTGTGTCCTTATTCAATTCGACATTCGTTAGAATTCTGCTAAACTCTTTTCCCTGTAAATATTTTATAATAAAGCACTTAATCAATTAATGAGAAATTGATACTTTTACTTACAGCACTAGCAGTAAAATGGCATGTGCCAGTCATTAGTAAAATAGATACAAGATGGGGTAGAGACCAAATGGTATTACCAAAAAAAGATATTAATCGATCGATTGGACCTACATGTCCCGACAACCTGGTTATAAACCAGAAACAATTAGCCGTACATGCAATAAAATTATTTGCCAAATTGAAAAGTAACGAGCATCCAAAAATATAAGATGCTCGATTACTAATTCCGAGCGCAAAGTCGTAATAGTTATCAATTATTTCTACAATTTTAGTAAATTGTTCATCGCAACCACCTGTTTCTCGTTTGCCTTCAATATCTTCTGTATCTAATAGATTCATCTTAAGTGGAACGGATTTCTTTAACTCGGTGGAACAGAATTCCAATATATTTCGAACACAAGTAACCGTCATATAAAACTGAAGATATCGGAGCGATGTAACGGTTATAGAAATCGTTGAAATGATCCACATGATTATTAGATGATGTCTTTCATTCAAAACGATGAAAAGGATTGCGACACTTAGAACTAGCATGTAAATAAATAGCAGTGGAACTATTTTACGACAAAGCATTGTACCATTTACACGAAATGGAAGAATTGATGCACCAAAATTTTTTTCAATCTCTTCACTCCGTTGCTTCAGTTTGATAACCAATCTTAAGAGTTTATCTGATCGATAGAATGCTTCAACTAAATTCACAATATGACACATGCGAACACCAATGGATTGAATAACATTCACAACCTGTTGAATTGTATTCTGATCATTGTCCACGTAGAACTTAACATTGAAAATGTTTTCGAAAAAGAACACGACAAATAATAGGATATTGAAGCCACTATAGATTTTTAAATACAGACAAATTTTGAGATCAATTGTGAAATGTGCTAATCCACATATTTGATTAACCAACAAATAAATTTTATTAAATAATTCTGGCTTCATGTTGAATGCTACGTATTCGACTGTTGAGATAGAACTGATTTATTGGAACTTATTTAGCATTTTATTTAGGAGTAGCGATAAAAATTGCGAGTTATGGTTTATAGCAAAAGATACAAGATAATGATCTATTTCCGAAATGTTGGTTTTGATATACATAATCGCGTTTAAGTTTGTGTTACACATTCGACAGTCAGAATGCTAAAATAGATGCTTCCGAAAAAAACATTCTAACGATTTTAAAAAAAAATTGAATTCGTTAAACGATTTTGTATAAGTCATCATACTTTAAGAAGTATCATCAGAAATAGAAAATATCAGTCATTTAAAAATCAATATATATTCTTAACTTTCTTCTTACACCAAATAAATTGTAACATTGAAAATCATCCAAGTTAATTTTAGTTGACCACCCCTGCTCTATAGCATTTACACTCTAAAATCAACCAAATAAAATTCACATGCAGTGGGTTAAATTTAAATTTCAGCTTTTTAATACAACCAAAATCCAAAAACCAATTTGAACAAACTAAAACAAAGATTAATTCGAGAAATAAAATGGTTTGATAAATTACCGTTAACGAATGGTTTTAATCTATTGTTTTGGTTTACTAAAAATCAGCTGACATAAATATTCCGAGTGGAGCACACCTTATAAGACTTTTATGTTATGCCAAAAACCTACGTCATATGGGCAAAAAATCAAAATAAAAATAAAATAAATTTTTTTGTTCAATTTTATTCTTTTTAATTATAAAATTTTATCAATAAACCTGTGCACCGCTACATTAGTTTCTTGTAGTAGAAAGTGAGCCAATCCATATTCGTGTGATTGTAATTAAAATCCTTCATTTCAGGTGGCTGAATGTATCCAAGGAAAAAAGGTCTTCGAGTTGGCGGCTTGGATTGTAAGCCACGGAACATGATATTACGGTATTTGGAGTACGGTGTGGTGGTCAATGAAATATTATAAGAGCAACCGAAAAAAAATTGGATAATCTAATCAGTGGCTTAAAATTGCTGTTCGATATCGGTACGATGTCGGTAAAAATCAATTGAAATAGTGAACAAAAAGAGAAAAAGATACAGAAATTTTATTTCTTTGGCAACACACATTGTGTTCCAACGCCCTTTTCACACAACCCAGCTATAAATGTATTCATATTATTTGGTGTTAAAATTCCATCAGTGATTCACAATTAATTTGAAACGTTTAATTAATATTTTCATAAAACAATACCTTGCAAAATAACAACATCTCTACACGGTCCCACAAATACCTTGTATACGACACTAAACTCAACAATTTATTGGATACTTGCGAAATCAAATCGATCAACAAATAATTAATATGACCGTGACCGAGCCAAAGAAATGCATTCAAATTGAGCCAGCGACTCCGCCACCGAGTCCAATCCGTCCGGTGCCCCAAGAACCACTGATGACGGATGCAACGAAGGTACTGGTCACAAATTAAATTATTCTCTTTATCTCACATTCATATTTTGCATACGCTATTATATACAATTTACAAAATATATATCATTCAATTTTACATATTTTGCTCTAGCTTATTTGATTAAATTTACCCGCTGCAAAATTATTGTGTATAGTCGAAACATATTATTTTAATTTAGTAGTGTTTTAGTTTTGCACCAAGTAGCAAGATAATAGACGCGAGCCCACACAGAAAATAATTAAACACTAAGTTAGCTAACAGTTAGATCTGTTTTAAGAGCAGCTAAAATCATAATTAGTTGCTTATTAACTAGCGTTATGCTTAATTTTATATTGCAGACATCTGCCAGTGCTACGTCCAAATACAATATTGATTGGATATTCCCAAAACTGAGGAAACCATCAAAATTATGGTACATAGCTAGCAGTGTCACCATTGCAGCCGTCGGACTGTTCAGCAAGATCATTACAGGTGAGCTATGAGCAATTATCTAGTTATCTGTTTGAAAGTAAAATGCAAGTATTTCATTAAAATGTTTCAAAAACTTGAAGTAAATAAGCGTTTAAATACTTTGTTGTCTACAATTTCTTGAATGCGTAAAATTTAATTCATGATTTGCAAGGTTTTGTTCAATAAGATCTTTACGAGCGTGCTATGAACAAATTGCTAGCTAACCGAATTTTTTTTATAACATAGATAATTGTTGAAAGGTTTCAAAACATGGCAATGAGTAGAAATTTAAATACGGTACTGTTTACAGCAATTCCTAGATTGCATAAATTGTATATGTATAATTCATGGTAAGAGCTATAGACTATCGTTTACAGAATTTCAAGAACACTATGAAACTGAAATTGAATTTGAATAACAAAATAACTGAAACCACAATCGACTCATCTTAAACTCATTTCTCTTATGCTGGTGTGTGATGAACACTGAATATGATATTTCAATTGGCTGATATTAATTGATATTGTGATCATACGATTAAATATTTAATTGATTTAATATTCAATGTTATTCCTATGAATTAAATTAATTTCTTTATAAATCGAAAAAACTGAGACAGTTATGAGAGTTTCAGTATCAGCAAATTATAACAATTTGATTCAATCGAATTATGAAATAATATTTCCATAATTTTTATTTTTCTAATTGAAATCGACGTCATAATGACGAATTATTCGCGTTGTGTGCTATCTTTATTATGTCTACATTGTCTTGAACTATATCATTGATTTAATTAAAAATGTATTATCATTTTAGTATGGTTGAATAAGACGCGCGTTTACAATAGAGACGCTATTGTCAATTTATTATCAAATCGTCCGAAGGGTGTTCCATTGCTTACAATTTCAAATCATCATTCGTGTTTTGATGATCCTGGCCTATGGGGTATGTATGAGTAGACAAGATTTTAAAATTTTATTTAATTCAATGTTGTTTACTTCCATCAGAAGTTTTTTAATTTGTATGATTTTTAGGTGTTTTACCGTTAAAGCACGTTTGTAATACCAATGTGATCCGATGGTCTTTAGCTGCCCACGATATATGTTTTACGAATAAGTTACATTCTCGTTTTTTCATGCACGGTAAATTATCTAGATTACCGCATATTGCGGACAATCAATAAATTATTGACGTATTTTAGGAAAATGTATTCCTGTGGTAAGAGGCGGTGGTGTTTATCAACCTGCTGTTGATTTATGTATTGAAAAATTAGGACTCGGCGAATGGGTTCACATCTTTCCAGAGGGAAAAGTGAATATGACTAAAGATTATTTACGGTTTGTATTGAGGGTCATATGTTCTATAATTAAATACTAATGAGAGTACACGGATATTATTAGGTTTAAATGGGGAGTTGGTCGAATAATTTATGAATCACCAGTGCAACCAATTATATTACCAATGTGGCATGAAGGAATGGATACTGTATTGCCAAATGAACCACCATATTACCTTAAATTTCGTAAGAGGGTAACTGTGAATTTTGGTAAACCAATTGATGTGGCTGATCTAGTGAATCACTTGAAACGTACCGAAGTATCTGATGTGGATGCTAGACAAGCCATTACTGATAAAATTGAAAGCCATATGATGGTAAACATTAGTTAATTTTCAAATATATAATTAAATCTGATGGATTAATTTGCTATTTTAGGAATTAAAAAAAGAAACTGTAGAACTTCACAATAGGTAAGTTAAACCGATGTGTATACTGATTCGGTTAATGCTCAACATTTGACCATGCTCATATACTAAGGGATTGGTACGAGAGTGGATAATTGAAATTCACCACAACTGTATTCACGTTGTATTAGAGTTTTAATAGATAAGATATAAAGAGATTTGAGATGAATAGTCCATAAATCGCCTATAATATTGAACACGGTAGTAGTTTTTAAAAACGTTATTAATTAATGAAATCCGTAATTAATTTTAAGATATAAAATTGCATTATATATGCATATTGTATTGAAATGAAATTTCCTTTACCAGGAACTGTTTTTTTATAGTAAATTCTTTTAGTAAACTTCGGTTTTTAAGATTGGCAATGGATATGAAATATTAAGTATTAGCAAAAATTTATTGTGTGTGCTATAATAGTAAGATAACAATCAGACGATTATAGAAATTGTGTAATTAAGTTTCGGATTGAAATGAAATTCAACAAAAAAATTTATTCGATTGATTGGTTTTAATTTTTTGTTTTTATTCTTTCAAATTAATTCCGATAATCATGTAAATTTGATTGCAGAAAATCTTATTTGGGACATTTGCCATCAAAATTATTATAAAGTACAAGAAAAGTATAATTGTATTTGTAAAGTAAGTCACAATGAAATATTTAAATGTTAATAATTTATTTAAATCTTAGATTATGAAATAACCAAATTACGATGTCTGTGAATGGTGTTCCAGATACAGACCGATTCCGAGTTAGAATCAATACAATCAATTGTTTGAATTGTATTTTTACAAATCTGGATTCTCTGTTGGCGCCTTTTGGAAGAGATGCTTTTGTTCGACACGAAAACTCCATACTGAATTGAATAAAGGAATATCTTTGTGGTATAATGTTATTACAAAACGAAATCGATTTTCTGGAAAATACACAGGAAAGGCTTCTGCATTCACATTAAAATTGTAGACGTAATATGTACCCTTTGAAATTGTAAATTAAAATAAGTAAAATTTAACAGTATTGGCAATTGAGTGTAACATACCGCCTCAACGGGACATTTTGTTGGCCAGTTTCCGTATCGTGTCAATGTTGGATAAAATAGCGACAGTATAGGACTGACTTTAGTTGGATTCTCGTAAAATTTGCACAAATTGAATTTTGTATCCAGTACACTTGGGTGATACTTGGTCCCACGCAATTCGAAACTCTGTGCCCTGACCTATAAAAAACATGAAATTGAATGATGTCGTGAATCAGAATTGATTCGTTAACGGGTTTCTGTATTCATATGAATTCAATTGTGCGTTTTTTGTTTGTTTTGTAGTTGATTAAAACCAAACCCCCACGTAAAGTCGTGCATTCCACTAGTTATATGAGGAAGTCTTACGATTAAACTGTCGTTTATTGTCCGTGAGAATGTACAGGTGGAATTCATTCCTTCGAATGTACGATTAACTTTCCGTATATAAATCGTTGCCTCACTAATGTAATCGGGTGCTGTAATATTAGTCTTTACGTTTTCTTGGATCACATTAAAGCTGCGCTATAGATTTTTAATGTAATCATTTATGATTTAGAATTTAGACAATTAAATAGTGGTTGGAAGCGTTAAAAATTGATTTACCCATGACACTACTGGGGTCCAAAAACCGCAGAGACTTAAAAACGCGATATAGTATGTAACATTTAACGTTAACGACATTTTCTGTTTGATCAATTTAAATCAACTGGCAGTACACTCAACTGATGTTTAACTCTAAAACACCACTAACAGAAGCTTCTTCACCATTATAAAATAATTGATTAATGGTAATAATTCAGCCAGCCACATTATTGTTAATTGCATCACTAATGACAATTTAATAATCCACAACAAATTAGATTTACTTTCAAATAATTAAACAGTTTTATTCTAAAAATAAAATCAACATTTAGTCAAATAATAATATCTTTGTTCTGTTGGGTATCATTTCATCAGATTTACTATAACAAATAACCGTCTATTTAAAATCACTTCAACACAGTCAGATAACATCAAATTCAAATACCCATAAACAATTTTGTTATATCACTTTCATTATCATAATAATGGAATCCCCATAGTGAGAACCATATCGGGGAAAAACCATCAACAGAACAACAGATAATTTTATTCCTCGATATGCGAAACCGCTAAACCGGTAGCTGTATTAAAACTAAATATAATTTATCGGGTGTATGGATAATCATTGTTCTTTGATGCGTGAAATGAACTTAATTAAATGCAAACATGACAATGTTGACGAGCTCAATTGAAGGTAAATCGTTCATCTATCAACGGGTACACAATCAACCGAAGAACCATATTTGTTCCACACGACAACACCAACATGATTTAAATAAAAATCTATCGAAGAATATTATATTGATATCATCCATTTTATAGATGAAATCAGGAAATAAAATTACCAAGCCAAATAGTATTCAAATGGGAATATTGGCCAGGTGTCAATCTACAAGAACTAATCGACTGTTACTAGATCAAATTCATAATCATTTGCTCAATTGTGGTCACATACAGAGAACAGTTCATTTGGATCACGGATAGATTGAAATTCTTTTCAATCGTATTCAATTTCATTCGCCATGGAATACAAGAAATCCAAAGAATAAATAAAAAATAAGTGAAACGCAGTTTGATTTTAAATGTAACTATAAGATTATGTTTCCATTTTTATTTCATGTTTTCAATATACTGGTGGGACTTATTTTAAGCGGATTAAATTATTGTCATCGAATGAATATAATTCAATATGATATTAAACCGCAAGAATATTATTGTAACACTAATTGAAAATAATGAACATCGATGAATTTAACATGTGATGGATATAGGAATCGATACCATTGGAAGATCTAAGGCTTTCCAGCTTTAATTGATTCAGATTGTCTGCCGACAATAAAGGTAATACTCATCATTTTATAGTATCAATGTAAACTATTTTGTAAGCAATGTATTCTCTATTCTAGCGGAACAAGTATTAATGGAGGTATTTGATAGAGGATTGTTGTCAGTGATCACCTTATTTCGTTAGAAGGGAATTGTTTTGTAACACCACCAGAAAATCTTCAAGGTTCAAACGCAACTGATGGACACCTACACAGTCCGATTTAACAATAACGGCAATTACTAACACGTTGTATGTTATACAATCAACAAAAGATTTGGTTCAGATAATCGCCTACTAGTTAAAGGAATATCATTTCGAATTCACCATCACAAATTAATTCAATTTATCCAAAATGGTAAGAGATGAGGAGGTATAGTAATAAAATGCAGTGTCATTATGTCGTTATATTTTAATTGTAATTTGAAATTCGTTTATATCAATTTATTCGTCATGAATTGAAATTTTTCTTTCTTTTCTAATTCCATGATTTTGTTAAAAATATAAAATGATTTTATAAATCTAATTGGATTAGGTTGGCGTGGACCCATTACTTCTTTCAACGCGCTGGAATTGAAGGGGATAAACAACAAATTAATTTACAACCATCATCTATAATAACGAAATCGTGTTCACCTTTCAAATAATATTTTAGATAAACAACTCGAAACTCAAAATGGTATGGTATATAAATGAATGAAAAATTAATTTTCCGTGATGTGCTAACTGAATTAAATTCATTTCTTATTTCTCATTATTATTTTCAATTTTAGCTCTTTTTATTTGGTGTACCAATGATGATCGAGAAAAATGTGATGAGGTACAGTAGCAGTTATAATGCTATTTAAGAAGTATTAAGAAAAACAGACGGTCAATAAAATTGTTCGTTTCATTCAATAACTGAGTAAAAATTTTATTAAATCTGTATGGATGACGGATAATTGTGTGCCAACAATTAATCAATTTCTTTTAGAACGATCGAAGAAATTATTATTTTCTATAATTTTGTAGAATTTTCAGTGTAATCATTTTTATTTAGTAATATTATGAATGTCGATAAATGGTGAAATAGATGGTTTATTGAATGTATTTAAAATTACAATTGAATTTGGTCTACAATTTAATCCTTGTAGATGATACAGACGGTACCAACGATTATCATCATTGCTGTTTCATGTGTGTAAGATGTGTAATTATCCCGTTCGGTATCGAATAATGTCAGCATCCGATAACAAATGGTTTGTTGAAGTTTTTCAAATACACTAAAGATGCAAATAATCCGATATCTGTCGATAGAACCATGATAAAATTAGAATTATTTAATATTAAATTACAATATAGCTATGCGCGACGTAGAACAGAACAGATTATAAATGTTGTAAGGAATAACAGGAAAACGTGAGATAAAAGTGTACCCAGCGATATGCATATGACTACATTAGAAGCAGCAGGTGTATTGAGACTTGAAACATTTTTCTTATAAGGCAAAATAGAATATAAAGATAAATGACGCTTTTATACTTTTTTATTCTAAACGGTAGTTGCAACAAAACACTTAACAGTGAGGTATGTTTTGTGGTAATAATTCTTCTACTGTTTCATATAATTCACACAGCACAATACGAAATTTACAAAAACACGAAATACAGAGTTGTTGGTATTTAAATGATATTCTAAATTCACCTGTCGTATTCCAATTTCTTGATTCGATCGCGAACCCATGAGGATAATTCATTGCACAATTTTATCGTATTGGTATCAATGAACGGTGAAAATTCATGTGATCTTTCTTCCATTATAAATTCAACGGCAGTACGTAATAATCGATGAACCACATCCAAGTCAAATGGTGGTCTTATATATAGAGGAAATCTATTAATGGAATCATCGTCTTCTGAATCAATGGAATCATTGTTGATCTGCCATTGTATATGTGGAAAGCACCCTCTCAGCAATCGGCGATTTCTTCGTTTTGTTAATTCCATTAAATTCACTGAATCATTTAAGAGTGAATTCATACGATTTGTGGGTCCCGTCGATTGAGCTAAACTCTTTTTCATCCAATCACCCCAGAGAGTCATTCTCTTTTTGGATTTTAAATAAAAAATTCGAAAGTTTATTCCAAAAATAAAAATTGTTAACAAATTCACACAACGTACAATTCAACGATATGGTTAAAGAGCAACTGATTTTTAAAGAAAATTGAATATTTCTTCTGATTTTAAACAGGTATTGTTCATAGGGATCATCCATTTGTTATTTTGTACCCTTGATAAAGTTCATATTACGTGATAATTACATTTTAAATACTTCAAGGCCTTCGAACTAGAAGTTATTTCATATTCCTCTCGCTTATGAAACGTTACCTCCACCAGTGAATTGCTGAATTTAATTATGGAAAAAACACTGAACCTATATTAAGACCACAGAAGTAAAAACATACTGCAATTGAAACATTTTGCATGGATTACAATGCAGTATGCGTGGGAAACTGAAACACATTTCTTATTAAATAGTTTCGTTGGTTTAGTTTTCTGTTTTTTTTTATCATATTAATTTGGAAAAGCCAAAGTGTAGAAGTATGTTGGTGGATTTAAATAGAATACCATTTCAGTTATTCTTCATTGAGTTGATTCCGTGCAATTTAAACATTTTTTTTGAAACTCTGTAAAGGAATTTGAACAACAAACTCTTCGTCAATGTTCCATCACTTGTGATGTAGTACACAGAGTGAATTGTAAACCAATATAATCCATACGAAATCAGATATTTAAATTAGACGGTAGGGAAACACAATACAAAAAAATAAAATTGCATGTTGCCGATGGATATCACGATATTGGGGCTTCAATCAACCATCGATATATTGAAGTAAATCAACTGGCTATTTGGTGTGTTGTTTTAATTGAACAAACTGTTCCATCAAAAGGAAACAAATTCCATATCAGTGTGTTTTTACCATGTCAATACCATTTTCTTGGACATTCAGCATTAAATGTTCGCGAATTTAAAACAAAACTATGCGAGAACTCTTTTCGAAAATTCGATTAGAGGATATTAAATATTAAAGGGGAGAATTCAATTGCAAATATGGAAACATTTTAAAAGTACACACATATAAAAATCATTGAATTGTTCGATTTGTTTTTTTCTTTCATTTTTCAATACTCAAAGTTAACAAATTGAAATGTTTAAATATGCAATTCAGCTGCATTTAACAAGTTATATTCCAGTGATGTTAAAATTAGTTCCTCTTTGATTTTTGTTTTTCGTTTAGAATAAAAAAAACAAAATTCATTGGTATTGAAATATGCAAAATAAGTTCTTATAATAACATCTAAAAATAGTAATTTACTTGTTCAAAAATTTAGTGTTTTTATGTGATCCAGTTTGTTGAAATCATTCAAACACGGCCCCTGGAGAATATTAAATGAGTTTAAAATGCATAAAACAGCTCTTCAAAATCTATGTATTTCTAATAAAATTTATTGTTCAATGAATTCAAATAGTCATTCTGGTTTCAGTCGATGAGATTCAAATTCTGGCTGCAGTTTAAACATAAAATAATTGCTTCCATAATGTTTATATGAAATGAGTTGCCACCATTGGGCATTTTGAATAAACAGAGAAAACTGAATAGAAATGATGATAATGATTATAATGAAGAGGAAGAATAAAAAAAAATTGTTCCACGTAGATGGTAATAAATGAACTTTCGTGGTCAACGTGAACCAAAATGTTACTAACATGATGATGACGGTGCATTAGATCATAAATAGAATTTAGGAACATAGACTCAATGTATCACTCAGTTGGGTTTCCATCGAATTCGACATAATGAGCTCTACATGCATAAATTCCATCATCACATAATCAATTTTATTACATTCCATTTAATTAATTTTTATTTTAGGATTTTATTAATTGTTAATTCTAGTGTTTTCATAATATTAGTCATTGATATGTTCATTGTTTATTTGAAAATACAAAAGACCGTTAATTGAATCTAAAATTGTCCAGTGATCATTCGTTATATTGGGCAATATGTAATTCTTTCTTGAAATTTAATGAGAATACATTGTATTGACAATAATTACTTTTAGATTACATTTAGGAATACTGTATTATCTGGCAGTTTTAATTTGCAATTGACATGAAATTGGGTGTACAAATGTTTTTGCACTAACACTGCATTTCTGTTCTTTGAATGAATTTAATCTCTCTAAGATTAAAATTTTAATGATAATTAAGAATCAAATTCATTAAAATGAAAATTAAAAGTAAAACCACACATTTTATTAAAATCAATGGTCAATAATTTCATTAATCACATTTTATTGTGTTGTCATACAAGATCTTAAAATATTCTTGATTAGCAAATTCACCAGCAAATAAAATATATTTATTTACAATTGAAGATCCCCCTAAACAATATACCATTTTCTCGTTTTACTGAAATTTGTTCTTATTATCCATTCAGTATTTTTATAAAAACGAAGGCTTAAATACTCCATATTCTATATTATGAAGTTACAATGAAACGGTTACTGTGTGTTCTCAATGTGGTTGCATCACGTTTCCGTTGAGATTCCATCAATGCTGGTTAGTTCCTTTGCCTACCAAAACGATAACGAAACAGTTTATATACCGAAACAAAACCGAATCAAAGAAAGAAATAAAAAGACGGTAAGCAATGGTAAGAACCGCTCAGTGAATATTAAAATAAAAGAAGTAAAGTCAGTTTTGTTGAACCGGTTCATCTGTTCAGTCACTTCTTGATTCCGGCCGTTTTGCAGTTGATATTTATATCTGCTCGCATTGAAATGAAAACGATCTCAATTTTAATTCAGATTAAGTGATCTTTAATTTAAAGAGAGGGTGAAATATATTGTAAATCAAAAGGTAAAAAGTTAGCTGAGCTTTCAACAATTAAGGAATTTTCGGTGATTAAAGTTGCAGTGTATTAAGTTTGCCAGATTGATTCAATTTGGCGAAAAAAACACAAATTGCAAGTGCAAACCATAAATTGTCATTGGATTAGACAAAAGTGAATTTATTTTGTAATGGTTTTTGATTTGATTCATCGTTAAAAATTAGCTAATGTGCTTGTAAATCAAATTCCCATGGTAGACGGTATTTTCCTAAAAGTGTTTATATAAATCAAATGAGAGAAAACGAAAAGGCTTTCACAGAGAGTTTTCAACTTGTATTTTACATTACGATTTTATAGTTTACCACGAGATTGTTGTGATTTCACACGAAATAATTTCTGGTCTTGTGTTATTTTCTGTGTACGTACAAGGTGTGATTTGATCGTTAATATTAATTCTTTTTTTTTTCTTTCATATTTAACCTCTCATGAATGAGTACGTAAATAATTCATAAATAAAAAAAAAACATTGTGTTTGGTATTACATGAATATTTTGAGACGGTGTGTCAGATACTTTAAAACGCTTATAACAAATCATGAAACTGACGTGATTTTAATAATTGGGGCTGAACCATTAATTTCATTATTATGTTCCTGGTTTTGTGTCATTGAAATTTGTTTTTAACGAAACCCAAACAAGAAAATAATGAAACCTCATACCAAACATATTTTATATGGTTAATTCTTAATGTTAAAACAATCAGCCAGTTAAAATTTTAATTTTTTCTTTAAGACAACGGTATTGTTTAATGATCTCTGGGTCTGTATAATTTTGAATAACAGAAAAACTAGTTAATCATTGGTTTAATTTTATTGAGAGATCGACATTGATTGAAATTTTGATGGCTCAATTCAATCGTCTACTGTTTCTATAATTATATGTTTGTTCTTGATTCTAAATCGAATAGAGAAAGTGTTAAAGCAATTTTTTTTTTTTTTTTATATTTGATAAACAGTGGAGAGTTATGAGTTCAATATAATAATGATTTGTTTAAAATCCAATTAAATTGTGTTAACAAAATTAGTAATTTTTAATTTGGAGTTTGGAGTAGTAATATCGTGTTGATTTACCGAATAAATAAAACCGTGTGACGATTCACATGTTTGTGTTTTAAGTAAAAAAGAGGTTGGAAGATGATAATTATAAAATGATCAACTGATTATCAGATTTATAATTATATTATTACAGTGGTCCATTCATTTAAGAAGTTATTTATCGTTGTGCTATATTTCATTACGTTGAGTGATTGTGTGTGGCTCCATAGTAGATGGAATATAAAAATCATTGATATGAAATTATAATTTGAAACCAGCAAGTCATCAAATTAGGTGTAAATCCGTTGTACAATAATTGATTGTAGATGGAATGATTTAAAAATAAAAGTGTTATTCCTTTCATCTAATTTTAAAGAAGTGATTTGTTGTTTGTTTCTACTACTTTTGTGTTTGTGTTCTTTTTTTTTTTTTAACTTGTTGAATAATTTGAAGGAGTCCAATGAAATGAATAATTCATTTTTAATGAAATAAATATTTAGTGATGAGTATTTAGTTTAATAAATGATGGTAAGAGTGTTTGTGTTTTCACTATTAATAAATGTCTAGTGCGTGTGATTATGCCTCATTATCGAAGGAAATCGACCAAGACAAAATATACAGCAGCTACTGGATTTATATGCGAGTAAAACACATGAAAATAAACGGTAGCCAGAATTTAACAATAGTTCATTAAGGTGAAGTGAATTTTTATAAAGGTAATCAAAGTGAAAAAGTTTATTTTGGTTTTGTTATTTTGTACTAAACTGATCGTAATCGAAACAAATTTTTATATGACGAAGTCACAATAAGTGTTCTTGAAGTTTGTAAGTGGCTTTTTTGTTTTTGGGTTTAAAAATCCAAAGTTGACCAACGAATCACCTGACCAAAAGTCACAACGGTTTTATATTTGTTTCTTTCCTGGTTCCATTAACCGCCGTGTTCGCGTACAGAAACCAGCAGGACTATATTAAACATCATTTACGTGAGGTAAGTGAATACATGCACACATCAGTTTTGTTTCGTTAAGATTTAAAACATTAGCAAGGTACACATAATTGATTAAAAGCGACAGAAAGGAAACCATCCATTCTGGTTTCTTAGTATGGCATTCCTACAATCGATTAAAATGAAAATTGTTTAAAACAAAAAGGCACAGTCACTATATGCAGCAAATGATATACAGACAAGTGGTATTGGGGGGGATCATCATCATTACAATTTGCTGCTGTACTAAACTGAAATGCTCATAAATCTCGCAGAACAAGCGAACAAATCGTGTTTTGTTGTAAACCTGTTTATTGGCATTTTTATTAGAATCTTTCCACATTTTGATATGAAATAATTATCATGAGTTTTATATATTTTACTTTTTATTTTCTTCTGTTTCGGTTACTCGTCTTGTTTTTCATTAAATGTCGTTTTTCCCTTTTAATAAAATCTTGAATTGTACCAAATAAGTATTTTGTAATTGTGGTAACAATAAAAATTATATGTTCATTGTCCATATGAAGTAACAAGAATTTTTACATTTTGGTAAATTTAATTAATGTGCTGCCAAAGATATTGATTTATTCATAGTGATTATGATTAATTACAAGAAAATTATTATACATCACGGTGATGATGGTGTAAACCAATAAACTTATAAGATTATTGTGATTAGACTCTCTATTATGATGGTAGCCAATTAAAATTACCAAATGATTGTTGAAATCAAATTTTTGTTTCTTAGTTTTCCTTATCTTTAGTGTTAATAGAAACAATTTAGATGATTTTTATGGCCGACTAATGAACAAAATTATCTAACAGTCACAATCGACTATCTTTTTATTTTTTTTATTAATGTAATCGGTATTACTTAAGATGGAGATTTCATAACTAATTTCTTGTATTTTTTAAAAGAATCTATTTTTTACGATTTGTTAGATAAATTCTTACGCGCCTTAATCATTTCTACTGATTTGTATTCTAGTGGGGAGAATCATCACAGCAACTAAATCGATAACATAATCATCTGTTACATTTTTATGTTAGACAGTTTTGATTGTAATTTACATAATTTTACTATCGTAACATCAAATGAAACATTAATTATCATTTATATCAAACAGTTGTCAAACAGTTCTTTTAAGAAGATTAAATTGAATACCTTTAAGTCGGTGATTTAAAGACGCAGAGTTTTTTAATAATGAAATTATCGAGTGTTGATGTATGATAGAATTCATTTGATTCAAGTACTTGAGTGCAAACAGTTTATTGATTTGCATTTGATACATTTGAAGTTGAATCAATGTGAATGTATAAGATGTGATGTGCAAAACAACTGTGGAAATGATGTGAATTTTATTTCTGTTTTGTTTTACATTTACATTTTGATGGAAAACCTCTTAGAGTGTTGTTCAATGGATTTTTCATTGGAATGAAGTAAAATGAATTTCTTTTTCATCCATAAATCTGCAACAAATTTATTATTGTCGATAAGTGTGAGAGTTTTGTATGCATTTCAATAATAATGGTAAATGAATGCATCAATTTATAAAAATTTCTTCTAAAAAAATAAAATAAAATTATATGAGAATAAACGATGCATTGAAGAATCACAAAATACCTGAAAACGCCCGTCAGAAATAAATTATATAGGCAGAAAATGAAAGAATCGTTGAAACTTATTCTCTGTGCTTTCCACCCTTCATTGTTGTTGTTATTATTTTATAAAAATGGTATTGACGAAAGCTAAGAATAAAACGTTCTTAATGGGATGGAATGGTCTGTTATTCTGTATATTTTCCATAAGAGAGTGAGAGGTATGGGATGCTACGATTACTATAATGATGAATATAAACGAAATTGTTTACAAAAGGTACAGAAATTTTAAGAGAAAAAAAAAACATCAAACCAACGACTAAATATGAAAAATAAAATATTTAAACCAAAAAACGATATAATAGAAAACTGCATTAAAACGTGATTTTTAAATTGCTATTATTTAAAAGGCCTCGCGCATAATTCATAGTACACTTCTGGTTGATGTTACCTTTATTTTGGATACAATTTACCTGAATTCTTCTCTTCAATCGCATTGGAGATTTCGCACCGTTGATTTGTTGTTGTTTATGTTGTTAATTCTTCATTCGCGGACGAAAGAAATAAATTCCAATTTTGATACTCTTCTGTTGCTGTTACAATATGGAACGATTGAATACAGTAACGTGGGGTACATGAAAACTTTCCATACATTTCGATAAAGTTGAATGAATATCCCGCCATTAAGATCATTGAATACTGTGAAACCAATTTTATTGAGGCTATGCAATTCGAAATTATAAATTGTCTATGATGTTATTTCAACTTATTTATGGTTGATAAAAAAACGTTATAAGGTGAAACGGTGTAATTTTGAAGCGAAAAATTATTTGGTCAATTATTTAATTTCAAGATTGAATGAGAAAAGGTAGTACTCTTATTTTGGGATATTGATCTGTGAAAACATTTTATCATTTATTTTGTTCGAATTAAATTGACTTTAATTTTCTCCATTTCCCTCTCATTCGGAAAAAAAAATTGAAATTAACAATGTTAATTCATAGTGAATAAAGGAGTGTTCGCTCTAGTTGGATTACTAATAGTTAATAGTTTATTACAACAACATATCGAAATATTAAATAATTTGATTGTAGTTTGATGGTTGTGGTACCTTAGTGAAAGAGAGTTCATTCTGCGTTCTCTTTTTTCGTTAATTTCACCCAGATGGATGTACTATGTGGTTCTGGTTATATTATGGGCAATGTTGTTGTACTGAATCAAAAATGCATTCACGCTCAAAGTGAATTTATACATTATTATGGGTTATAATGAATGGGTTGGTAATTGTTTTTAATATATAACATTTGGATTGCACAGTTTTTGAATTTATATATTTTTTATCTTTTCTTGTTTTTCATTGTAAGAAAATTCAGTGAAAAAAAAAACTAAATGCCTTGTGGATATTATAAGTGGCGTTTTAATATTAGATATGAAAATACAGAAATACTATTGGCTTCATCGTTTGCCATTAAACATTAAACCATTATACAAAATAAAAAGATATGAAACATAAAGACCAGCCTAAGATCCAACATATCTATATCTTTCTGGCCAAAGTCAATTGCATTTTATGGCTTCATGTATCAGACGCTTTTTTAAAAATTACATTATTTTTTTTTTTTGTTATTTAAACATTAATTTGATTCGCGTTGTTCTCAGTTTTATGCTGTCTTGATTATGTTCATATTTAAACAAAATCATTATTTATTGAATTTGAATGAACATTATACAATAATTCAGTTTAATCCTTTTAGTTGTGGTTAGTTGCCTTATAATTTGATATATTCACTTTATTCAATAGTATAACAATAAAAACAATGAAAAGTTGATAATCAATCTTGTCGAATAGTGATAATCAATTAAGTTTAATTACCTGGTACCATATTGTTTACGATAAACGATATAATGACTAGCCACCATAATGAATGGTGCCCTTTTTATATATTGAATTACCATACATACATAAGCAGAAGAGTAAATTCAATATTTTGTTCCAGAAAAATTATGAAAATGGTACAGATGAATAATTTCAGAAGAGTAGAACTATAGAGTTGAATGCTATATACCTGAGACTTTATGGTTTTATTGTTATTCACCCGATTAACTTGAGAACTGAATGCCGGTTCAAGAGTGATTAAAGTAACGTTAATGTACGCTTTGGCGTTTAGCCTGTGGAGTCAAAGGTATCAAACAACAAGAACTATAAAATTGTTGGGTTAGTTGTTGAATGTTTTTTTTTTATTTTCGATGGAAAAAGAAACGGTAATCATTATGTTAGACCTCTGGTAACGCACATTTGCATACAGTATGATGTGGCGACCATAAAATCCTAATTATAAAATTTATTTATTGGTTATATCGATGAGTTTGTTATATACGTTTTTTGTTCATCAACTCTGTTTCAGTCAAATTGATTTCTTGTGTATAAGAGAACACACATTGGATCAATATCTAATGGTACAAAATATAGGATGTTTAAGAAATAGTCGCTGGGTTCAACATTGAAACATGGGATATGATGGCATAACATTTTCGGTTGATTCTCATAATCAACCAAAATAACATTAAAGTTTGTTTATTTGTTGTATATGAATATTCCATCGAGTTGTGAGGTTTTCTTTGATAAATATTCAATTTTCAAAGACGATGTTATGGCTTTGCGGTAATCAATATGAGGAAACCGGTCTTTAAAATTAAATGTGAGAGAGAGATGAATTAAAAAACATAGAGTTTATAATAATTCAATGAAATGTTTTGTTTTATATTGAATATCGATAGGGTTGATTGAGCGAATGGATACCAAAATACTGAATCATTGAAATAGAATATATCGCCAAACAAAAATGATGAAGATCAGTTGCACGAAAATCATGATTCTTAATATCATTCAATGTTTTAACTTCTAGAAGTTGAAGAAGAATAGAAAAGTATCTGCGTCAGCGTGAATCAGTATGTATATTATCCATACAATATGAACTGAATTAGATTAAAATGATCCGTAGCCATTAGATGAGTATTTTGTTTTAGTTATTTTTTTTTCCGTTACAAATAATTATCTTTTATGGATAAAACTAAAGATTCATTACTTTCGTAAAGCGGTGTTTTGTCTTTTAGTAAAATGTAGATGAAAGATAGTGTTCGCTTGTTTTTGGAATTCTTTTACCAGCTTAAGAGAATCATTTTGTTGTTGCTATGATTGGTATGCTAAATAATGATGAATAATTTTTTTTTTTAAAAGGGTGAACAACATCTTCAGTGATAAGGAACAACATTCCATTCGTGTGTTGTAGAGAGAGAGAGAGAAAAGTTTATTTCTTACGGTTTCAATCTGATGATTCCTTGCATTCACTAAGTTTTTAACAGAAAACTTGGCCAACTATACATAAGAGTTAAAAGGTGGGAAAACTTAACGAAAGACTTAAGCGAGTAGACAAGAAGGCTTTTAGATATCTGTTTTATATTTTATTATATTCTAATTAAAAATGTTGGCTACACTACTGTCGTACATTGAGTATGTGTATGTGTGAAGATCATTAGCTAGACCTCTTGTGAGCCAAGTAATTGTTGGTGATTATTATTAATTTTATTTTGATTCATAATCGATCTTGATTTGAGTTTATTGACTTAATTTTTCTATTTTTCCATGTACCAAAGTAGAGTGAAATCAGTAAAAAACAAATGGTTACAACCAGAATATGTATTAATGCTCATATTTATATTAAATTGTCGGTTAAATGGAAAATAATGAACGTTCATCAACCTTCCATGTAACTTCTTCTGGTTTTATAGCACAAATGATTGTTTTTTGTTTTTCATCTGTTTTACTTATTGGTTGCTACAATATTTCTTATGATGCTTTTTCTTTTTAGCTAGAATTTGAGTCGCGTTATAAGATTCTTTCTATCTAGCCAACAACGATATGATTCAATATAGAAGTAGCAAAGCAAAAAATTATAAAACATTTTAACATCTCAATAATGCATTGTCAACATAGAATACTATCCATGAATAAACCAGATCTCTTAGTTTTTGCTAGTGTAATTTAAGTTTATATGAAATACTGTATGTTTTTCTGCTGGGTGCAATTGCACTTATTACGGAATTATACATTAGAGATTTCATATAAAAAATGATAAGCTGCTGTGGTATGTTCATTGTCATTTGTCTGTCGTCTCTTCTTGTACATCTTTTTTTTGTTATTTTATTTTCAATTCATACTAATTAGATGAGTCTAAGGCGTTGATGTATTAAACGATCGTACGTACGCAGTTGTAGTACCATCATAGTAACAGAAAATTCAAAATGAATGTTAATAAAAACTAATTAACTTTATAATCTACTATTTCATATGCCATTAGGGAATTAAATGAAATATACAAAACATAAATATGTATCGTCTTTAAATTACCACTGATAAATTACATGGTGTAGTATCATAAAACAGAAACAGAAATAAAAAGACCAGCAGAATGTTTTAATGAATCAGTAATTCTTAGTAATCTTATACGTATAAGGTGTTACTTACCTCCTTCTTATTGTAAACCAATAATAAACACTTTAATTGTCAGTGTATTCAATTCTAATGATTGCATGATAGAATTTAGAATGCATTCTGATTTTAAAATTATACAGTGAAAATATATGATTTATCTATAATTTGATTTATGTCTTCATAATATTATAGAAATATGAAGAGAGTGCAAAACCAATTGGAATATTTAATGGATTTTGATCGATCTATTTAATATAAGAATCATATCATTGGATTACTATTAACGTCGATATGTTGTTTGGGTGTTTTGTTCTGAGTCATATCTTGTTGAATCCGAAATTATTAATGTTTTACAGTTTTCTTTTTCATTTAAATTGAAATATACAGTGTTTTTCTGGCAAAAAAATTGAGTAAAAAACATAAAACCAGAATTGAACCAGCTGCTGTTGTAATAGGAAAAACGTGACAAGAATTCTTTTCCTATTCATTCTATTAAAACGATTATTGCATGAAGAAATTTATGCAAACGATTGAAATAGAACTCAATATTCCAGTGGAGGTAATTTAAAATTCGTCTTGATTCCATCTTATCGTCTCGTCTCGTCGATATCGGATGGTTTATTTGATATGTTGTTGCTTAAGTTTCTCTGTGTATGGTACTACACAAAGTGAATTTTTGAGTTTAAAATCATCAATTTCTTGGGTTCTTTTATTTCATTCTTTTTTTATTTTTCTGAAAACAATACACCGTACTTGGGATTATTTCCTGTAATGACGAATGAAAATTATTGTGGGCCACCCTTTGTGTCGATGTCGTTTACGAATGAGGGGGTGGCAACAACATTACCAAAACCAAAATTGATAGTGAAAGTAAATCATTTATAAAATAGACGGAATGCAACACTAGAAGTTAACAGTGAAGGGAAACATTTCATTGTCATCTATGAATAGTATTTGGAGGGTGAAAATGTTACAGTGTTTTCCATAGAATGGGGGGTTAATAAAATAAGGTGATTTTCCAAATGTTTTCTTTAATTTTTTTTTGTGTTTGGTTGATTCCCCCATTTTAAAGCATTTCATCACTCCCCTGAAATCGTAAAATAAGTAGTGAATATTATTTCATCGGGTGTTTTTGTATGCTAACCAAATGGAAAATTTAATAGATGAATAATTCGATTTGAAATTTCAAGAAAAATAACAAAAAAAAAAAAACATTTCTTATACGAAATGTTAAACTGTTGGGAAAAATGTTTAAGAAAATGTAGGAGAGAAACTTCATTAGAATTGTATAAATTGTCTATATAAAACTATAGAGTTAAAAGGAATGCTACAGATATTCATTGCAATGATTTTGTACCGATATGGAGTTCGTTGGTCTTATTCACTCAACTAATATGGAATTGAAATATTTTGTAATAAACATTTTATTCTATTTTCTTCTCCTTTAGTTAGTTAGTTTTTTTGTTGTACATCATTTAGAGATTCATCTTATAAAAGATGTATAAATTGAAATCTGTTTACTTGTTACTATATACTATTTCGAATGAGATGATACTCATTGCATTTCCTTTTCAATTCCGTTTATGTGTACAAGAGACCTGAAGAAAAAGAAACTGTGAAAGTCTGAAGAATTTCCATTCAAAATGTTAGAGAGTTTCAATGTTTTTTATTCAGTTCGTACTTAATAAACATTAACGATGTTTTCTACGCATATCGTATGCGTTTCTCTGATTTTTACTATAAAATGATATCAAACAAAACTGAATTATTTTATTTGGATATGAAATGCAGTCAAATGAGTAGAGTGTACATAGTGATGTATTTATGGTGCGGGTGGCGGAGGTAAAATTCTAGGTGCTTTTTGAAAAATTATTATATATATCTGTTTAGATTATTCATTTGATCCCTTTTTTCACTTTGAATATACACAATAATATGGTTTTCCCAGTATACGGACCAATTATAAACATTCACAATCATTAATATTTATTCAGCCAACCGTTCAAACATAAAACCCATAACTAACACCCGAACCATACAGTGTTAGATAATACGGATGCACTTTATTATGCTTTATAGTCTATAGTATCCATATGTAATCTATGTACTATGGTAAAATTTATACTCGTTTTAATTTTAAATAGCATCAAATATTTAAATCATCAACTGTTTATGTGTACCATAAAATAAGGATCTGGAGAATAGAAAAAAACAAATTATCTCTAGTGAGTACTAAAAATTATAATAGAACGATGAATTATATAAATTATGGATTTGAAAATGAACAGAAAATAAAAAAGAAATTACTCATATCTCACCTTCTGTCTCAGTTTGATTGTTGATAGCAAACATAAAGTTGTGAACATCAAATAAAAGGTACAATGTTGTATATAGCAAGTGTATCGTCAAACTGAGTCAAAGATTATATGATCATACTGTGAAATTCCCATATGTATTGTTAACGTGATTTGAATATGAAATTAAGATGAAAATATCACTCGCTATGGGGATTTTAAATGAAAATATGGTATTTTGGTATTTAATAAAAACGGTCACGTCCAAGAATTCATAATATAATATTTGATATCAAAGATAACGTATGTATTTATTTGATCATATTTACGCGCCACATTTAATAAAAATTGTATTTATGGTAGTTATAATTAATTGGAATTGGACGAATAATTAAGAAGGTGACGCCTGACTCGGTTTAACTGATACTGCAACACTTGGTGACTCTTGGGGTGGTTCTATTTTGTCTTTTGATGGTTCTGTTTTCTCTTTCGATGGTCTAACAGACGCATGACTGGTACTCGGTTTCTTACTCATCTCTGGCCTTAGCGATTGTCTTGATGTATAACAGCGCAATGGTGTTGTTGTTTTTGGCCGTAATTTCAATTCATGACAACAATCTGCATGTAATCCTTTTTTTGGTGGACATTCTAACGAACCCTTGTCAGATGGTTCATCAAAACATTCACAACGTCTTGGATCAACACGATATAGATTACCATCAGTACCTTGGCAATAAGTGAACAACAGTGGTTTTGTAAATTCTGTTGGCATTGGTCCTTTCGATTGTATTAAACGTTCTTTGGCTGTTGTTGTTGTATGGGCACCGCCAACATAACGATTCACTTTTAAATTCTCTGGGCAATTTTGTTTTCGTTTGATGGTTGTTATCAGTTTCTTAAACTCATTTACATTTCCCATTGGCTCCAGTTTCTTAATCAATGGCTTCTCTGTGGTACGATTCTGAGCTGTGTCTGCTTGGCATGATATACAAGTGACATCCTTTAAATAATTCATTGTGATTGCAACAGAATCACATTCTTTTTTTTTGCCTTCAAGGGCACACAAACGATCGTTAATATCTTTCAATTTATAGTCGATATATTGGTAAATGATATCAAGATCTTTTTTATCGATTTTTTCATCCAATGTTTCATTGATTTCAATCACACTTGTTTTTAGTTCATTGTAAACGCACGTTACTTTATCACACAAATAACCTAATGTATGGATTACATCTCTTTTTACAACCGTAAATGTTGTCATATCCACCTTACGTCTTAGATCTGTTAGATTTGCTTTCGTTGCTTGCATTATTTGTAAATCTTCAAAATTCGCTTTCATTGTTTTCACATGTTCAATTTGTTCGATCACAACTTCGACTTGTTCTTTCCGCTGTTGACGTTCTAACATTAAAATTTTAACACGATCAACAAAACATTTTAAATCTTTACAACAATATTGCATATTGTATCGCAAATCTTCAATTTTTTTATCGGTGAATTCATTGCATGCAAGTATTTGTTCAACTTTATCGCATAATACTGCAACTTCTTTTTGTAAACGGCATACTTCTTCTTCGAAACGGTCAATTTTATCCATAAGATCTTTGACAAAATCTTCTAAATATTTTTCTATAAATGATGCATTAATATCTTGAGCTTCAAGTCCTGTAACACCATGTTGATTTACGTCATGAATGCCATGAGATGCTATGCCATGATGTCCTGTAGCTAATTCATTATTATGTCTTGGTGGTATGTGGCTAATTCTCTTCTCCGTGTCCCTTCTTAGTTTCTCAAACATGTTCAATAGATCAGCGTATTTTGAATTTAAGTCTTCGGCTAATGCTTCATTTTCATTACATTCACCTTGATCTAAATGGTAAGCCTGAATATCATCGATTACAGAGTCCAATTTATTTTGAAAATCTTCGAATCTCTGGTCTATATCTTGGGCCAAAGTGTTTAAACGATCGTCTAACGATTTAAGCGTCTTATCAAGAGTATCGAAGCGCGAAAGTAATTCAGTTAATCGATCACAATACAATTTCATGATTTCTTCTAATTTATTGTTGAGACATGCAAATAAATTGTTCAATTTTTCCATGGCTACTTCTAGCGCTGATATTCGTTTTGTCATATTGAGAATGCCCATTAGATCCTCTAAGACACCGGGCTCTTTGGTGGTTGATTGGACTAATCGAAGAGAGTCTGTCATCCCAGTTGATATTAAATCATGCACCAGATTCACTTTATCCCATAATTTTTGATAGTCTTCCATTGATAAATTTTTCATTAGCGGTGTTTTAGCAATTGATTCGTTGAGTTCCAATTCGATCACATTTGTTATGATAGGAAATCGATCCACATCCTTCTTAACAAGTGCACATTTGGCTAGATCAAATGGTACTTCTTCACCACCTTTGACGACTTTGTGCTCCACTACGTGTGCTAAATCGTGGGGCGATCGTCGCGTTAAATCAGCTACGGTTGTGGCATAATCATCACGCAATACGATTTTCGTGGTGCGCAATGGTAATTGTGAGGCGAATATGTGTAACACGGTATGAAGCAATTTGAAATTTATCTCAGAAGTCCCAACAGCGAAATCAATCAATGAAGGTATATCGGTAACAAATTCAGTCATGCTTGAATGGTATCTAAAATCTGAATATTGTTATAAAAATATAATCAAATCAAAATTATTTTAAATTGAATTGTATAATATTGGGTACAAATATAGTGATTTTACGAAAATAAACGTATTCAAAATTCGATTATTATTCAATACAATTTCTCCGATTTAATTTTTATATGATTCCGACGGGTTTTTTAACTCCTTTATCAAAATATTTGTATTTGAAAATTTTGATATTCAATTTGAGGATGTCAAACGGGTATTTTGACTATAAGACTGGGTACTAAGCCCATATGTTTTAATACGATTGTTATCAAAATATTATAAAATTTTTCAATGGTTTTTGACAGAATTATTGCATAATTAGTGAATAACTCAAATTCATTTATGGTACAAATACTCGAGGTATGATCGAAATCAGTGAACAAATTTTCTATGGTCTTGTTGTCAAATTTTGGTCCGATTCATGGTACAAATAGATTCATTCACGATAACTATTCGATATGAAATTGTAATGAAATCTGAATTATTATTTAGAAATAAATTATTTGAATCAAAATGTCTTTCAAGCGATCGTAGCGCTACGATGTAGTGAGTTTGATCAACACGATCGATCAGTATTCCAAGAAACAAACCTGAGTAGCTTAACTGCTAAATGTAGTTTATGAGTGAATCAGATTCATAAAAAGCAACACTTGAAAAGAATAATAGTAAAAATAATAAATTCCCATGGGAAATACAATTGAATAACGAATTTATATTTGATTGTTCCACCAATACAATTAAACATTAACTATATTTATATGGTAACATGGTTAACAAGTTTGATTTAATGTAAATGATCACAATCCAATTTATGAATGAGTGAATGAATTCAATTAAATGATCGACCCCTCTAAAAACTGTTGTATTTCTGTTGGAAGTACCTTCCTCTTCGATAGTGTTATTTACCTAAGCGTGAACGTTCTAAGTGCAGCAAGTGTGTATGCATACAAATCTATTGATTAATAATATTGATTTTTTTCATTCTTCACTTGCTGTAACGTAGTTGTTTTGTGTAGTTCCTTTAATCGTTTTGGTACGAAAATAAAAAAGGAATTCACCAAATACCCTCATCGGTGGATTGCCGGTGGAATTCTAGTCTCAAATCGTATGGGGTGTACATTTCTCATGAATGTTTCACTTTTGCTTATGCTTTGTCGGTGTATAGGTGATATAGCCGGCTACCCGATGTATTCGGTTGACGACGAGTACGCATCATAAAATAATACATAAGGGAGAGTATTATAAAAATATAGAGAATATATTTTTCCTTTGTTAAAGGGAACCACCACACAACCTAATGAAAGGTTTATGTAATACCGGGAAAATCCATGTGCTGTCACTGGGGTAGATTTCAGATTGCATATCATTCATTTCGCTTATAATTTAACTGCGTTTCGTCTGGTCTTTCAGTACACCATACACTTTTAGACAGTAAATATTGTTACGTGGGCGAGGGTTGATTGTAAAGAATTTTCCAAAATAACATTGGAAATATTTGAATTTGGACGGTTTTTATTCGTCGAGAGGATTACAATCCCATCATTAGTTAGAAATTCAAATGGTACAGTGAGACGCTACCATTCTGGATGACGCATCGTATGCGTTTGTTAGATTAATTTGATTTTTCTTAAGAAATTTTATTAAATTTTCATTGTTTGTGTTTTTGGCTTCATTTTTTTTAAAAACTTAAAATTTTAGTATTGCTTCAACGTTTACAAATTTCTTTTTAATGTTTTGCACGGTAGCACAAGTCAAGTGTATTGTACATACCTCAATGTGATTCCATTACCAAAGTCTCTATGGAAAGAATGAGAGTGAATCAATTAAATTACGTGATTTTTTAGATTTGTTGAATGAAAATTCAATTTAATAAATTCGTGATTAAATATTTAGTGAGAAATTTCAACGGGTGTAAAATAAAGTTACTAAAACCGTGAAACTTTTATAATATTTTTAATTTTGTATTTTAAAAAAAGAAGAAAGAATTTAATGGAATAAGAATGTTAGAGTTTACGATAAAAATATGTTAATTAACACATAAAAGTGCGTTCTGTTGATGAATTTTTTTTTAATAAAAACTCCATCAACTATTTAACATCTACCATCTACATAGAATTCAGATAAATGTCAAATAGTTAATAGTTTCATGTGAATCATATAAGAAAGATTTGTTTTATTTTTGGTGAGTCTATTAAGGTGAAATAGTGTTGCCGCGCTTCTTTATATTGACCCAATGGATTTTAGTCAATGGAGGTCAATTAACGTGTACTTTCAATTCAAACTGGAAAATTTAGTTAAAGGTTTGTATAAGGTAAACTATCAAAAATTTGTTTTCATTTCATTGTTCAATACAATTGAATTTATGCAAACGATTTTAAATTATAACTATTTGTAATCAACTACTAGCAATTTAAATAATTATAAGTTTCGTTGAATGAAAAAAAGAATAGAAGATACATGAAAGTTAACACCTTCATCGTTGACTTTAATATGTTAAAGAACCAAAGACATTAGAGTAATTTGGATACCATTGTTACGAAATAATGGTAGACCATTGATAAAGATAATAAACTTACCAAAGTATACAGTAGATAGAGAGATAAATAAGAGAGTCTCACTGTCTCTGTGCACCTTAAAAAAAATATGATGATCATAAAAAGAGAAGTAAATGGTTGAGACATTGTAATGTTATTCTTGTTTTCATTGTGCATCCAATAATTCATGAATAATGGCCGTCAGGCATTTCACAGTCTGTGCATAGTAATTATTTGTCGGTTGGTTGTTGCTTTTTTTTTTATATTTGTCGTATTCGATTCCACTATAATATAAAACGGTATCCCTCTAGATATACAAAGGTACACACTCTTTGAAGATTAAAGCTAAACTTTTAGAGTTAAAAAGTAACAAATCAAGGGTGTTCTATACATTGTCCGTGAGCGACTACTTTTAAATGAATGGATTATAAATAATATCTATGGCAATGATCATTACTCTAATCGATTACATCGTTTTCTTTACATGAATTACATAAAAAAAAAGAAAATAAGAAACTCATATGATTGTAGAATAAAAACTGATGTGTTTATGTTAATTGAGTGAATGGGCATTCCAATAATTAATTGAATATCAATGCTGGATTGAAGTTGAGAGTGGTTCTTCTATAAAATAATACGATTTATATTCAGTTGATTTTGATGAATATTGAATCCGTGAGAGTGGGATGAAAGTAAATTACCATTTTACATATTATGCGAAATTATTTAAATGATATATGCTGGAACTGTATGCAATTGCGTTCGTAAATAGTACCATTAATTACTATTTAGTTTTGTGTCTGGTGGCAAATACAGAAGAAGAAAAAAAAAATTGTATCTCCGTATAAAAAGGCTGGCAAATAATTTATTACAATCACGTTAAGAACAGAGAAGAAAATTTCTAACTCTTAATGGATCGAAATATAGTCATTTGTAATTCGTTGGTTTGATTTTAACAATCTTGTATGATTGCTAATGGTTAACGATTTCTTTCGTGATTGCAGTAATGCCCTTGCCATGCCACAAGGAACATTCATGAAAATTATGATCAAAATTGAGATAAAGATCGTTATGTAAATTTTTTTGATGAGATGATTGTCCATGGGAACAAATCGGATACCATTGAATATTCTTATTGTTTTTGTATCAAAAAATATTTTGAAGAAATTCAACATGTTTCTTTCGTTGTTTGATTTAATAATTATTATTTGATTTGATAGAATTTGTTTTCCTGTGATAGAAAAATTAGTCTGGGAATTATCTCACAATTATTGCCCAATTTTTATAAAAGAATTGTTAAAGTTGTAGCATTAATTTGCAATTTGATTTTCAACGATGGTGGCATTTTTACAGTTTCACTGCGATAAAACTGGATGGTATAAGACATTTTTTTTTATAATTTTAACACCTCACGGATAATTAAACTAAGAGAAATTGTCGTTCAACACTTTTTATTTTAATAATCTGAAGTCAATGGACACGGGGGGTACGTAAAGGAATGTGTACAAGATAATGAGCAATTAGAAACCTGATCTTTGAATGTTAAGTGCGTCGAGACCACTTATATTATGTTTTTTAGTTATTTCTAGGCTTTTTTTAATTCGCATCACTTAAATATTTAATACGTTGATTACTCTACTTTCTTTTCAATTAATAATCAATCATCTACATCGTAGTTTTTTAACAGCAAATTTGTTCGTCTTGTGAATAATGATGAAGAGAGAGAGACAGAATATTATAGATTGCTATCAGATAAAAATTGATCAGTTCACATTCATTGATCCGATGGTTGATGTCGGTTTGATGGGAAAGGCGACAATGTATGTCATTAAAATTGATTTGATCAGCTATTTCCCTTTAATTTTATGCGGTTTCACAGGTGGATGATATTTCTGTATTGCAATCAACATTGATTAGTGATGTTGCCTTTAAAATATTTTAATCCGATTTTCTTTAATTTCACATTTATTGGTTGGTGAACTGTTTTTATGTTCTTATTTTTATTTCGCAAGCTATTGCTGTTAAGTAATATAATCGTATAGTAAAAATTAGATTTATGATGAGTGCATAAACTGTGAGTGAATAATATTATGGTTCTGTTAAAATTATCAACATTAAAATTGATAGTAACGCGAAAATTTGAAACAGTAATTTTTCTTGTACTCTAATAATAAAGAAATTTATGAACTAAACTAAAGAAACCAAAGAGATAAATTATGATAAAATGTACTTTGTCGGGGACTAACTACTTATGTCGATTGGTTATGAATTCGAAACAGGAGGAAAGTTTTGTATAAAACTTCTCTTTTTACATGTTGGCTTTATTCTTATTTTTTTTTATATCATTTGTTTCTCGATATCTTTTTTAGTATTTTCCTGTGTTTAATCTGTGGAAATGGAAGCAATTGTGAACGGGATCTTTCACTATTTGCTTGGGTGTTGGTGTTTTATTTTTCTCTCTTGTTTGTTATCATTTTAAAAGTCTAGATTTCTATGTTGGTGCTATTTTTTCGGGTTTGTATTGTAATTTGAAAATGTACATTTTCTTTTGATGATGATGATGATAGAAAACCAAAAGAAATAACATGAGTAGTTGAAATTTTGTGGCAAAAACGGATTCTTTGATTTGCCAACAAAACTGGGTGCTGGGTGGATTAGAAAAATAAAAAAAAAAAAACTACATCTTCTGTGCATAAGAGAATTTTAAGTGTAATTATTTCTGTTTGGTTCTTCGTATTAATTTTTTATTTCCATTCATAGATGGTTTGATTATTGTTACCAAGTCTTTCATGTTTCTGTTGATTTTTTTTATTCGTTTTGTCTGTTTTCATTTCGTATGTATTTTGTTTTTGTTATATTTTACATGCAATTTTGTTTGCATCTTCATTGGACTACACAGATTATTATTATCATTTAATGTTGGCAGTTTAAGCTTTATGTTTTTGTATTTTTTTATATTTCGCCTCAATGATGGTGTATTTATGTAGAATTATTCAAAAATAACAACTACTGAAAGGAAAAAAAGGAGAGAAAGAAAGAAAATGTTGATGGTTTGCCTTTTCGTTCGACTGTATTCTTCCTTCCTCATTTATCACTGAATTTGTGTTGTTATTTTTTTATATTTCGTTCATATTTTCCATTCATAGTAAGAAGTGTAGCTGTACCGTGGACTTGTTGTCCAATCTTTGGTTCTGTTTTTTTGATATGTGAGATTTTTAACTCATTTAAAAACTTACGAAAGAAAAAAAAAACAGAAACAAGAACTTATGCTGCCCTTTGGCGATTCAAATCAAGAGTGCATTTGAATTACATGTTGTGTATGTAAAAAAGAGGCAAGAAAATTATCTATACAGCCGTATTGAAGAACACTGGTCATGAGGTAGACCGGATTTTCTTTCCAATTGAATGTTAAATAGCCAAAGATTATGAACAACAAAAACTATGAAGCACCACTGATTGAAGCACAGAACGAGCCAAACTTAAAGGTAAAAATGTGAAAACAGTGAATAAACTATACAAAGTTGTGATGCATAATATTTATCTGCTGGCGTTATTGCTACTACACTATATTTAACATTCCATTGTTAGTATTCAACTGAATCGTTTAGGTTATTAAAACATAAGGAATATTATATAGAATCACCAAGAGCTACTGTACAAAATATTATGGAAAATGATTCAATATACAATCAAACGTTTGAAAGCCGCACTTTTTCTGAAAGAAAAGAAACGCAAAAGAAATTTTCGTTGAAAATTATAACACAATATTCAGTGATAAAACGAAATGAATAAATAAGGATAAAATTGTATTTTAAAATTTATTGTTTTCATCTTATCTCATTGTTACAATTTCTTTTGCCTAAAGAAAATGCCATTTTCATTTTTCCTTTTTTTTATGTTGTTGAATCTAAATTGAACGTTTGCTAAAATCGATTGTAACATAAAGACATTCAGATTCTGTTTTTCTATATGTTTCATATATTTAATTCCATTTAAAACGACATTACCCGGGGATTAAAGGGAAAACGTACCGATGTAATTATATAAATAAAAAATTAACATTACTCGCACAACTATTCATCATATATACAATGTATAAAATGGATAGCTTCTATAATACAAAAGCAAAAGGGAGTCAAATAGAAAAAAAATATTCATAAAGACACTTCTCTTTTAACATGCGTTAAAAAAAGAAATCCTTAATAATTATTTGCAGTCGGATGCAATTTTATACATGGAAAATAGAACTCGAAGAGAAATATAATATGAAACGGTGATGCATGTAATTAAATTGCGAACAGACTTTACATATAAAAATCATTGACATCATGACTATGCTAAACAGTCTGCAATACAAATATCTCGTGCAAAAAGTTAGAAAATGATGCTTTGGTGACTGTTTGTTGTCTGACGCGTGAAAGTCAATAGAATATTATGTTGTTTTTGTTTTTCGTTTTTTTTTTGAACTGCCATATCATTCAACACGAATATGTATTCAATTGCGATTATGTTTGGGTTACATGGTAACGCAATGTTTAAATATCTGAATTCATTTTTTTGTCTTTGTTTTTGTAATGTAACTCAGTACTAAAATCATTACTATTAGACTCATAATTCACTTGTGTACATCTTCAAATTGTGAGTGAGGAAAAACACTAACAAATGTCGTCAGTTTATGATTCTGTATCATATTTATGTAATTCAACATTTTTCATTTGCGTTTGCAAATTCATAATGCACAAAGGAATGGAGTTTTTCCAATTCAAAATGTGTGGTTATTTACATGATTTTTCTCTGCATAAACATTAAAGAGAACCCACCATTTCACCAATGAATTTTCCCTCAACTTGTTTCAATTCACATGATTTTGTTTCAATTTTTTTTTCATTTTGTATGTTTCCTATTCATATTAAACATTGGAATTGTAATGAGTTGGCCAGCCATTGTACAAACATTAGTTGATGTCTCTAAATATGAATGTTTAGCGGGATGCCTACACACAATTGGATATATTCTCTTCCATATTAATGAATATAAAGGGAATCACCAACAGAGTGATACTAAAAAATACGAAAGAATTGTACATTATATAAAAGAGAAGCGGGAATGGAAAGTCAGAATATGTGTACCATAAACAATCGTTATATGGAGATTAATTTCATCTCACTTTATGTAAATATTTGTCAGCGGTTATGTTTAAAGGTACTTGTCCATTTATTCATTGCTAAAAAACAACCAGCCAAAATGTGGAAAATGTAAGTCCATCGTGGAAAAATAAAATTATAAAAAATAGAAGTAATCAACGGTGAAATATTCCTTCATTTGTTCCGTTGATTCTTAGCCCTTTATTGTCTGGAAATGCCTATTTCCCTGAAAAACCTCTTCAAATTGAATGGCAATAGAAAACAAAACCAACAAAATAGAAGAAAACTCAAAACTACTCTTACTTTTATTACCAATTTGGTTGTTTGAAAAACATCTGGGGTTCACCGACTGTCTACAAAATTGAATTTATTTTCTATTCCAATAACATTCAGATTGATGGTATGGTTTCTTTTATGCAATTTTCTTATTTCCTTAAAATCGGATCCCCCTAGAAAATTTACTTGTACAGGAGTATTACATTTCACTTGAATAATGCGATAAGGATGTTATAGGCGGATAGAATGTTTATCGCATACGCTGCACAATTTCAACAGCGTAAAATATTGTTACTGATGAAAACCCCAATTGGGTGCAACAATGGGTGAAACCAGTAGATAGTATTGAAACTTGTGTAATATGCCACACTTTAGAGTGATAATGAAATTATTTAGCCCTTATGGAGAACATTATTCGGTCCACCACCCCCTTTCATATTGTTATTATGTGTATATAATAGAACGTCATCATGTGGTAACCAGAAGGGAATTGAAAACACATTTACAAATAAACAAAAATATTATGTATGATGGAATCCCTGGGTGGCATAACGTATATCCCTTCGGTATTTTATTTTTCGTATTTGGAATGAATTATGACCGATTATAATCGGGTAAGATGGCACCAAACTGTAATAATCTTAAGTGAGTAAAAAATTGAAGATGATCATGTGGGAACGATAAAAGCATTCATACACGAACAATATTATCGATTTAGAGAATACAAGAACCAATGGTTTCTGATTTATTATATTCTAACACGAATGATTATTTATTTGTTTTCAATTTTCTTATCACATAACAATATCCATACAAAACAAATTCAATAAGTTTTCATTTTGCTGCTTCTTATGCAGTCTGTTATGGTTGCATTTATGATTACTTTCAATCATAATTTGTAACGGGGGGAATTGGATAAAAGTATTACATTCACATGGAATTCTTTCAGTAATTTTTTTTAATGAAAAACTGAAAAGAATAATGAAACAAATTAGGTTTTTCCTTATGTCTAGAATTCATTTCTTTCACCGATAGATAGAATATGGATCAAATTAAGCAGTGAATCGAGAATATAAAAATTGCCAATAATCGTTTCATATAAAACTGCAACACTGTTGTTGTTGTTGTTGCTGTTAATCATTAAACTATTATTCATTTTACGCATTGAAATGAAGTTTTACGTTTGGAAAATCTTTTTTTTTTTCAATTATATTTTATGTTCATGATTTTAATCGGTGTACACGTATGAAATTTATAATTTAAATCGAATATAATCAACAGTGTTACTATTCCATCTTGATTATTGTATAGTGGAGTCTATTGAATACATAGTTTTAAGTGTGGTAATTAATCAGTGGTAAGGGGAACATGAAACCAACATGATAATATTCTATTGGAGTTAGTGAATATAAATCAGGATTCTCAACTATTGAAATAAACAAAAGAGGAGAAGTTGTTTTTGAGTCGCATTTGTGTTAGTATGGTTACCTGCCGTATTGCTGTATTACACAGAAGTAGGAGAAATGATCATTAACTCTCCCGTGTGATGATCAAACAGTATGAATAAGAACATAATAAGTAGTAGTCTGATTATATGAATGTATTTTAACTGGCGATCTTGGTTTCACCTGTTGTACCTCGAACCGATGAAATTCAGTTAACACTGAGCCATTCGATTGAACAGATCGCGATTACGTGGTATTTTAACTCGCGCCATTTGATTATAATTAATTGTTATGCTAAAAATAAGGTTATAATCAGTGAGAGATAACCGTGTATTCAGTGACAAAAATCAATTTGGATAAGCATTTAAACAGGAATTATCAGTGTTGTGGGTTTTTTTTTATAATCGATTTATTCAATTAAATTGTGAATAATTAATTATTTGTGTATCACAATGGAATTGATTTAATCAATTCTTCTCATTGTTTCTTGTTAAATATCGTAAAAGAAAATTAATTCTGGATTTAAAAGTGTGGTTCAATATCTTGTGTTGCAAAGATCCAGAACGGTCAATGAACAAGTGAATTATAAAAAACATCTATAGATTTGGTGTGCATTATAACATTTATAATCATCGACCATTTGGATTATTAAATATGAAAAATAAAAATACATAAAAATTTATATTTAAAGCAGAAACAAAAGAAGTAAAAAACCGATGCTGTTTCCATGAATGATGAATAATTTTAATAATACGCAACCAGTTTTTTTGTATGTCTGTTTCTTTTAAGTTTTACCTGAGAAAAATAAATGTTTTTCTTTGACTTTTTTCATATTTCATTCGAATAATACCGTTGAAATACCAAAATGCAATATATGCAAATATGAATAAAATATCTTCTGTTATCGTGTAGTGTATTTAAACTTGATGGTATCATACATAAATTCAAATGAAAAACAGACCAAAAAGACTGTGTATGCTGTCACATATGCGTTTAAATATTTAACAAACAATTTAAATGTCTGTGAATTGGAATTTACGATCGTCACATAACAATAATTAAGAAGTGCGCCAAAGATCAAACAAAGGTGTCATTTAAAAATGATAATATTCAAATGTTTGATTATGGCGCATATCATATTTCTTCTTATATATCTGTGTACTCTTTTAAAATTGATTTCTATTTCACTACAGTAGTCAGTTCATACTACTTCAATCAAATAAAAAACCAGAGCTACTAATTTTGTGTGAACACACCAAACATAAGATTAAAAAGAGTTTCACTTAAAATTTTATACTGGAACATACAAGACATATTAAAAATCAAGACGGATCAATAAAAACAGAGGCAATTGCCATAAATTTTTTATTTTGTTTAAACGGGGACACGCACATGATTATCCAAATAAGTCGAAAAGAGACTGTTAATTACTTCATTGAATAGAAAAATAAAAACTCTGGCCCACAAGAGTTAGATTCCAAGATATTCTAGTTCGCCTTGTGCGGTACTAAAGACTTAAAAAAGCTCAAATAAAAAAAAAGGAAAATGACAAAATAAATCTTCTAGTTTGAGATCAAATCAAATCAGATTGCCAGTTAGACATAGACAAGCTTCTTTTCAATTTAATTAAAAATCACTTAAGCTAGAATTACATCATGTTTAATTGGATTGAATTCATTACGTATGGCACAATTAATTATATCATTCAAATCAATTAAATGGTTTTAATTTAATATGTGCTTCAGTTGATCGTTAGAAACATTTACTATAATTTAATGTTAAAAAATTATAGAAGACAAGTTCTGTGATGTTATAGCCAATACATTTTATTAGTAAGAATTTAATTTTCTGATGCACATAGAATTGAATTAGTCCATTGCACATTTTCATTTCATTTAGCAAATTTTCGACCATAAATATTGGAATGGCCGATCAGATTTGATTAGTGAAGTAATATGATACTAACATTTGATCATTTCATACCGTTCGAATTGAACGTTAATTAGCACATAAACATCAGATAATGGTAATCTCACAATATTTTATGATGCAGCTTATCAAATGATGGTAACATGTGGATGCATAAGAAGTCACAATTTCATCAAGAATAATTTAATTAGAAATTTATAGTATGCAACAATCAATGAATTAGTGATGCACTTAAATGTTGAATATGTCCAATGTGAAGTTTTAAGAGCATTTGACTATGTGAATTAATATTTGGTTGGATACGATGTGATCATATAATTAATGAATTTGTATTGATTGAATTACAGATTGTAATTATTCCAATTGAGAAAATTAATTATTGGAAATTCTGATGCACGATGTTGTTACAAGAAATTCTCTTTTCGTTTATCTCATTTAACTGTCGTCTATGATTGCCATGAAAAGATGATGGTTACTTCAGTAGAATCTGATTTAGTTAGAACACTGAATATGCCATTATTCGCGATATCCGCATCTTCATCGCAAACGACTATTACCTTTAATAGAATAGAATGAAAATATAAAAATCAAATAATAAAAAAACCATGGACGAGGAGAAGCAAAAAATATAAAATTGTTCTATCGATTTGTATACATAATTGTTTATAGACATAATTTTTAATAATTTTTAATGCTGTTTTTGGTAATAGCCAGCCACATTGCAATTCAATGGATACAAATTGTCTTATAAATATTATTCCTCTTTTTTCAATATAAAAATATCGTTTATGTTTCTTTTTATCGATATCAACTACATTTGGTTAATACATATTAAATGTTTTATCTTATTTTATTATGAAAAACACTAAATAGAATATAAAGAAAAACACTGCCTTTGTATATTGCATTTTATTCAATGATGATTTTTTTTATGTTGCCTGGATATTAAAGCCCATATTTGTAAAATGTTGTTATCTGAGGCAATTTTATTCATATTATATGGATTGAAACTAAAACAATTTAAAAACACATAAAGAGTTTATTTCCTCCTTTTTATATCCAACTGGGCTATATAATTTATTTATTATTGCAATGAATATCATTTTAGTTTCCTATAAATCGGCAGGTTTTTTATCAGAATTTTCTTTTAATAAAATTCAGCTTTTCTTTATCAAAAAAAAAAAAAGAAAAGACAAATGGGTAAAAATGAAAACATAAAATAGAAATTCTGTGCAACTTGAATAAAGATCTAATATTTTGATAACTCTGTTTTACTGGATTTCATTCTTTTTTACGTTTAAATGTAAATTACCCTTTCCTTTTAGTATGAATCTGATTGGCTTGGAGGACATCACTTAATGTTGTAGTGTTGTTGTTTTAACTCTTCTTTTTTATTTTCAAAATTGTTGGAAATCAGTGTAACAACCATCCATTGAGTTTAAGTACTCGCTGATAAAGTGACGTTGGACATTTTTCAGTTTTTATTTTATTTCTTGTTACAGAACAGAATTACAGTTATGTATAGTAGTAGTTTTCTTATGCAATTCTTGACTGAGTTCAAACGATTTGTTTTTACTATCTCAACAATTCAGAATTATTATTATTCTACCAGTTAACCATAACTTATATAATAAAAAAATGAATTATTCAAATAAAGTTTAATTGTTGGTCTATTTGCGAATACCAATCTCGGTTCTGTAATTCGCTTTTTATAGAGAAATGAAAATAAATGAAATGTTCAAGGGACATTTTTACTTGCTTTTTCTCCTATACAATTTTACTTATAATAGACGGTAGAATGAAGTGGAACTTATCAAACGAAGTGATCTTCTGGCAAATAGTTTTCATTAGAGAAAAAAGAAATGTACCTATTTTGATATTCCTATATATGGTAAACTATAGCACTTACTATCTACTATGTACTGCAATCAAATAGTTTTGATGTTTTTGTTATTATGGTTATCTCGAATGTCGAATAAGTAAAATATAGGAAGAACTATAAACGATCTAACGATGAAAGAGATGTGCAATTCTGATACCCTAAATATTCTATTTGCATTTTTATAATATCTTGGCAAATATATGTGTTTCACATATAATCCCATGTTTTACTTTTCATTTGTATTGAATCAATTGAATGAAAAGATCGCAAATTGAAATTGAGCAAAAGTATTAAATGGAAAATACTTTCTGTTCTGTATGGAATTTAAAAAATTCTTCTTTCCTTTTTATTTTATTCAATTCTTCATCTTTGAACATTCTGTTAACATGGAATAGTATTTAACAAGTATTTTACATTTTCCACTCGACACCTTTGCTATGTTTCGGTGAAAAACATATCAGGCCCGACAACAGATGCCATAGACGATTTGATAAGTTGAATCGGTATTTGCTTGTCTTACTTTGTTGGAAAACTCTTTTAAATTCTTGGTAAATTTTTTGGTTCGTTTCCATTAAACTCATCATGTTAATGAAGGTCTAACATATTACGGTGTGATTTTCAAACAAATTCTTACCTATTCATAATGATAATATTTGAATATATCAGTGAACAGATGTAAAAGTTAACGTTTAAGTATATGAAAATCTATTTTTAGTGTTATCTTACGTTACCGTTCTTTAGCCACTTCTACACACGGTGAATATTAATAAACAATATCTTGAATATTTTCGATTTATTAAGATGTTATTCTTTCCAATCACTTGAGAACTTATTATTCGTTTGTCTGATGCTGAAGAATTTTTCTAATAAATTACAAAGGTTACTCATCCCCAGACTAAATGTAAAATACAATTCCACCTGATCAACGGATTAAATCGACTTATGTAAATCATTTTTACTTGCAACCCATTAATTATAATACGATGTTTTACGTAGTAAATGAATGAACGAATAATTATGCAAGATTTTATTAAATGGTCAACACTTTGGCGTGTTGTCTTCAGATTATGTTTTTGTTTCTTTCTTTTTTCGTACATTTCTCGTGCTCTTCTTCTAATCAGTAGTTGAATCAAAATAGCACTCAAGTTCTCAGGTGTGTCTATGTTTGGAAATTTTTAGAAACAAAATAAATTACAAATTCAAATCAGCGAAATAACTATAATTAGTAGATTGAATGAAACTCTTTGATAATTCAACGATACGATTGAATTGAATTCCTATTATTTTTTGGTGTGATTTTTAATAAGAATTGGTTTATCTCAGACCGCTGTAGACATTTTCCATTAATGAATTGAAATGTTTGTTAACGGTTCTCCAGTTACGGAGTATTCTTATATGAAATATAATTTTATTATTTTTCTTTTTTCGGTAACAAATCGCCGTTAACACGATTTATGTAGATTGTTACAAATTGATAGATTACAATGATTAAAATTCAAAAATAATGAAAATGGAAATGGAAAAGAATTAAAAAAGATAAATGGAATATCATTAAAAGCTCCATAGGCCAAGCATCAATGAGACATGATCATTTGATGTTATTGATTCTCTTTGTATTACCACACTTAATCAATTGCAATTACATAAAGAGAGACTTTGAATATCGATTACGTTAATCATAATGAGATGTTTATTAATTAGTCATTATTGGAAAGTGTGTGGGGAATTTAGGTAGTCACAGATCCATCACTTGATAAATGTATGATTTTAACGGAATATCAGATTCAAATAATTGATGATTCCTAATCGTGAATATTGTACTGTTCTTTGATAACTAATTCTCTCTAGAGAGTATTCTAACTGCATTATTAAAATATTTCAATATAAAATTTAAATGTCTACACGAGTTGTTATCCGAACGCTTTAATTATGAATAAAAATTCCATTTGCTCAGCATGTTTTGAAGCTTCCACTATATGACATACCAATATGCCATACATAAACCACATGATGCGAGAAAACTGACATCATTATATGAAATTCAATAAAATATTTTGAGCTTCATTAGTCGTTTAAAATGCAATGTTAGCCAATAGTTGTTTTTTTAATAAATATCGATTTATAGTATCATACAACTTCATATGAGAAGAGTATTCATTATATTCTGTATGAATAATTCCCAATCGTGTACCATTTACTGATCAAATATACACACCTTATTGTTCTACCCAGTTTTCATTGAATTGTTTTCATACATTCCATTATTGATATGTTCACAATAGAGGAAACGGTGAGAGCAACCGTCTAATGCGTTCGCAACATATAATTCTTATTTTTTGCTAATGGAAAAACCTTTAGGCTGCAACAATTCCTTGGTGAATAAAAGCATAAAATAAAAAATAAAACATCTCTGTGTACAAAAGTTTTTCCTGTAGCATATGCATTCATTTATTATGCAACCAGCATAAGAGTATCTATTCGCCTTTATGGATTATTTTTCTATATAATTCTTTTCTAAAAGCAACCCAAAGGCAAAGGAGCAGTGAAGTGAAATTCATCAACGGGGTTGATAATAAAAAATTGCATAAAAAAATGACGATCAAGTAGAATGCACTGAGTTTGAAGACGGTTAGACATTAAACACATTAAAAGCGTAGATTATACGTAGAAGAAAAGTTAAATTTTTTGAGTGAACATAACTCAAGTATGCCAGTAGATTGAGTGTTATGTAGAAGAATTCTATGTCTCGTAAAGTAGTAGATCTAATTACTTAACACCTTTGAAAAGAAGTCTTGTCTACATAAACTTCCATTTACCATACGTTAATTTTAGAACATCAAAATGTTTGTTTATCATTAAATGGTTATTATCCTGAGGTGTGTCTATGTATTATGCTACCAATTTACCGGTACACCCAATATTGAGAAAGTAAAAATTATTACGTTGACTATGTTTAACTAAAATGTGTGACTTTTTACAACTAAATCATCTTGTAGTTAAAGACTATTTATTTTGATGCTTCACAATATTTGTCCAGCGAACACAATAAATATTGAGAAATACCTTATGGTAATTTCTCTCTTCGGTATTCCTAATTAGAAGATTTATTGTGTATACAGATATCAAACTGAGTGTATTATGCGTTTCATGTTTACCTTAACAATTGTGAAATATTGCATCGTCATGTTAAATGTTTTTGCCATCGAGACTGATTCAGTTATATGAAAATGACTAATGAAACCAAATTAATCAAATTTAATATCTTGTCATTCATATGATGATGGTATTTTTTTTTTCTCTTAAACTCTTTCAATGGTTTAAGAAGTGTGATTTTTCTTTACCATTTTAGTTTGAAAATGTTATTTTTGTTTCTTAGTTTTATTATAACAAAACACTATAAACATTAAAATGTTCAGTTTAAATTTAATTTTTTTATTTTTCGCTTATTTGTAAACACATAGTGTTTGTACCTTAAGGGGCGATTTTATATGTCTTACCTTTTTTAATTCATACTGGGCACCATATTAAGTCATCGGAATATTGTTGATTATTCTGTTTGTCGGTTAATACTATTCATCATTTATACATGAAGAGAAAAAAAATCAAATATAAGAATATGAGAGACTCTTCATGTTAGAAACAACAACTAATTTATTAAGATTTTATTATCTGATATTCAGTGGTATTTATCGAAAAGATTCAAAGTCAATCTGATGAGGCCATATGCATAGATCATCTTTATTATATTGTTAGAATCAATGGAGGATATCAAAGAAGTTGATTTTTCATATTTAATTCGTTAGAAGACATCAAAAGAATCTTAGTTGTTGATGATGCTTTTCTTTATTATTCGATGAATCGTTTATTAAGTTATACAATTCAGTTAAATATTTTTACCTTTTAAAATCAATTGAGTTAACCAATTGTCTAGTAGAAATATGATTTGTTGTTAACATTCCAAACATTTGAATGATTTTTAAAGATTTTCCATCTGAATAAAAATTGTAGAAACAAAAATGTTTTAAATTTTAATCCTATAAATCACGTGAAATCATTCGTAAAATAGAATTTTTCTGTTTTTATTTCTTAAATTTATGATAGAAAGTATTTTAAACTGAACTAACTTGTTTGCGGCATAACAATAACATTAATAAGACAATATCTGATAACTCTTTTGGTAACATGAGAGAGGTAAATCCAGTGCTGCAGCAGCTTATGGAATCAATGATTTAAAGTAACTTAATACATTTGAATGATTTCATGAAATAATATTACTTTGACAGCACAAGTTGTACATTTCATTCTTCTGTTTCGGATTGAATGTTTGGTTGTCTTTTCTTTTAATTTCAAAGCTTACGCACTCGGAAAGTATTGTTTTTCTTACCATCTTATTTCGGTTAAATTATGTTGATTAAATTCCATTATAATAAATTAATATGTTCCGTTTTCATAATAGATATAGAATGGTGTATGCCATAATTTTTTTTTATTCATTAGATATTGAAATTCTTTTTCAATGATGTTCTAATGGATTCATGAGATTTAAAATGGATTATCACGTTTTTGTTAAAGTCCATCAGTGATCTGTTGTATTTTTTATTCTACCGTATTTCAACTAAATGTTGATATTTTGTTGACCACTGGTAGTTTGGAAGTCAACAGAAGATTTATGTTTTATGATCGTTGGTGGAAACATTCACCGATCAAATGGCCATTTGGTAATTTGATAATGTTTTTAATAACAAAATAAACTCTGGTTTTATACGGATCCAATTCTGTATTCAAAGTTAGTGTGATATTAGAAGTTGACTGAATGATTTAAGTTTCAGATCCATTCACTTCTTCTACCTTTAAATTAATATTGTACCTGGTCTAATAGACGATTCATTTAATATTCAATAACAGTTTAACTTTGAATAACAACCATTTAGATTCTAATGGGATTTTATTGCAAAGTGAAACTTTAGTATTTTCTTTTTATTATTTAAAACAAAAACTGTACAATTTAATGTGAAATAAGATCACAAAAATAGAAACGCAAAAGTGTAATATTAAATGTTTATAATATTATTGATCGTAAATTCATTATGTTCATATAGTTCACTCCCTTTTCAAGTAAAAGTTTATAAATGATAGAGAGAGAGAGAGAGAGAGATACAAAGAAAAAAATTAGAAATTACTTCGTTATCTGCAATTCACATATTTTTAAATTGTTTGTTACTATTTGAATGAAATCGCATATATTTTATTAAATAAAATATGTTTTTGGTTTTTATTTATCATCTATAGTTTGTCGTAAATGAACATCCAGATAAAATCGTTTGTTGTTGTCAAAGAAACGAAACAATTGTGTGAATCTTAATTTGAAGGTGAAAAATATTGAATCAGATATAAATTGTATTGAGAAAATAAAAAGAAAAATAGTGAAAACATTCAAAAAGACATTGAGACAAGTAAAATTCCATTAATATTCAAAGTGCAGACGTTATTAATTTATGGAGTACACATTTTCAACGGTGTTACCTTAAACGTATTGGATATAATGCAATTCTATAAAGGATTTTTCTTCAATGTTAAACGATGGATTAGTTATGCGTAAATAGCAATTCGTAGTGTATTAGATGAATGAGATTAATGGATACGCGGAATAGTATAAAATCGATGGCATGCTGTTACCTTGTTAAGTTTATAAAAAAAGAACAGAAATTGACAGGCATGCTGTTTTTCTTCGCATAATAACATAACCACAAGAGATCTCGAATATTTTGCAAGGGAATATACTGAATATCGTTGATTATTGTTAAAATGAATAATATAACTGATTGAGTTTGTTTCGAATGTAATTTTGAACGAAAATTGAACTGGATATTGTAATATGAAAATATTTCTGATGTGTCCACAATGATAACTTGTGTGTTCCAAAAAAAAAATATTTAAAATTTGAAGACTTACATAAATTTGTTGAACAATTAAAAGTGGAATTTAAGAAACTGGATCAGAATTAAAAGAAAAAATTAATTAAAACCAGAACAAGAATTAAAATATGCAGAGTGAACCAATTATACCAAAATCAGCAAATCTACTTGCTTGCAAACAATGGTGGAAAGTGTGTTTTTTATATGGTGATCAACAGAAATATTATCGTCAAATTTATGCAAAGGCAGCATCACGACGATTAGCAAACTCATTAAATAATAATAAAACAGAATTAAATTTACCTGAGTGTACGACTGAATCAATAAATCATGAAGTTACAGGTGAAAGTGACTCCAAAGGGAATATTATTCACAGTCCTGGATCCAACGATGAGAAACCAAACAGTTTGTTTCCAAGAAAACAATCATCTCGCCGAAAATCAAAAACTACTAGAGTACCTGACCGTCCAAATACAATAACAGATCATTTGAGTTCCTCACTTATACAAGACAGTCGTCGCAGACCAATTAAAAATGACATAAAAAATTCATTGCTACCATCACCAGTACCACCACCGTTACCACCATCGCGTTCACGTTCACGTATTGTGGATACAATGGAATCAATCAATCCAACCAGTGTATTCACTGTACTTGACGATTCATTTTATTCATTGGATCAGAGTGTATTAAAAACCTCATTTACGGATTATTCAACAAAACCGAATGAGTCGCGTATCAGTTACAATAAAAATCAGTTCAAAGAACTGCAACCATTGCATTTACAGTCCTTAAATTTAATAAGTTCATTGGATTCAAATGTAACACCATCACAGTATGATGATAGTCACTGTACAATTGAATCGAATGGTTTTAATCAGATCGGATTACAGCCAAATTTATATCACAATTTGGATATCATTGGGTGAGTGCAGTAATATTAAACACTATGCAATAGTGTTTATCTAGGTTGATTATTCTCTACTCTGTTCAATTACTTCCTGACGTTCGATGTCAAATACACAGGATTAATTTACATACTCTTAGGATGAATTCTGATTTCTTTTAAAACTTTATTTCTCCGTTGTTTTTTAGTATTTTGATCAGCATAAAATATACGTTGTATGTAATCCGTTTTAGAATCGAATGTATTCAGTTGAACTGTCTATCCAATTCACTGATAGCTGTTCATAATTGTGATAATAAATTGCATACCATTGCGATCAAATCAAATGACATTTTGCATTACAAAACCTAAAAACGAAAAGAAGAGAACAGATGAATCTCATTTTAATTTTTCTTATAATGATTTTACTTTTTTCGATGAATTTAAATTCTCATATTAGCATTTGGGTTTACCTTAAATTGCTTACTGTTGTTTATGTCTTGTTACTATCTAAAATCTTATACAGAAATACTGAGATATGTCAAGATGCTTTGTAATCTCTATTATGTAATGCGTTATATTATTATTGGTTTTGTGTTTTAAATTTTTTTTTAAACTGGACAAAACAGTAATGGACAACACAAAATGAACGAAAAATTAACTCACGAATTGGTATTCACAAAATCCAGTAAAATAATAATAATGAAAACATAACAGAAACATACCCGTTGGATATTAATGGGAAATGTAAATTTTAAATTTATTACGATTTGTCTTCTTTACATCGTATATTTTCATCCTAATTACTTATTACACTAAAGGTAAATGTATGTTATTTAGAAATGCAATCGATTTAAAAACATTATTTTTTATAAAAAAGTGGCAAAAGAATAAAGATAATAAGAATGGTGGAGCATATACTTGGACCACGTTCGTATACTTGTAGGTTATTATGCAAAATGATTGTCAGTATTTTTAATAAAGACATTTCCAATATCAAAATTTACCATCATCGATTAAATTATTGGTAATTCTCTCTTGTACCTATAATGAAGTAACTAACATTAAAATATTCAAGAGATATTCATATACAATTCATTTTGATTCTAGATAAAAACAATGCGCGTATAATTGAATCATAAATGTTTCAAGGATTGAATAAAAGATTTTATGAAATTAAATTAAAACCAAAGAAATAAAAGAGAGATGTTTAAGACAATCAATAAATTATTCCCATTCGCATCATTGATGTTTTGTATCAATTATAATTATTTTTATTCTGCAGATGTACCAACAGTGCATGAATTAATAATTATTAGTTAATGTTTCTGTTCGGTGAAAGTTTTTGTTTTTAGTTTTTATGATTCTTTAATTACGATAATCATGGAACTTTTATCATGCAATCAATATCACAATCACAATCGAAATGATTAATTAATTTTTATTTTTATTGTTACTGTCTAATCTAAGAAAAAGAGTTTCTTTGAAGACATTATAAAGAAATATGCCATTCGATTGTGTAAAATAAAAATTGGGACGAAAATACATTGAGCATTACATGGCTGACTGTAATTAGTGAGTCATGCTTGGTCTATGATTAAACATATAAAAGGCCATTGAGGTTATGATACAAATTACAACACCAACAACATAAAAAATAATAAAATTATTGACATACGATCATCATTAGTTTCATATAAAATCGCGTTGAAATGCCATTGAATTACCGTTTAAATATGCTTAGTTTGCTAAAATGAAATAAAAATTCAAATAAGAAACAACTGAGAGAGATAAATTCATCAACGAATCAAAATGTTTGATTCATTTTTTATGATCCACTTTGATAGTTTTTAATATGCCAACTCTTTTTTATTTTTTATTTTTTCGTGATTATTAATGGATTTTTCTTAATGTCCGCAACAGTGTGTAGTCGTTGAATGTCTGTACCCAAGAGCAATACAATAAATATGTTAAAAAGAAATGTTGAACAACCGAAATACTAAAAAATGTTATTTCTATTCGTCAAAAACATTTAAAATCCATTTATTGCAAGAAATTATGGATTTCAAATATTTGTTACAGTCTGTCTCATATGATGGACCATTGATGGACATCATTGGTGTTATAAAAATGTTATCAATAGAATGAGATAAATCATTTTAAAAGACCACAATTAAGACACTTTAAAATATTTATGGCTTGTTACGAAGGCCTTTGATCTACCAATCAATTAATTGAAATTCCTTAGATTTAAAATGATTTTTAAAACCGATTTAACTTCAATTTTCCCTTTTTTAATCACACATCAAATTAATTTAATTGTTTTTTATTCCATTTAATTTTCAGATCATCAAATCAGGAATTTTCAATGTCGTATCCATATAATCGGCCATCGTGTTCACAATCACCGTCTGGTATATCGCCTGGTCCACCGACAACACATCCAGTGTCATATCAACAATATCATCAGGCATCAACATCAACAACACAGCTAGCAAACCAAAGATCAGTTAGTGAAAGTCCATCATCGTCATCGTTGCATCGTATCAATCCAGCATTTGGTCATTTAAGAACGAGTGGTTTAGCATCACTGAATAATACAGGCATTGTTAATTATCCCCCAAATCCAGCACATTTACCAAAAGGTAATGCTGGTGTCAATGCTGGACCACCACAATTAGACATTCAAATTTATGGACAATCTGATGATGATAGTGGTTGTGCTCTAGAAGAATATACTTGGGTACCGTCTGGTTTACGACCCGATCAAGTAGGTGTTAATTAGCCAATTTCTTTTCATCATTTAATGAACAATGCATTTTGAACAATGGAGCGAAATTGGACGATTATCATTAATTTATCTCATTGAATGTTTTTGTAGGTTCATCTATATTTTTCACAAATACCTGAAGAGAAAATACCGTATGTGAATAGTGCCGGTGAAAAGTATCGTGTTAAACAATTGTTACAACAATTGCCACCACACGATAATGAGGTAAGATTTGAAATTTTCTGAATTGTTGTCATTGAGTTTATATTATAACGAAAATTGGTATTCTTAATGACTCTTTAAAGACTTGATGGTATTATATAGTAAATTTTTATTTTTATATTTAAAAGATCTTTTACTGTGTACAGTGTAGTGTACACCCAATGAAGTTATAATATAATGAGATTATTACATTCAGAATGAACAATCTATCATAAACAATAATTTTTTATTCGTAGACATGAGCTTATAAGAGGCTTTTGTTTATTAGAAAACATGTGAATTAATATTAAGACACGTTATATTTTTTATTTTGGTATTCGTCAAAAAAAAAAAAAAAATAAATAAAACAAAACAGGTGCGGTATTGCCATGGACTAAGTGAAGAGGAGCGCAAAGAACTACGTTTATTTTCAATTCAAAGAAAACGTGAAGCCCTTGGACGTGGTATTGTAAAGCAGCTAACTGATAATCAACCATGCGAAGAGGTAAGAATTTAGAATGAATATACCAGAAAAGAAGTTACATTTGATGGACTTCAACATTAAAACAATTCAGTGCCATTCAAATGATTCCCAGAAGAAGAATTTATTCGATTTAAATGAGGCCCTAGCGTAATAAGGGATCAAACGGTATACAGAAGGGAATTTCTTTAAAATTAAAAACAACAACTTTTATGTCTTTTTCGAAGTTTCATTTTATATCTAGAGAGTAATTTACGGTGTATACTTAAAGAAAAATATTGTATGGTTCAGATAAAATGATTGGCTCCAACTGCAATCAGTTGTCCAGTTAGAGGATTTATGTATTCATTAAGTGAGCAAGAATTTTGTGCTGTCATGTTTTTTGAGATCGAATGTTTATGAATATGTCTCTCATTGAAATGACGGAAATCATAATTAGCAATTAGTATAATGATATTCTAGAATGAATGTTGTCCATAATTATGAAAGTAAATGATACACAGTTAATCATAATATTAGGAAAACTTAAAGCGGATACGTTACTAATACTTTGGATGGATAATTCAAATGAATTGTATCAGTTTTTAATTAGTTTTGTATTTTGGGGTTTATAGAGCAACCATATTCATCTAAATGATGCCACTCATCATGTGAACAAATTCACAATTAACCTTAAATGTCTCGGAAGACCATAAAAGAATTGAAATCATCTTCAGAATACATTTATCATAACTTGTCTCCAGTTAAGTAATCACAAGTCATAATCTGACTAATTACATTGTATGGATAAATAAGAAATACAAGAATGTTTAAGATTTTTTTCTATTCGTTCTTATGGATAAAAGAATTCAGTGTGAAACCTAAGGTGTTTTAAGAAGAAGCAAAAGAATAAAAAACAAACGAACATTTAACAGAATACTCAATCACTTCTAGTTCTATTTGTTGTCATTGCTCTCCACAGTTAAAGATTCCTTGTGGCACATTGAATTATGTGCTCGTGAAACGACAGAAACATCCCATTACATGTAAATGGTAACCAAGTTTTAATTTCAATTATTATTGATGTGTATACAAGAATTCAAGTTCAATTTATCTTATTGCGGATATTAAATTTGTGTGATACAGAATATTCCGCTTTAAAATTATATAGTCAATATGTTGTGCATATAACGCAAATATACCGGTATGAATTGAATATCACAGCATGTAGTAAATATGATTTTTATGTGAATGTTATGCTTTTATCTGTTAAACATTACGGTCTAAAATATTGAAAGAAAAAAAAATAAACGTGAAAGAATTAAAAAGTATTAAAGAAAACAGAAATCATAGACAAGTTATTAATTGTGTTATAATAACGAAAATAAATCTTTTTGTAACGCTGATTCGATTTTTTCATCTAATTTAATCCGCACCTGGACGAATATTACAAGAATCTGTTGTTTTTTTTTCTTAAACAAATCCGAATGAACGATAGGTGCACAAAGTACATAGATGAGATACATAAACCACAAATTTATAATTGGTTGAACATTAACTCTATGATTTCATACAATGAGAAATACTAAACAGAAATTATATGCAATATGGAATGTATTAATTTACCCAGATACATTTGAGTTTTTTTTTACTTATTCAATTAGTATAACCGTGGTGAATAAGAATTTTCATCGTTAATTGTAAAAATTTGTTATTTTCCTTTTTAAGAAAGCTTGACGAAACAATGTAGAAAATGAAATAGGAACGGTTGAATATAAGAAATAATATTAAACGAAGGCAAAAAAATAAAAAAAAAAAAAGAAGAATCATAAGAGTTATGAAACTCCCGTTGTCAATAAATTGATGTAAACATAAATAATAATCTTTCTGACTTTGGCATTAAATTAATTGATTTTCATCTGCCCATTGAATGTTATTTAGTTTGGTGTGTGTTAACACTTACCATTATTTTCAACTTGACGTATTCATTGTATAGAGATTTTTAATTCTCATATTATTTCTGTTAATTTCTATGGTTTCCAGTGTCATGAGATTTCATATTTAAATGATATAGTCGTCACCGCAGCATCCCGTTTCGGATCAAATGTCTGTTGGCATCCAGCCTGTTTTGTCTGTTCTGTATGCAAAGAATTATTAGTTGATTTGATATACTTTTATCGTGACGGTAAACTATATTGTGGCCGACATCATGCTGAGACACTTAAGCCACGATGTTCTGCATGCGATGAGGTAATTCACTTATTTATTTTTATCATTATTCGAATTGTTTTTACTTTTAAAATTTCTATAAATTGGATAATTAATTAATTGAAAACTTCTTAACCCATTGACAATATCATAAGTTTTCTTAATTCTTATTTTATTATCCTTTCACAATAGATTATATTGGCCGATGAATGCACCGAAGCAGAAGGCAGAGCATGGCATATGAAACATTTTCTATGCTTTGAATGTGATAAACAACTTGGTGGACAAAGGTAATTTAACTATCATCAATGGATTCATTTGAATTTTCTCTCACCATGTCACTATTTACAGATATATCATGCGAGAAGGTAAACCATATTGTTTACATTGTTTTGAAACAATATTTGCTGAATATTGTGACTATTGTGGTGAACCAATTGGTGTTGATCAAGGTTTAATGAGCCACGATGGACAACATTGGCATGCCACAGAACAATGTTTCTCATGTAATACATGCCGGTATGCAATTACATTAATTTATTATAAATAAAACAAAATATATGACTAAAATCAATTTATTTTGTAGTTGTTGTCTGCTGGGTAGACCATTTTTACCACGACGTGGTGCAATATATTGTTCAATAGCATGCAGTAAAGGTGAACCGATGACACCGACCGAGGGATCTGATCCTGGATGGAAACCAAATCGTCCTCTATGTAAACCACTTAATAAATTAGTATTAGATAATGAATCAACTGTATCACCGCCTTCGTTAACGACCACAACACATACACCCACCTCACCAAATGTACATATTGAGAGTCAACATACAGACAGTAGTCCCGATAATGAATCTAGATTTGTGCAATCTTATGGTACACTGGATGAGCCAACGACCGATGAGAAACACTGTGGCCAAAGTATTAAACATCAGCCACCATCATTCTATCCACCTCATCAAATTGGTATACCATCACCGTATGACTGTAAACAAGAGCAAGAATCAAATGAGCATGAGTATGGTATCAATATATATGAACGACCCACCGGTATGCCATCACTTTATGCTGAAGAGTCACAAGAAAAAGAAATTGTAGCACCACCACCGCCGCCACCGCCATCATCAGCAAATACAACGAAACTGTATCATTTATTAAATCAAGATCGTTGCCGTGACGCTTTAGACTTAACGGATGTTGGTGTTAATTTACCTCAGTGGCAAACACAAAAACATAATAATCCAATATTACCATCAGCCAATTTGCGGTCAATGGAACCAACAACAACATCATCGATGCCAGAAATAACAATATTGAATGATATACCGCATCATCAATCAAAACGTAGCGATGAAAGTCACACGTTAAATTGTCGTCTACCAGAGATAATGAAATTCGATGATGCTGGTCCATCCACAATGGATAAATTGAAAGTACATAAGAAACCAGTGAAAGGTGTACGATTTGAGGGTATCCAAGATACGTTGATACGATCAAAAAGTTATGAGGAGGGCCGTAATCGACGGACTCGACGATCGAAGCAACGACGTGATTTAAGCCATCAGCCTAATAGAGACTCAACGAAGGTGTCAAGTCGTGAACGACGTAGACAGCGTCGGGAATTTTCACGACGACATCAGGAAGAGATTAGAGACCCGGATCCAGATCCAGATGATAATAGTAGTGTGTGTTCCACATGTTCCTCCAGTTCCCTTAGTAATGACGAATATGTTTATCAACTACCCCAACGACGGCACTATGGCGGTGTACGAGTTAGCTACATCCCAAATGATGTGTTAGCGAATGCACGCCGCAAACAATCCGAAGATGATAAGGATAATAAAAATTGTATCATATCCTAAGTTAACTTCATAACAATTTTACATATGATTAGAAGCAATTTATACATAATCATCGATTATAATAATTATGATAAAAAGAAAACAGTTTAAGAAATTCGAAAGTAAATAAGAAATTTTTTCTAAATTACAATTTATACGAAATATTTAATAAATAACTTATATAGACTTTGTTCATTTTGAAATTATATTTTTTATTCGATTTAGGATAGCGATTTATTGGATGAAATCTTATTTTTAAACGATCAAATTGTACAATAAATTGAGAAAATAAAGAATGAAATAATTTTATAACCGATTTATCTTGCTAATCTTTAATTGAGTAACGGCCAAATTTAAACAACGGAAGTGCGTTTTCTTATCTTCAAACTCTACAAATGCAGAGACTTGAAGAAAGTGAAGAAGTGTTACATTAATGCAGTTCATAAATTGAAACTGAATTTAGGGAAATACGTGATCCTTGAATGAGAACATGTAGCAATACTTGCCTATCATGATTTATTCCCTTCTAGCCATGAAATCAAGTTGTCATTGTATCTGACGTCAATTACATGAAACTCATAATTCAAAGGTAAAATAAAAAACAAAAAAAATTTTCAGTTTCAGTTATTTTTTCCAAAAGTGTTTCTGTTGTAGTAATTTTCCCAAGATGACCTCCGTATCACCAAGGTATTCCCTCGGGATGGATGATCTTTTCGATGATCTAGGTCATTTGATTGCTTGTCTGGCTGCAGAATTTTTGTGTAAGAAACATTGTATTTCATTGGATCAATTCACCTTCAAATCATAATTTGTTCCAGCAATTTTTCTATTGTTGTTGTTTGGAGTAGCGTCTTGCTACTTTCCTAATAAAGTTGCAATCAGCTTCACATTTGGACTGATAGTGTTTGCGCTGGTGATGGTGAGTACTTGGCTCCGACAACTTTATGGACTTTTCTGTTTTACAATTTTAATTTATAGACGATGGGGCATATAAGTGGATGCCACATTAATCCAACCGTTACTATTGCATTTGTGGTCTTGAAACGGATTACGATTTGTCGAGCACTACTCTACATTTTGTTCCAATTGGCTGGTGGTGCAGCGGGAGCAGCGGCTTGTGTATCACTGCTGCCTTCGAATGGCACGTATGGTCATACGTTTCTGCATAATGATATAGCAATATGGCAAGGCGTTTTAATGGAGTTCTTCTTGGGTTTTATGCTGGTATTTGTTATACTTGGTGTAACTGATGCCTATAAACCTGAAGTGAAACCGACTGCTGCTTTCGCTATTGCTATGACGATTGTCTTTGGATGTTTTGCTTTTATGGACTTTACTGGAGCCAGTTTCAATCCAGCTAGGAGTTTCGCCACAGCTCTTGTTTTCAATGAATGGGAAAACCATTGGGTATAGTTTTAAATTAGATGAATTTAATAACATTGCATTAATCTTATATTTGATCAATAGGTATATTGGCTGGGGCCCATTTTGGGAGGAATAGTGGCTGCCATTCTCTATGTAAATTGCTTCGATGCTGCGCTATTCAAGGAACCAGATGGAAAAGAAGTAAGTTGATAAAGACATAATTATGAATAAAAATGAGATGATGAATTAATTAAAATTTACAGTCATAACTTACAGCACGAATTAGCGAAAATAATAATATTATCAAAAGTATAGCTGTTGGTCATTGACGGTAGTCGGATGTTAAAGTGTGTTACCAGGACCTTTGTTACAATAGGTTACGTGTTTCAAGTCATTGTTCGTTGTCAAATTCATAATATGATAAAGTTATTATTTTGTACTTTCATCATTTTGTATCACTTTCATAATAAAAGTATCAACTTATCCAGTAATTATATATTAAAGTGTTATAAATTAATTTGATGTATTCATCGAGAGGGAATTTCTTTCATATGGTACATTGAAATTAAAAAGATAACTGCTTCTATAGTTTTACAGATATGAAATTTGTTAAAACTAAAATATAGTGCAATATAAAATAAGTTTAAAGTTTAAATAAAGAGTGTTGAATATCTACGTTTAGATGTCGCGTACATGTGATAAGAAGTAAAAAAAAATCCAAAAAACGGAAACATAATTCCTAACGTTTAAAATTTCGCTCGTTGAATAGAAATGTTTTTAACAGATTTCCTTAATATTTTTGCAACATTTTGTTAAGTAATATGACAATTATTATTATGTTAGATAATGAGTAATTAATTGTTTAACTGGTAATAACTGATAAGGCCTAAGAATTGTCTCTTCATCACCTGTTTCATTGGCAACAAAATTTTCTTTTCTTGTCCGCTAAACAAAAACGATAAAATGTAGTTCAAATTAAATGGAAAATTACCTCACCGGATACCTACCTAACGGCCATATGACAGACCTCAAGTGTTTGTCTCAATTTAATAGTGACGTTACCTTATCTTTTATAATCTTTTATAATGCAACTTCTGACTATTCATTCACAATTTCGCGAAAACCAGATTAATTGTTGCCAATAAAAATAATTGTTTTGTAATTGACGGTTAATGGACACTTAATAGACCAGATAAGATGTTTAAATTTAGATCAACAGTCAAATATTACGTTTGGCGGGTGGGTCTCTTATAAAACGTGATTTCTTATTTTTTTTTATTTTTGGTATTTTATAATAGAATTTCAGTTATCAACCAACGGATTTGCGATCGGCTACTTGTATCGTTTAAATTCTTATGAATTCAATTAAAACGTTAGTGACAAAATAAAATCGTTTCTTCCTATACAGAGTTCATAAAATTCTCCATAATGGCTAAACATCCTTCGTTAGATGCTAATAGAGACATCTTAATTTTGTATTATCATCAGAACTGTAACATCATTAATTAATTTCATCTGTTAAGTTGACAAGATTCGTGTGATCGACTTTTGTAATTTTAAATTTTATTGTGCAATAAATAATTTAAAAGACAATTCTTTATAGAAAACAAACGATTAGCAAACGTTTTTAAAATTTTAACAGACTTAACATGATCATGTTAATGAACTGATAACGTTTTAACAAAAGCCGATTATTTATAAATATTTTTTCTCTTTTCGATCTTTAGAGATCATTGTAATGTTTTCATTTCTTTTCCTTTTTTTATTTGATACGATAGACAATTTTTTTTATTTTCGGTTGGGATGATAAGAAGTGAGTGAAAGAGACAAAGAGAATATCTGAAATTTGGTGGATAATTGTCCAAGCACACAATTGTAGACGACATCTGGCCAGGTTACAGGTAGTAGTCAAATATTGGCTTTTATATAAAGCAACTAATGATCGCCGGTACCCAGTTTGGGTTGTTTAGTCGTCTTTGAACGTACAATATTTCAGTTGAAGTGAAACTGTTGAACCGAACAGTTTTGTTATTTTGTTTTGTTGGCGCAGTGGATTATTCATCTCTATTACCTGATTTCAATATTAAATGTTGTTGATTTTAATAATTCATTGATATTGAAAGAGAATACTCATCCATTCACGGATTATTTCATCTGAACGGAATTAAATTGAGTTTGAGAAAACATTTATTCAACGCCAAATTGGTTAAACAAATTAGCAGTTTCGCATATTAAAGACGTAAAGAATAAAGTAAGTTCTCTAATTTTTTTTTGTTTCTATTCTTGTTTTGTGGCTTTCAATATTATTGTTCTGCGCGTACAATGAGACAATCAGTACTTATTTGGTTAAATATAATTAATTTGATTTTACTTTTATTAATGAGCATTGGTTGAAATCAAATAGAATAAATATTTGAATTTTAAAATGAAACTGTTAAACAATATTCAAATTTTGTCTATTTAATTAGAGCAATCATGATTTTGTATAGTTTTGGTAATAATTTTTATGGTGTCCAATATCGATGAAACAAATGTGAATAAATTTAGAGTGAACTGTTAATTACGTTAATTATATGAATGTGAATTTTTGGTCATACAGGTTAAGACTTTAACTGATGAATAGAACTGTTAATTGAAGTGAACACGGAATTTTTTTTTTTTGTATTATGGAATTCAAAATTCTAATTACTATTTGAAGCGTAACCGAATTCTATTGATATTGTGTTAATATTTTAACAATACAAGATTTCAATATTCATGATTTCTATTATCAATGTGGGGACTATTCATATCGAAATAATTTAAGAGATCTGGATCAATATTTAATTGAGAAATTATCATAACGAAAATCAATCGATTTGCATCACTGATTCACGTCATTTGTGTTTATGTACAGAAGATTAATCTTTGACATACAATTCGAATTATTTTCATTCTACAATGTAATTGAGAATTAAATGAAATTGTGTACTTCCGAAGAATAGATTTGATATTACATGAGATTAATATTAGTTTTGATTGTAAATTATGTGAAGATAAAATTCATTTTAATTATGAATATTTATGTAAATTAAAATAATTATAGGTGGTCAACTGGAATTCATGTGATCGTAGTTACTTTTTTTTTATTTGATTAAATTCACTGTCACTCTTTTGTGTGATACTGAATTTTAAGATAAGAGAAATACCTGGTTTACGATTACGCGTTCCAATTTTTATGAGACCCTGATTTGCATTCCAGAACATATTTACTTTATTATTTTTTTTTTTTAAATTCTTGATTGCATAAAATTAATTGTTTTTATTTTCGTCTTCTGTAGTACGCAATTATTGTGTTATGTCTCACAGTAAATGAAAAAAATAATAATAATTGCATTACGTAGATATCAGTGTCAATCTTTCGTCAATGGCTCATAATAATAAACGGAATGAGTAGATTATGTTTCTTTTAATTGTGTGATCAAATTAAAATATCATGAATTTTGGTATTAAAAATATCTAATAATTGTTAAGATTGCATCTAACTATACATTCAATAAATAATTGAATATTTTAAAATGAAATTAAAAATAATTATTGTATTGCATCGGTGTGAATCGAATATTTAATTGAATAGTGTAACTAATAGAGTTGATAATGAATTGTATGAAATTTAAAATTCAACGGTTTTTTTTTTTTGTTGAAATTTAACATTGAAACAGTTTAAAGCATTTTTAGTTATAAAAGGCGTCATAAACAAATATTGGTTTGATAATGTTTATAAAAGAATATTAAAATTGTATTATAATTCATATACGCAGGTGGGGTTCATCTCAGTTTATGCTGTAATGTTAGCATTTAATTAAAACAGATAACCGAAATTGATAAAATTTAAAATTACGTTTACCTTTGTTTTCTTTATGCGGTTTCGCTTTTAACAAAATCAACGTAACCGAATCACATGAATTATATTGGAAAATCAACAGAAACCATTAAAACAGTTCAATTAAATTCAATTAAATGGAATGAAATCAATAGGAAAACGTCTAGCAAGGAAAGAAACTAAATATAATAAAATAATTGTGTTGAATAAATATTTTGAAATTTTATTTAGAAGTGGCATGAAGTAGCTGATCGTTAAATTGGTATATTTTAGTATTGTAAACATAACATGATTGTTCATACAAAATAGCCAAATAATCGAGATTTATAAATTGTCGTGTTATTTACAGTTTCCTTCTTAAATAGAAACCACCCACATTAAATTAAGAGCTTTAAAAAGATCACTGATCAAGATCTTTGAATGAATTATTGTTATTCACTTCTTCTGATGAATTCACACTATTAAAACCATTAAACTGTTGTTTTAAAGTGTAAATGTTGTTTATTATTTTCTTTAATTGAATAGACTCATATTGTTAGTGGTAATGAGATGTTTTCTCACAAATACACTTGATGGTTCTAGAACATATGCTAACATTTGTTGTTAAAAGCAAAAACAAAAAATCGATTTTAATGCATTCTCCATTGGATTATCTCATTGTAACGATTGATGTTCAATTAATTACAAATCCACGATGATAATTTGTTGACTAAAATATTATGTTTTATCATTGTTGCATCCTAACTTGTCCGCTAATGATTCCAGTGTGTCAATCCATTAACTGAATTTTATAATTCATTATCGCTTGAAGGTAATTCTCAGTCTATAATTGACTGTACCATAACTATAATTCATAATTTTATTTTATTTTCATGTGAGATTATCTTAAATATATTGGGAACAGAATTCATTTAAAGTTTTTAATGAATATTTTTAATGAAATTGAGAATAAAATATTACACGATATCACGTTTAAGTAATTTTAGCACGTCCATCAATTGCATTAGATGATTTTAATGGTTGAATTCAATTCGTTGTAATTTAGAAACTTATTAGCCGATTGATTGATATTTGGAATGCCAAAGAATGATAAATTTCTGATGTTTATAATTAACAATCTATACAATTACAAAATGGAAGTAATTCATTACATATCATAAGGTTTCATTAAGATTAAATGACAACCACACATCAATAATGTTCAGTTTAAACCATGTAGTAATATGGAATTAAGAACTTTAAAAGATTAATAAATACTTTTATTTATTTTAAAAGAATGATGTAAGTCTTTTATAGTGATGTGACATTATAGTCTTCTTATAAAGGAAGTTAAACCACAAACAGAATAGTTTTTATTTTCCATAACAAAATGATTTAATTTAGTTAAAGTGGATTAATACCATAAACAGATGTTATCATCCGTTGACACATATTAAGCACATTATCTTGGAATTTGAAAATAACTGAATGTATATTTATCATAGTTGAATACTTTAAATAATAGTCAGTTCTATTTAAATAATTTTTGAACACCATAACTTTCAAGTTCATAGTAAAAGATCGTCATAAACAATGTTAATCATTGTAATGATTCCGTTTTTACAGCATTACAAAACAACTGAATTCATGTTGATTGAACCAACTTGACACTTGTGATCAAATAAATCAAGAATAAAGAGGCATGTGATTTACTTTAATGTAATTTGGAATTTTTTCTTTTCTGAATGTCATTGGGAACTAAAGATTTCCTTTTAAATATTCTTGAGAATCAATTGAAATGCATTTCCTATACATTTACGTCAGTTTTATATCCAACTGGTTTGCTTGACTGTATTAGACTATTCGTTACTTGTGTATAATTACCATTTCCGACTTATAAATTTTCGATTAAGTTCCCAATTCAAATAGAATTCATTCTATACCGGTACACCTTTACGCATTTAAACAAATGAAAAAGACTAAAGACCAAATGAAAAGTTAAAAAATTCAAATTGCTAAAATGACGATACATTGCGTCATCGTACGATTATTTGATTAATTCACTTTGAATTTTGGTATTTCAATCCTCATGAAAATTGTTGAATTCTTAATATAAAAAGCTTGTTGGTTCTGTGAACATTTTTATTTTGTATATCGTCGTATATTTAGTTAATTCATTTGTGCCGTTCCGGTGTATATAATTTATTCGATATGCTAATATTTTATCATCTCTTAAATAAAATAGGCGAAACAATATCGGTTCACTATGGTTAAACATCATGCAATCAATAATAAAGAATGTTCGGTCTAATAATAATGAATAGAGTAAGTTAATTCTATACCGTTCTCTTTCCCGCCTTTACTATAAAATTAATAAAGCCGGTAAAGGTGAATTGGATGGCTCTTATTTGAATTGGAATTGTATTATCGTATTCCAATGAGTGAAACATTATTTGATCATCTGTTGACTATTTAAAGAATAACCGTTGCATCCCAGCTATATCAAATACTATTTTAGGTGGGATGACGAAAATTGTGCCATCATAAAATCGACAATGACAATAATTCAAATTAAATTCTATATGTACACTGTTATGGCTCATATATTCGTTAATTTATTACCTCTTTTGAACGAATGAACAAAAAAAAAAAGAACTACTAGAGACACCTTTATACTCAACAACTTATAATCTGATTATAATAAAATAATTTCATTGACTTAGCTTGTTATATTTATTATTCTAGAACAACCAAACAACATGGGTAAATATTCATTTGGTTTAGACGAACTTTCGGAACAGCGTAAGCATCTGTTGCTGTCAATGTTAAACGAATTTTTAGGTATGTTAGAACCTTGGTAATCCAAAGTTTAATTCTGATTTTGATTTTGATTAATTGTAATTAATTAAATGTATTTGACAAACAATTCCATTTGCAGGATTATTTCTCTTAGTATTTTTTGGTGTTGCATCATGCGTTTCACAAGATAAACTATTGATCAGTATGACATTTGGATTGGTTGTTTTTGCCATTATTATCGTAAGTATTATTATTATTGTTTAATAACCAAAAAGATAAAATAAAATAAAAAATTAAAACAAACTTGGCGTTTGATACCTTAAACGGTGTTACGGTGTTTATTGTGGCCAATCAATTAATATTTCATTCACATATAGTCATTAACATACAGTTGATCGATGTTACTGACTTCTCTCCATTTCTATTTACTATTTTTGATGTACGTTATAGTACCTTATGATTTATAAGTTTTATTTTTGATGTTTTTACAGTCAACGCATGTTAAAAATCATAAAATTGTCGTGAATACATTAATTAAGTTCACAGTTAATGATACTAAGTAGTTTCTGTTTAAATAAAAAGTAAACGCCGCCGTTTATTTATTCATTTCTATGAAATCATAACACGTTGAAATGCATTCGTTATGACAATTGTATAATTAAAAGTATTAAGTTTACAATACTTTACAATAAAGAACTTAACTTCCATAACAAGAACTCAAGAACAATAAGAATAATTCTATTCGGATTCATCATCAACATTGTTAATGTTGTTTAATCACATTTTAATTGGATAATTATGCGGTATTCTAATAGTTTTACCTTTAGCGATTCAACTTTTGTGTAGTAAAACTCCAAGTGGCATAAGTTTAGATATGGATATGGAGTAGAGGAGCCAACGTATACCAAATGTTTGAGTGTTAAACATTTCTTTGTTGAAGCGCAAACACAATTATTTAACTCTTAATGTCATTTTATGTTACGTATTTCTCTTTTGTTTGATAAAATTATTAAAGAACCGTTCAGGTATAACCAAGGGCTTCCATGAAATATGATTGCTCATATTGAATTCAACATACATAAAGTATTGACAGTAATATATTATCTACTAAATTTGGAATGTCAACTAGAAAAGGGCCAAAAGGAAGTACTTTATCAGTTTTAATTTGAAATCACTCTTCCATAATGAATCATAATATTGTTTCACGTAAATTAACTTACATAATAATCACTAGATAAATTGTTCGGTTGACAATCATCACATGTTTATTTTGAGGGTAATAAATGATCTTCCGTTTAATTTTAGAATTTCAACAAAAATATTTCCTCCGAATCGAAACATAATAAAGAAATGAATTATTTCTAACGAATAGCTTTTACCTTTGTTTATTTTCAATTACCTGAAATAGATTTGACTAGAAGCTTGAATATTATATCATACGGAGAAGAAATTTGAATTATTATGAATTTGAAACGGAATAATTGAAATTAATTTGTTTATACTTTTAATTGTAGACACTTCATCAAACGAGCGGTACCCACATAAACCCAGCGATCACGATCGCTTTGATGGCAATTGGCAAAGTTAGTGTTATACGTACTATATTTTACGTGATCGCACAATGTGCTGGTGGTGTAGCCGGTATGGCCACATTGCATGTATTATTGCCATCAAATCTTACCGCTGGTACATTTGGCCATAACCGTGTAAATCCAAATATCACTGAATTCCAAGCTGCTGGTATTGAATTTTTCCTTGGATTCATGTTGATTCTGGTCGTAGTTGGTGTTGTCGTTGATGAGAATAAACCAGGTATGTGATCAATACTGTACAATAATGCGTACTACAAATAAGGCAAATATACAAACTAAATCTCTTTCTGCGATGTTCTTTAGAAACAAGACACATGGCTGCAATGGCAATTGGACTAACGGTAGCATTTGGACACACAGCAATGATTGACTACACTGGTGCTAGTATGAATCCAGCTAGAACATTCGGATCTGCTGTGATGACTGGCGATTGGAAGAATCATTGGGTGGGTATTCCATTGAAACCAGATTTTATTTTTACAAAATTCGGAAATTCCGGTTTTTATGCAGAAATCTTACGATCTCAAAATTTACTGGATTTACAACTTTTGTATTTTGTTCTTAATTTTTGGCAATTCTAATTTTACAGGTGTATTGGCTGGGTCCATGTTTCGGTGGTATTGCGGCTGCTCTAGTTTATGTGAATTGTTTCAAGGCAAAACCAGCTAATAAGTATGAAACTGCTGCCGATGAACGGGAGGTAAGGAGAATTAAATTACGACGAATTCTATACTCGTTTTCTACTTAATCAATACGCACTTTTCTTCTGACTGTGTCTTGCAACACCATTTCAATGTTTCACTAATACTTGTACTAACGGTCGATTATTATTTATAAATTCAAACAATTCTTGTTCACGTAATTTACAAAATGTAAAACTAAATTGAGTTTCTTCGGTGTGGAATTTAAATTATATCATTTTGTATTTCTTATCTTTACTATTGAATATGATCTGATTTAATTAAAGAGAAAAATGTATGTGATATTTTCTAGGCTAAGGATCTTACAAGAGATTTTAAATACATTGATGAAGAATAGATGGTAGAAATAAAATGAAACAAAATGTAACATTAAATGCTATGAATATACATTGTAGCATTAACTGTTTTCATTTTTAACTTGTGTCGTAAATTAAATGATATAAAAACTCAATCAAGTATTCAAATAATTAAATGTTTGGTAGGTATGAATTTCAAAGACAAAAACCACAGTTTTTATTTTTATATCTCTTTTTACTATGCCCTCCATTGTGTTTTCTTAAGTTGCTCAACTATCTTTAATGCATCACGTTAAGTAATACTTTTTAAAAGCAATTATTAATTTGACCTTAAATACACTATTCATAACACAGTATTTTTTCCTAATAAAACACGTGCAATTTTTATGAATTAAACATTCTCGTTTCATTGCAGTTACGCCAATTGAAAGTCAGGGATGAGGTGGCTTAAGAATCTCTGTTTTACATTTTAAAACGATACAATAATGTACTGCCCATCTAATAAATGTTTTGCTCTGAATATCAACATCATCATAATCTTATTATATTTTTTAATCATTTAAGAAAACACCATAAGAGGAATTCAATTAACTAAAAATTAAGAATGCACAACATCTCTTGTATTTTTAAAATTTTTAAACTGTTTTATTTTTTTCTTTATGAAAAGAAATTATTTTTCATGAACATATCTTTTAGTACCACTATCCGTTGTATTTAAAGAAAACAGCAAGAAACAAAAAAAGTAAAGTCACTTATCAAGCTTCTTTTAAGCTTCAAATTATTTTTAGTAGTTTGTTAAGAATATTATCATTATCTTTGATCAATTTACATAAAATGTAGTCATACGTATGTAATAATAATAATAATAATAAAAACATTTCAACGGAATAATGAGTTAATTGTATACATCTAACTGTTTAGATTATTTCTTTTGTAAATTAACTGCAGAAGTTTTAAACACAAACGTACCATCCGGTTTGACTGCAATTTTACCTTCCTTTTCCATTCTAGCAATATCAGATTTGGTCATAGTAATCGTGCGATATGTTTTATTGCCAACAACTTTTGATTTGATTGTGGCCCCTGCTGGAATTGATGTTAGTTTATTAAGAGTTGCTGGTGCAATACTTTGTTTTACAGTTACACCTTTAGGTATATTCTTGATTACGTTTTGAACGGATGCAGAAACGGATGGTTTCTCAGCTGGTTCAGATTTAATCAATGTCTTAGATTGAGTTTGATTGGGACGAGCAATCCTTCGCTTCTTTCTATTTGGTTCATCATCGTCCGATTCTATCAATTCGGATCGTAGTTTATCTGGTGTAAAATCAGCGTCGACATGATCATCATCGGCATCTTCCTCTTCTTCATCTTCGTCTTCTTGTAAAACTTTCATCGCATCTTTATAATCTTTTGGCTCTTTACGGATTCGTGATGAACGTCGTGGTGATGGCGACTTTGCCTCTTCGCCTGATTTATCATTCGCATTTAATTCAGCCTTCTTTTCTACCTTGATAACGTTCGCTGGACGAACTACCTTTTTCTTATCGACTTCTTTTGATTTATCAAGTACTTGACTTATATTCTCCTTTTTAATAGATTTCTCAAGCGATACTTTTATATTTTCCTTTTTAATAGATTTCTCTTTTTCTTTTGCAATTATTTTCTTCTCATTTGCATTCTGGTTTTTAGTTTTCGAATCATTTTGATTTTCAATTAATCCATCCTCTTCATCTTCATCTATTGAGTCCTCAAGTGATGTATCTACTGAACCAGTGGTTTCCCGCTTAACTACTCTTGTATTGTCATCGTTTTCATAAACTCTTTGGTCATCAGCATGTTCCTGTTCTGAATGATCACACAATTTCTCTTCCGTTGCGAATATTAAATCGCAGAATTCGCATGCATATTGATCACCTTCTGAATGTGATTTCATATGTTCAGTTATTCCATCAATATCATCATATTGTTCTTTGCATAATGGACATTTACGACTCTCTGTTGCATGCATTGCCGAATGATAAATCAAGTCATCACGTGAATTAAATTCATCTTCGCATTCATAACATTTATAACTGCCGCGGTACGAATTATGTGACCGCATATGACGGGATAAATGATGGCTTAACAAATAAGATTTTGGACAGAAACGACATGGATATGGTCTACGACCAGCATGAGCTGTTAAGTGTCGCGCCAATTTGCTGGCTGATGGAAAACTTTTGTCGCAATATTCACATGGATGCGGCTGATCTTTTTCGTGCAACACCAAGTGACGTTCTAATCCTTGTTTATATGCAAAACTTTTTGGGCACAACGAACATGAGAATGGACGTTTCTTTTCGTGTTTTGTAAAGTGCTTTTTTAATGCTTCCTCGGATAAGTATGTTCGTTCACATACACTGCATAAAAATTTGGGTTGATCTGTATGAATTTTCTCGTGGCGATGTAATAATGTTGAACGAGAAAATGCTTTATTACAAACAATGCAAACAAATGGTTTCTCACCAGTATGTGTAAGCATGTGCTTTCCCAAATCATATTTACTGAAAAATCGTTTATCACACAAATTACATTCGTGGTGACGTTCTCTTGTATGATTCAAGACATGAATGTCCAGTAGTTGTTTAAGTGGAAATGAACGGTCACAATGAGTACATGGGAACACATCAGTCTTCACCGGTGCTGCTTTCTTGATATGATCCTCATCAATATACTGGACACTGTCAAGGAACTCGGTGACAATTTCTATGTTTCCGTGCTCATCCGTTGTAACAACGGTATTACCCAATATGGGTTCGGTTGGTTCATTTTTCACTCCCGTATTCAATATTTTCATTGGATTTTTATTCAATATCTTTTGTTGGGGATTCTTCAATTGACTGGTGTTAAAACCCTTGTTGGCCGATTCATTTGATTTATTTAAAACGATTGTTGTTGCGCCTACCTTGGTGATGGTTGGTTTCTGAACTGGAGTAGTTGCTTGCTGATTCTGCTGCTGCATTTGGGCTTGGGCCATCTATAGATTGAAATAAATTTGATATAAATGTCCTTGAGATATTGATTAACGATATGTTGTCATACCTTTACTAATGGCACGGGAATACGTGGCAATGGTAGGCGAGGAGGCCACTTCCTTGTAAATGGATATTGTTTTAACATTGTATCAGCCTTCTTACACATTATACGAAAGCGATAGGCCATATCCATGTAAAGCCGACACATTTCGCATATTGTCGATGGCAATTCATCATCAATTGAAATCTATAGAAATAAAGATAAATCAAGTTAATAAATGCTCGTAATCGATTATCCTTCATGTTTAAATGGAACAAGTTGATTAGTAGTTGCACTTAGCCAGGTTCATTTAATGAACCGATTACGTTACCAAGCCCACGAACCAGCCTGTAATCTTGCCGCCAAATTCATTGAAACAAACCGAGTGACGGGATAAAACCTTGCTGCAGCAAATCAATGCAAATAAACCATAAAAACCATATTGTTGTTACCTCGAGAGAAGCACATGCCATAGCCTGGATTCCCAACGGAGTAGTTCCACGGTTTGGAGAATCAAACATGCACGTTAGTTTTGCTGTTTGCGACAAACAAAAACGGCAGATCTTCTTTTCCTTCAATTCCATCGCAACCTCGTCATCCTGGTCCACATAGTACTCCACATCCATGATTGCCTTGTGTTTTTGCTAGTTACCACTCGATCTATTACCACTTCTAGCCAAAAATTTATTAATTTATTGGAACAAAATTTGTTTCACTCGAACAATGTTTTTATTTTGATTTAAACGGCGACGCGACTCTTAAAGAATTTGTCTCGAGAATGGAATAGGTGTAAAGTATAACTAGAAATAATATATCAGATATGATGTTTTAATATTAAATATATATTCGTGTTACACGGGTACTCATTCCGAATTCGCCGAAATACAATATGTCGGACTAAATTGACAAACAAATTGTTCGATTCAGCAATTCGTCGGCGTTATTTGCCTACAATTTAAAATTGGACGAAATGAATCATTGAATGTAAAATAGGAGTGAGATTTAACCAAACGAGAAAAAACGATTCTTCCATATTTTCATAAGATAAAGGATATTCCAATAAGTTTTACGAGAATCTTAGAGACGTCGTCTTTACGTTTAAGTTTTTTTTAAATTACACATATAATTGAACGATTAGCTCCAATCACGGTCCCAATTTATCGCTTCTGTCGGCTGTAATTCAGCAGCAGCTGCAACGTTCTAACTGTCTTCGAATTTGGAATCGAATTCTAATGCGAAATAAAAATCGTATCCAATTGAATCAATTTTTGCACACAAAAAGAGCCTCGATGAGGAAAAACAAAAAGAAGAAAAAATAAAAAAGAACAAATTTATAAGAACGCGTCAGAATCTCAACAAGGATTCAGAAATTTTAAAAGATCAATCTGTATAAGATGAGGAATTAACTTTAAAGTGTCTTAACCGCAGGCATTTACTAAGAAAATTCAATAATAACAATTAATACTTTTATTATTAAGCACTCATAAAGTTCCATTAGCATAAAGTGTGACACCAATACTTTATGCCATCAGGCGAGCGATAATTCGGACGGTGTGAATCTTTACAGACGAAGTCCAGCCGATGCCGCTTTTTTTTTTGACATAAGACGGCTCAAAGCAATAGCTCATAATTTCCGAAATAATGAAAACCATACGAAAACGGTGTATTTCGTCCATGCTTTTTAAGTTTGTACGACAGTCTATGTGCATGAGAGTTTGAATGAAGCCACATTTGTCGCATACAACTTCCAATAAGTACATTTCGCTGAACCAGCTTTGGACGCATCGCTTAATAAGCCGAAATCATTTAATTATTTTCCGAAGCCCGATTCAATTGTTTACAAAAGGGACAAAAAGAAACAAAATACTTAATTCCGTGAATTTTTTTTGCATTTTCCTTGTTAAAATTGTGTGTGTCGATTTCTTTTGTAAGCAGTGTAAATATCTTAGCCGTGACTGTGACTGTGTCTGAAATACTATTCGAGAGTAAAACTGTAGCTTGGCAATTGTTTACGTGGATCGATTATACTTTCTGAAAGTGCAAATTTCATTTTTAAGGCGTATAGTTTGAGTCAAGTTTCACGAAGAACCAAACACCCAAACTTGTAATTCAAGCAATACAAATAACTCCAAATTAGGTGAGTGGGTGAATCCAACTATTGGTCAGGTAATTTCACTTTGGATTAGAAGAACCTCGAACAAGTGGATTACTATCAAATTGATAAAAATAAGCAGCTGATTTAAGCGTCTTATTTATTTACATGTGATCCCAAACATCCTAAATTGTGTTGTTGTGCGGCAGTAAAATTGTAAATTACTGCTTAGCCATTTATAATTTGGTTTCATTTTCGGTATTAGATCATCAGCGAAAATTATTACTGAACCCAGTAAAAACAGAATTGTATCCGGAACAGTAAAAACATTACAGGTTATCGAATATCTGTGGATTCAGGTGTTTTTTTTTTCATTATTTTCAGTCAATACCCAATTTGGAGTATTTCCAACTTACACTTGCTGATTGGATATAAATAAATTCAGTGCACTTTGCTTAATTATTGTATTGAAACATCATTGCGATTTGGAATAAATAACAATATACAGTGTATCTACTTGTTATAAACCAAATTGTCTGGAAATGATAGCGCAATATTTTGCCTAAAGATCTCATTCCTATTGAATCCATCATTTATTTTATATATTTAGTTTACGTCGAATGAATGATTACTGTTCAGAAACAAGTATACGAGTTAATGTGTATACACTACTTAGTGATTATATAAAAAATTATCCTCTTATCATAAAGTTACACGTCTACTGTTTCTTATTGGAGCGCGTACATTCAAAATGATTTAGTTAATTGACATTGTTACTATTACTTTAGTCTTAATTTTCTTTTAAATTATTAAATTTCGTTCAATTTCATTGCAGATAAAAATTTCAGTTATATTGATCTTTGTAAATCATTCGAGATGAGTGATGATATTTGCCAGTGTTTCGTTGAATCTTCTGAGCTTCTTCAGATGAGAAGATTACTCTCCTGGGTTAGAAAATGTACAGTGTTTTGATGATAAGAATGATTCATAACGGTTATTTGTTTTACATTTTAGTTGAGACAATCACAAGATTTTTGCACGGACACTGAATGCATAGAATGTGAGTATTTTGGACATCGGTTTCATCACGTTGAATTTGATAATACGATGTAATTTGAATATTTTAGTGCCGAGTGGTCCAACACCATCAGCTGATAATGGCTTATTCATGATGGGCTGTATTATACTATTTGCTGTGATAATGTATTTCTTGCGACCAAAATCGTTACGGGGACGGAATTCAACAAACGGTAAACCATCCCGATCAAACGGTTCAGATGATAATAATCCACAACCACCCCCTCCACAAATTAATTGATTCCAAATTAATTGATGAATATAAAATATTAATTATTGTCACATGTCCCCAATGACGGAATAATACTAAACAATAAATTTAAAATTATTGCCCGTATGTACAAAATAAATCGAAAAGTCGCTTCTAATTTAGAGGACTACGAATATATCGTCTTAGATTTTAGGCACAAGAGAATATCAAACCAATTAATTGGAACGGAATTTAAGATTTTAGCTAGACTTCCAATTTTATTATTTTTCTTTTTACTAATTTCCATATAAAATGAAACGTGATACATTTACACATTTCTATTAGATAAAATTTAGAGAAAATATTGCTTCACATAATCGATCATTAATATTTCTGTTTTTATTGTTTTTAAATGTTTTACAAACTCAAATGTATTTTCTTGTAAAATGGTGTGTGGATATTTACAATGAATCTAATCAAAATGTATAGAAATTAAGATAATGATAATTACTTTACATTGTTATACTTTTGTTTTGCTGTACTATATAAGGGTAATGTAAAGTAAAGTAAACGAATTAATAATATATTAATAAAAATTAAACGAATATCATCGTTATTCAATTTTATATCGATTTTAAACTTTTATTCAATAAAATCATTTTTAATCTTTCTATTTATGATATACATACGAGAATAATGTAAATACTCACATTGAATAATGTTAACTGTGGTAACATATAAACTTTAATTAGTTAAATTAATATAATTAATTTACATTAAATAAGTATTTTAAATATTTACAAATTCACATTTCACTGTTTGCCGGTTCAAATGCAAACTAGAAATGTAAGCGAAGAAAAAAAAAATATACCAATCATGTTTATATACCTAAAACACTATTCAGAAAGATTATGCAAAATTTGTAATTCCTAGTGATGGGGTTTTATAAAACTAATTATGCATTTTAAACGAATTATTTAGTTAACAATATCGATAATTGATTCTCTTTTAATTCACCTATCATTCTAATCAACGTGTAATGGCTCTATATTGAATGCTATCCACTAATATTTATCACAAAATTTTTACCTATACAATCTAATGATTACAAACAAAGAACGTCGATATGACTTCTTAACACTATTTTAAGGAGGGGAACCCAACTAATTACTAAACACTCGCTAACATATCTCGCCATCGTTTAATTGGTTATTTTTGTAACGTGTGATATCCAATCAACTGTATAGGGTACACGATGATAAATGCCTGGTTGTCCTTTTGATGCACATGAATAGCCAGCAGATACAACACCGATCAAGTACCATCTGCCATCTTTTTCGTGCATTAATGGACCACCAGAATCGCCTAAAATCAATCAAGGGGACATAAATATTTAAATTAAATTTCAGATCCATGGACATTACCTTGACATGAATCTCTTCCACCATTTCGATAACCAGCACATAACATTTCAGGGTAAATGACAACATTAATTCCATTCGATCGGTGCCATCTTTCGCATACCCTAAAATTGATGACATTAATGCATGGTAATCATATTCAGTACATATGAGATGACAGTTATTACCTGTTATCAATCACTGGTACATCAACAGCTTGTAAAGTTTTAGGTCTCAAACGAGATCCTGGATTAAGTGCACCCCAACCGGCGGCCCACCCAAATTTGCCCAGGAAATCTTCATTCTTATCCGGTAGACAAATTGGCGCTATGTGGGGCATATAATGCACCGGTCGCTCCAATGTCAATACAGACACATCAAACCGATCCGCCTGAGGTGTGAACTTGAAGTACGGATGAACATCGATACGCCGTACACCAAAGGTATATGCTGGCAACGGTTCCACAGCGGAATTAATCACATAATCCCCAAGGGTTACATGCACTTGCCGTGGACTTGCACGGGCAACACAATGACCAGCTGTAACAACGTGTCGTCGGGACACCAATGAACCACCGCATCTGGAAAGCAACGACCTGTTAGCAAAATCGAAGACACAAAGTATGGTGTTATTCAATTAATTGTTAGCTCCCATTGCCTCAAATTAAATTAAGAACTCATTAAAATCAAATGTGAGAAGAAAACCAGTTATTTTTTAGTCCTAAATGATTAGTTTCAACTTGAAATCACATTTAATTTCAGCACAAAGTCACCTACAATATCACAGAATATTTTTCTTCATCTTACCAACTGTTGTTTCTTAATCTTAATTGTATATAGTTACAGTATTCATTCAATAAATGGTATGTTTTTGTTTCCCTTCTTAGTAAAATGGTAATACTCTTTCTTTGTTAAAATTAATGGAGTCACTTATCCAGTGACCGTCAAATTTTTATTACACTTTCCATGAAAAACAATGAAATTTATTATTTTCTTCAATCTCTTATTATTTTCTCACTCAGATGTTTTATTTTAATTTTTTTTTTTTCATTTTCGTTTCTTAAAAAAAAGTGCTTTATTGTATGGGATCTTTGAATCGTCAAAAAGTCATTTAAATAATACGTTGTTACCTTTTGTGCCAAATATAATATTATTGTTTTACTATGGTGGCATCAAAGAAAGAGAGAATAACACGCACAAATAACAAAATTATCATACAGCAATATTATTTAAATAATTTTGTTTTATGAAAATTGTGAAATGTTAAAATTTATAAAGAGAACATTTTACTTCACCATAATTATGTGAGCTTTGCCATCCATTTGATTGTCCTATTGTCTTTAATGATTTTTTTTTTTGTTATTTTGGCAAATCTGATTATCTGATTTATAAACAAATAAATTCAAAATTTGGAATAAAAAGAAAAATTCAAACATAAAGAAAGATAATTAATATGAAATCGAAGTAAATTATTAATGAGAGTAAGCGTCTTATTACAATTAAATTATGATTAGAATGGAAATACATGATCACCATAAGCGAGCAGTTACTTGATCACGGTTGAGTATCTTAAATTTTTAGTTATCAATGACTAGCAATTTACAGTTAATCCAAATAAATGTTAACAACATTGTTATTCATTATAAACATGAATATCGATACAAGTAGTTTGATTACCTGGATGAGCCAATTCGAATGTATGCTTGCCATGGAAATGAACCAAATCCGGCATCATCACCGCCAACAATTCGTCTTTGTGCCGTCTGTTTTGCCAATGAAATGCCACAGCCTAAATAACAAAAATTATAGTTTAATATTACAACGCTTTTTATACAACTCTGGTGGTGTCAGAGAAATTGTGAGAAATAAAATAAACGTGGTAAAGGTCTTTTAAAAACTAAAATTTAAATAGAATTTAATGTGAAATGTGAAGTAATGAGCACATAATGCAGTTTAATTTAACAAAAAAAAAATTAACAATAACAGCATTTGTAATAAATTATGATCGTATAATAATCATATAATTGGTTTAAAAAGGAGTCCAAAACGGGTTAAATGAGTTGGAAAATTATTAAATTAATTTTATATTAGTGAGGAGAAACAGTTAGGCATTAGCTTGTTTAGTTAATACGTAATACATCAACCACCTAATGACCAACATTGAATTAACAACAAATATAATTATCCAAATTTCAAAATTATAAAATAGAACAAACGTGCCAAAAATTACAAAAGTTGCCAATGCAATCGTCAACAGTCTCATCCTTCGATACCTCATCAACCACAACAACTGCCAATTACTAGGGCCTAGTTAACTTCTAAACCAACTACATAATATTACAAATTGTATTTAATGTAAAACATAAATTATAAGTTAATGCAACACAATTATATTAATTATCTATTCAAATGGAATCCAAACAAAAATCAACAACAACATTTAAGGTGAGAATTAAATTGCATGCAATTCACTAACAGATTAGGTGTACCTTAACTAAAATAAATCGTTTCTATTTTTTGTTTCTTTTCAAACATTTCACAATGTTTGAGAAATAATATTCTTAGAAAACTACTTAAATTCCAATACAAACGATAACAAATGATCATCTATTAAAATAACAAAATTGTTTTAAAATGGAAAGAAAATCTTATTCGTTTTATAGTTTTTATTTTCTATATGTTGAAATTAAAATGCAATATTTATGGTGAATGTACTTTGTCTTGTACTCTTTGATGTTCGTGATATAGTAAAAAAATATTAAAATTGCATTCATTTCTTGATTTCATGAAGAACTATAAACTACGATTCAATTTCATTAATCAAATTATACCAGTTTCATTGTAAATACAAGAAATTCCGTTTATTATGTAAAAAGTATTTCATTCGGAAATTTCATTAAAAGTCCATAACATCGAGTCAGAGTGTTAACGAATTCAAATAAATTAAAAAACAAAAACAACATCATTTAAAGTATTAAACTGTTTCTTCGTATATTTACTTGTAACCGTTAACCAGAACAATCAAAATCGTTTAAAATGAAATAAATATTTAAAATAATTTTATAATTTAAAATAAAAAACAAAAGAGTTCATTAATGATAATAATTATGATACTGTAAAACATTGAGCTTTCATTGATCTTTGTAATTTTATGCTTATTGGAGCACATAAATTTTATGATTTCCAAATGCATTAAAACTAAAAATTTGTTTTTTTTTTTTGTAATGAAAAACTCAATAAAAATATTATCACTTTAATAATCCTAATAGACTCTATAATTCAGTTACGATCAATTACCAGCATACGACATGTTCGATAGTTATTTTTTGTTTCATATCGTTGTGCATTTTATTTTGTATTTCTGTTATGTAGATATGATTCAGTTCAGTTAAATAAATAAGTCAGATGAAATGCCATTGAGTGAAACTTTCTTTTCTTTGTTATTTTGTTTTAATTCATTTAGTTGTATCGCATTTCGAATTGATTAAACATAACGAAGTGTCGATGTAATTGCATTGTTACAATATGTGACATTAACTGAAATCCACCAGGTAAATATCGATTTTCTTTCTCATTTTATGACAATTTTGATATGCTTCAGACTATTTTTAATGTTCTTGCAAAAGAACAAAAAAATAAATTAAAAATGTTTTTTTATTTTTATTTCTAAAACAAATGTCAATGTTATTCTGTTTTAAGGTATCAATTGTTTGTTTTTGAGACGGGAGAGTTTCAACTCACTGGGATCATTTGTGACGGGACCATATTCTTTATTTGGTAAATCAGTTAAATCAATTGTATTGGACACATCACTAGTGCCCAAATTTGTTGATTTAGCAGTACGATGACAGCAACCGCGTAGTATTCCATCGCAAGTGCCCTGCAATAGTCCACGTGATACCCAGCACATTAGAAAAAATTCACATGTGCCACCTTCATGTTGGCACTGTAACTCCCGGCTAACCCGATGATCACCTACACAGTACCGGTACATTTAGTATTTGAATTTCTTTGATTTTTTTTTTTTTGTGTATTTTGTTGGTTAATTCAAATTGGTTGATGTTTATATTGGTCTTCAGTGAGTTATTAATTCGGGTAATAATAATAAATTTGTGGTAATCTAAGTTGAGGATCTTCAATTTTATTTTGTATGGGATTTTATTTGGATGTGATTTTATTCTTGTGTATTACATTGTACTGTTTACCCCGTTACTTCTTTGTTCACATTAAACCATAATTATTTAATAATTGTATCGTCATCATTTAATATCCCATTAATTTGAAATTAATTTTATTTTATACAAAAACCGATTATTCATTGAATAAACTTCATTTTAGTTATGTGGTCATCAACTTCATTAACAAAACTTTATAAATTGTGACAGAAATTCATAATCGCATTAAGTCTAAATTAAGTGTTAGGCTTTCTATATGTGAAGAAACCACATTAGTTCAATGGCTATAATTTTCATAATATATATAACAAGCGATTCACCATTAATTAAGGTAAACTAACATTAATTTAAATTTAATCATTTTAACTAATACCAGTGGCATCTAAACTGATCAACTATTAATTATAATTATTTATATGAATAAAAAAAAAAGGGAAAGCATAATATGCTCAATAAGAGACATTTTATGATATAAATGCGGGTGATAGAAACGGGATGAACAATTTATGTTTGTATGTTTACTGTTTTTGGAGTTTTCACCGATTTTGTATACATTTTTTTTATTCTCGGAAAAACATCGTTTAATTACATAATGACATTAAAATAAATGATGATAAAAACCAGTTTGTGGTGTGTGATCAGTGAAATTTTCATAAATCATTTAACTTCCTGATTTTTTTCGTTTTATTAATTTCAATCAATCATGAGATCACTAATTTTTAATTGTATTATGAAATGTAATTGAATTTTCTTTTTATTTTTTAATGATGCACCCATCATAGTGGGGATTCAATTAACATTTATGTGAGGAAATGAACCAGCACCTTAATGAATTATATTAATTTAAATTGATTACAATACCTCGATCTTTGCTAGCCGGTGTTTCTTCTTGAATGTCTTGTAAATTAAATTCATTTCGTACGTCCTGAATGGCAGCCAATTCATTTAAACCGAAATTTTGATCTCTAAAAAATATGATTAAAGCAAAAAGAAAAATATTTCAATTTTTTTTTTTAGAAATTCAATCAACACTCTCACTTGTTGATTTACCTGAATACAACATTATCGTTGGCGTATGATGATGGACCCGTTGGACTATCATTTTGTGGAAATACAACTCGCGGTGAACGTGATTTCCATGGTGGGTAATATCTAGCTGTTGGTGAACCAGAAAATTCACTGAACTCATCTCGTTGTGGATAGTATGATCGCGGTGGTCGATACTCATTGGTATAATAAGGACTTTCACGCACCCTAAATGGTTGGCGTTCACTATAACTGGCATGACTATCGGCCAATGGACGATGAATCACACCCGTTTGTGGATTAATTGGACCATTTATATCACCAAATTTGGTTACCTCGTCACGATATTGATCGGATGGTCCGGATGGTGGAGATCGGCTACTTTCATATTCAGTTAATTCTTCGGTATATGGACGGAAGTTTGATTCCAAATAACCCAAACTATCTTCACGGTAGTTTTGTGGTACAAACGAATTCTGATATCGTTGGAATTGTGGAGCAAATTCAATACCAGAACGACGAGCTGATTCAGTGGTGGTGACATGGGGTGATGCTTCTGTACCTGGGAAACGTACAAATTGTGTTGCATCACTGCGATTTACCTTTATGTTATTGTTATCCGTGCGATCTTGCAATTGAACTGAAGGTGAGGATATTGGAATGTATTGATATTTTGGTTGTCTGGCTGCAACTAAGACTTTTGGTGGGTTGTTCTCAACCACTGGTTCTGGTGCGGTTGCAATAACCTTCGATTCATCATTCCTTCTTACCAACAGATGCTTTTCTTGTGATCCATTTGTTGTGAATCGATATTGTCCAAAGTTTCGTTTTGTTGCCGTACCTTGTTCAAACTGTACATGATCAATATTAGAGAATTGATTAAACGGCTGTAATAAATTCCTAGCAGATCGTTGATTCCATGAATCATATTGTCTTATTGGAAAATCAATTCTTAATGTTTGACCTTGTTGAACTAAAGTTTTCGGTGGCCTTATACCACGGGGTGATTCAATGGCATGTGCTAATAAAATCCCAGCCACAATAGTTAACAGTCGCCATTTATTTGGGCCAAACATTTTAATGAAGCAACAACAAACGAATGTCTTTTTACACGGGAATCGGGAATTTACACTTAAATACACTAATCAATTGACACACGAAAAATTGGGATTTTGTTTTTTCTTCTTATAAAAACTCCAAACGTGTTCAACAACAAATAATTTCATTTAATGTGAAAGACGCACAATCAATTGACGTGATTGTATGATTCTATGCAAAACCAACCACTAATTCTCTCACCTTGACAATTTAATAAAAGATTTTCATTCAGTTGAACGTAACTCATTCAATTATAGTGACTCCTTGTCATAAGATGTGCGTGTAACCTTTCAATCTTTAGTTGGATAATATGGTCGTTTACTATACTCAATAAAATAAATTTACGAATTTATTATACAGTCTCACTTATCTGGTTCCGAATTTATTGATTTATGATTATAAAAAAAAAAAACGCAAGTTAATTTCAATGACTATAATATTATCTAGCTAACCAGTTTCACTTCAAGTACAAACTTTTTTTCTTATAATAACAAAACTAAACTGAAGAAAAAATATTCAACATTTAATTTCACTTTTACTATCGATACAAATCCAGTGAAGATAATCATACAGATAAAAGTAAAATGATGATGCCAAAATGAATGTGAGGCGCTTTCAATATCTATTATTTCGTGTTGAATACTTCTGTTTTTCTATCTTGAATCACTTTCGCACTTTAATTATGGAAACTGGAGTCTCTAATCCACACCCATATGTTAATGTGTCCAGTATAATGTGTTATACAATTCAAATATCATTTATTGATATTTCATATCAGCGTATGATGAAAACACTGAATGATTGAGTATTTTGAATTGAATTTGAATTTGAATTTTTTTTCCACTCTTGATTGAATGCTGTATTACTTGATGATATTCAATTGCACTTTACTTAATAGGCAAGCTGGCAAAAAAAAAATTATAGCAATGTGTAATTTTCGATGAAACCAATCAATATGATTGTAACACTGTAACCATGAGATTTATAAACGGAGAGAGTAATTTCACTTTTATGTTGTTTTCGTTTATATTTTATGTTTCTTCTTGTTATTTATTATTTCTAAATCGCATGTAACAATGCACAAATTTCATTCAACTCTTTTATATTGAATTAACTAATCACGTGTTATCTTCATATGTAGTTTTAATATTCACACAATCACATATATACAATTCATATGTATTTACATAGAAGAAAAGTTAATTCAGTTAAGTTGATGGTTAATATTCGATAATTATTATTTATTTATGAATCATTAAAAAAAATTATATGAATATGAGCAACACTAAACGATATGGAAAAAATAAATTTCACTTTTCATATTATCACTATAACACATTCAATCGATTCAATTACCGAACGGGTTCAATTGACACAATCACAATCACAAAATTGTTTATCTTTTTAATTAAATTACAACTCACTATGTAATAAACAATATTTTTTTTAATATAAAACGCAATCGATTGCAACACGATATTTTGTTGGGAATGAATTTAAAGCATGTACACTGTTCAGTTAAATTTCGGCGGGCCAGGTGACAGAGGTTACAAATGTTAATTGTTTTTTAGCTTTCATTAAACCAACAGTAGAGAAAAAAACACGTTCTAATTCGTTGAATGGCTTTATAATTTCTTCATTCGGCATTAAAAATTTCCGTCTCATATGGAGTCTTGTGTTGTTTTTGGTTGTAGTTGGACCCGGTCGTTGAGCAAGGTACCACCATGAACGTCTGCTTTTTTTGTTCGCTAAAGAGAAAGAATAATAACAATGAACATTATTACAATATGATATATAACTAAATGGTTAAATATTTTCAGGTGTAACATTTGAACTGTAACAACCATGTAAAAACAATAATTTCACTTTTTATTTAAAATGCGCCTAGACGATATTAAACATGAGATTATTGTAAATGTTTCGTTGCTGTTTTGAATTAAAGAAAAAATAATTTTGCAATTTCCATTACAGATTTTTGTTGAAATAATACAAGAGAGATATCACTTGAACTGTGAATGACACTCATGAGATGAAATTCCAAACGACAATGACAAATCTCACTGTTAATGTCCTCTAATGATCATGAGATTTATAATTTAGTATTCTTTAATGAATTTCGACAGTTAAAAATCATGAGAATTAAACTCGATTGTTCCGTTTAAAAGAAATACCGAAATCAAAATAAGAATCACATAACTGTACATTTGAAAATTTTATTACTTCGTGCTTAGAACAGATTATCAATGATTATCAAATGAAGTTCATTCATACCAATTCGAAGGTCTTTCATTTATGTTAACTATAAAATCACTGTTAAAAAGCCACTAAAAATATTTTAGATAAATTATATTCACTCTCAACCGTAATGACCTTCCACGAAATCAAACAGTAATATTATACGAATCAACATAATCGGCGTGTTATTTACTTCCCTTCAGATTCACTTCATTCAATCGTTCAGAGAATCTTTAATGTAAAGAAAATGAATAAAATGTCATTGAACCTTTACGTGAGATAGATAAATATTGCCATCAACTGAATCTTATTTTCATTACACTTAAGTATTAACAGAGAACACGAATCACCAAAGTAACTGATTATTAACTCTTATATGAATATCGAAACAAATCTCAGCAACTTATGAACTTGAAAAGTGAAATGGAAATACACATAATTTAAGATTTGTATTTTTCATCGTTTGCGGCAAAAAGAACAACATCATTGAATGTGCGAGTAGAAGAAATTATAGTTAAACGTAGTGAAAACCAATTTAACAACAATAATGAAATGCAGTTTAACAGTCATTTGAACAACAGAGAAAAAAAAACATTAAAATGAATTGAATACACATAAAACGTCTAACTAATTTCAAAATACTTTAAGCCAACAGATTAAGAAAATATTGTACCGTTAAAGTCATTTTTCTTGATTACCAAATTCATTTCATTTATTTGGAACTCTTTCGTATAAGAAATATTTTTGGTTTATATTCACATTTTGATTAAAATTCTAATTGTCCTCAAGTCACGGGTGCCAAATGCGATTAAGAAATTTTCAGTTCAACCTTGGAACCCACCTGGAGCTATACAAGTGCACCGATTTATTAAGTGCCGCTTTACAATCATAAACAATACACCTTAGTACTCCACAAAAACTGATGATTAATTTTGGAATTTACGTTTAAAGTAACAAAAAATACAGAACACCAACAATTTTTCTTTCATTCAATCAACATATTTTCTTCCACCTTAATTCATATTCATCTCAAACAAGAAAAAAATAATATTAAAATTGTAATATGAACTGAAATTCAAGAAAGGTGGAAGTTATAAAAATAAGCAAATAACTTCAGCATTCGTTCATAATAAAAAAATAAAAAAAAAAAAGAGTTTAAGTAACAAAAATATCTTGAACAAAGTAAAAAAATTAAATCTGTTTCATATTGGCCGAATACAATTTCATTTAGTTACCATCAAGACTCTAAGAAAATAAAAGTGTAATTATTGCACTTTCTATATCCCAGTCGTCAATTTATTAATATCATTCGTACACTCCCTATGAGATCAGCACCTTTACCATTTCGAATTGTAATTTTTCTTTGCAGCATTTATAAATGAAAATTACAGAAAAAAAAAATTTATTTGGAGCGAAATGAAGTCAATGGAACGACAATAGCGTACAAAACAGTAAGTCAAGAGTAAGAAGTTAACGCAAAATCACAAAAAAACAATATAAAAACTCACAAAATAATAACGAAAAAGAAAAAATAAATTGTAAGAGTTAATCACTCGAATGTAATTACTTTCAAGGCCGTTAAAATAATAATACCATCAACTACCGGTTAGTGATTTGTATAATGTTTCATCAGCATAATGATGTTGTCCCAAAATCATAAATGTAATTATGATTTTTACCTCAACTCTCTGCTGGAGACTTACATACATTTACTCTGATGATAGTGTATTTATTTGTCATTTACAACCGATATGAATTTTCTTTTCTTTTTTTTGTTGTCTTTTTGTCTTAAGAAAATAAAAATTATCATACACTTAAACCACAACCAGATCTATCGTAACACGGATGAACATTACTTCATCATACCAACACTGTTCGTTGAATTATGATGATGACATCACGGATGTTTGTGCGATATTTCCAATCACTAATTTCCGTAATAATATTAATCTGATTGCCATTCACCACTGAATGCAGACATTTCAAAACTGAATCATTACAAGAGTTATATTATGTCCCTTGGTTGAATCTCGTCCAAACGGATACAACGTTTGAGTCAAAATTTATTTACGTAAATCCCACATTTTTTTTTCTCTTGATTTTAAACAAATCTCTTTCAAAATTCAATCGGTTTTAGTAATCATAATATTTCAAATTCAATTTTTTTTCAATGAATTCTGTGTCTTCTGTTGTCTATTTAAGATGAAAAGAAATTAACTTTGACGAAGAAGAGTATGAAAATGACAAAAATCTATATTCCATTAACGCAAAAGAGGAGTCTACTCTACATAAACATTCATACCATTTATAAAGAAATTATGAACGCCAGACAAAAATTTTAAAGTGAAAACGTTCGATGAAATCACAATTTGTTTATTGTAAAAATCTGTTTTTACTTCTTTTTTTTTTCTTGTGTTTTGTTTCGTTACGAAGTGAAAAATGATCACATTATTGTTAATAATGTTTAAAAGCGGATATGAATTGCAATCACTTGTGAATCTTTATGGTATTTAACTACATCAATGTTGAACATCATAATTAATGGGCTCATTTAATTCCAATGAAATAAATTATTTGAATGATTGTCAATCAATAAAATAATGGTAATCAATTAAACTGAATGAAATAATAACCGCACAAACAATTAGTCAAAGGGAAATCCGCAAATATCAAACTGTGTCATACTGGTTGAGAGAACTATCATTGTGTAGATTGTGTAATCATATTCTTTAACTTGAGAAAGATTCACTAAAGCACTGACTTCACTCAATTCAATTATGTTTCAAAATTGATTAAACTAATCATTAAAACCATCGTGATTGGTTTTTAATTTTGTTCACTGCGTCTCGTTTTAACTTACATATTCACCAATCAAAAGGTATAAAGTGGTAATCCTTTATGTTTCCATTATAACAGTAATCCAATTGAAAAATAAAAATTTATTGATAATGTCACCCATTTATCACTTTATTAATATTTTCACAAATTTATTTATTCAATTAATTTTGTACTTTAAATTTATTTTGATTAAATTTTAAAATTCCGAATTTTTCAATGGTATAAACTTTTTAAAATACCAAAAATTTATAAATTACAAGACAAAATGATCAAAACTGAGAAGAAAATAATTATGAATTAAACCGAAATTATGACCTTCTTGAGAGAAAGCTCAAAGAAGTCTGAAAGAAAAATCAGAAAACCACACTGCACTCACTGAAATCGAAAGCCGTCCTCTATCATACGGCATCTGACTAAGGTATGTAATTCAATGAATGTTCACAGCGAACGTATATATGAATCAAAGAGCAGCCAACAGTAAAAGAAAACTGTTTATTACGGTTCCAAGCGTAGTAAAAATATTTTTTTTTTCTTACTTTAACGTTTTAATAAAGTCGAAAATTCATCAAACGATATGGCTGCTTTACTCGAACGAAACGAAACGAAAATAAAAAATTAACAAAATATACAACATTGTGACGAATTATACCGAAAGTCTTTAACTTTATGCTCCCCCCACGCTCCAAAATAAATTCAACTTAAACAATTCTTTTATTTCAGAGCCAGCGGATTGATTATTTTTATATCAGATACGGTTTTGCCAGCAAAAATAACAACAACAGAGAGAGAAGTAACAAAAACTTCATTTAATTTTAACTGAGTGCATAAAAAGGTAGTAAATACATATATGAATTGACTAGAAAAGCACTTTCAATTCTAATGTGAATAAACGGTTCGCCCACCTGACTCTCGATACGCTACAGGCAGGTAACCAGTTTTTTTTTTATTAACTGTACCTATCAAGCCCTCTAATTATCATAATAAGTGTTTGGAATCATTGAAACATAACATTGCAATTTTTTATTGCGGTCGATTCATCGAGTTCAACAGTAGCCAAAATGCAATCGATCGTATGAAATTAAGTAGTGGCAGAACAAAAGATTCAAAGCGACGAACCTCGTCAAAGAAATTTTCAACTTTTCTGTTGTTGTTGTTGTTGTTTTCTGTTTGATGCTTTTTTCTGATTGCTTTTGGTTACAACCAAAATGAAATAGCCGAGAGTGAAATAATGAAATGAAAACAACACACCAGGTAATATGAGAGCTAATTTTATCACATTTGATGAGCTCTTCAATGTACAATGTACCATTGGGCCACGGATGAATATAATTTAAACAGTCAGCATTAAATTAATTTTTACCTTTCCATTAATGAATGTTGTAAATTAATGGCGCCAGGCAAAATATTCGTCCATACGATTGAAAAGTTTATATTTTGGTTTTCTTCTTGTTTTTGATAATTTCGTATTAAAATTTTACGTCCATACGGTTTCTTTCGTTTGCATTCACATTAGCTCTAGTCTGATCAGAGATAAAAGAGCATTGAAAACAATTTTTTTTTCTTTAAATAAAAAATTGTCCAAACTAACCAATCAATGTGGTTGAACTTGGCATTGGATTCATTTCTATGGTACACATTTTACACATTGGTGAACTTAAACTTTTACTATCGATTAAAACCTGACAATTTAATATTAATCTCTATCGATTGGATGTGCGATCATTTGAAATGAATTTAAAAATGAGTATTATACCTTATTGATGATTTAGACGATAAAATTGTTATTTATTTTTTTAGAGATTTGTGTGATTAGTTTATTATTTTAATATTTCAACTGGTTATGGAATTGTCTTGAGGGAATCGAACTGGTAAAATCAACTGATTAGTTTGGTTGATGTTCAGTCACCCATTACCATTACTGTGTATAATTCGCAAATTAAATTCCAGTATGAAAATGACAACAAATTTACAAGATTCGTGAATTACTCGTACTTCATGGGGGAACCGCACCGCGTAAGAGACTAGTGAAAGTGATGAAAATGTTTTAATGTTTACAGAAAATCTTGTGTCGCAGTATTTCAGTAGAGTGTATGTATAAACATTTGTATGACTCGTAACTAACAGCCCGTGAGATTGAATGGAAAACCGAAACATTAAAAATGTTGCAAAATAAATTAAATTTCAATTGCGCGAATATTATGGTTTTCGTTTTGTTAGTTGCTACTTGATTTTCTTTATATTTCGCGGTTGGTTTCTAACATTAAACCAATTTTCCATAATCATAGTCATGATCATGGACACCGAAATATATAAAAAAACCGATAACCTTTTGAATTCATTCGTTTGTTATTTATAATATTTTTGACTATTTGGCGACATATACATCATCCAAGTGATATATAAATTATTTATAATAAAAACTAGTTGGGCTATACGCAAAACTTGTTAGCTTTTCTTATGGCCCGAGTATTAAATAGAAATTTCACTTTCTCTTATGGCCGATCATTATTTAGTCACAGAGAGAAGTATACACATCGGTATACAAGAGTTGATTTTTCATTGACCATGATTAAGTATAAAAACATAAGACTTTGTAGCATCATCCAAATTATGAAAATAAAATATTGTTAAATGAACAGTAATTTATTATAATAATTGAATTAATAAATGATCATCTGCATAATCTTAAGCAAGGCTGATTAATCTATTAATGATTCAGGTATTCCGTTGCAGGTGGATTAAGGTTTTCACAAAAAAAGATAAAATATGAAAATTAAATTAAATTACAATTAAATTCATCTCCATTGTTATTAGAATTTCTTAGAAAATTCATCAAATTTCATTAAACAATCATTAGAATTGCATTAAAACCGTAATATTTCATAACAGTTTATAATGGAATTTAAGAATACGACATTAATTGTCATGTAAAGTCATAATAGACAATCAATTGCATATGAAATGGTGCCATAAAATGGTACTAAATTCACAACATAATAGTTACGTGCCATGGATTGGTAACAATAGAACGGTTAAAACGTGATATCAATATAGCCAACTAATGGACATAAGATGTGTTTAGGGTTAGCCAAGTCCAATTAACAGTCGCCATAAACCAAACGAATAGAGATTATGAAATTATATCCAACATTGTTTAGGAACCAATTCAAACAACAACTTCCTAAATGTGTTTTCAATTCATCAGAAATACCAACAAATATTAACCACTAAATCTACTTGATACAATTGGACATATAAAAATGCACGATTACGTACGTAATATCAAAGTGGTTCACAACTTTTACTTTATAGTGAATTTTTAATTAACACTATCTTATGTGTCTGCTTACATGTTTAGCATTTAGCAATATAGTAAACACAGAATTCATATTAAACAAAAATAAAAATAAAAAAAAAAGCATAACAAAAATTTCGCCAATTTTGATGTCGTAATCGATACAGAGATGTGATTTGATTACCTTAGTGTTTATAAAATTCATTAAACTGATGTTAGCTAATCTGTTTCAATTGAAAGAAATTTCATTGCGGAAATTGTTGATGAATAAAAGTGAACTGAAATGAAGAGAAGAAAGAAAATTAAAAAGAAACAGACCAACTGAAAATTTAATCTTCATAACGAGTGATTTTCCATATACAACGTCTTATACACGCAGTGTACTGAATAATTGTAATTAAGCAATTTCAATCATCATTATCAATGCTCCAACACTTCGAGTGTTTTTAAGTCTTTTTCGTTAAAGGAAAAGAAGTGTTAACTTATTAAAAAAAACTTTAAACACAAAAGATTTTGTAAATTTTCATGAACATCATCATGAAACGAGAAGAAAAACTTTAAAAACTCTTTCGTATTTTTGTTGACTTTGAAACCATAAACTTTTTTTTATATTGCATCAATGTTAAGGTTATTTTAATGCCTAAAAATACATTGGATTTTGTTAAAACTTAAACGAAAAAAACAAAAAATGAAGAAAGCATAACCGAAATATTTTGTTTATAGAGTTAACGTCAATATTCGTTGTTATTTCTTGTTAATATAAATAGACACAGTGAATGGAAAAGTTAACGAAAAAAAAAAAAAAGAAATAAAATGACTTCCTCATCATCATCATACAAAAGAAGATTAAGTTTAAATAAAATACGTTTCCATATTTCCATATGCAAATTAATTTGTATTTAATTTGGTATTAATGTTTAATTCAATATCATCCGTTTGGAACGGTCGATTGTCTTTCCACCCACAAAATCTTCTGTTGTTTAGCGTAAAACATAATACTCAAGTTCAATGACGTTAAACAACGCAGCCAAAGTCTATCTTACCTAAACGGTAGATAAACCTTTGAAATTATTAATTTTTTTTTTCTTCATTAAACACTATTGCTAAACTTCCAATCACCTCAAGTGAAAACGGTAGATAAATAACATGTTTTACTTCTTGCCTCATTGAATAATTTATTTGAACTACAATGTTGTATATTAACAAGTTAATTTCATAATTATTTACATCTATACACTCATTAATCAACTATTAGGTATAATCATTTTAATTCATTTAACAATATGGATTTACATGCAACCTTTAAACAGCATTATCACATTGAGAACTGGTCAGTTGCTAATAAATTTATGATGATAACAAAACAGTTAATGTGAAAGGAAGCATTACAGTAACATTTATTTTGATTATCTATTTATTGGATACTTTTTTCCATTATCTTAAAGAACATCTATGACTATGTTACGTTACGATTATTGGATAGCACAGCAGTATTGATGAAACACAATCTCTAGTAAATTAATTATCAATATAATTAGCAGAAATTCTTAATTCCAATGAACAGATTGATTCACATAGTAACTTTATTCGTTTTCTAAGCTGCTAAAGTTATTGGAAAATTGTTTCATAATGTTGCGATGGCCACAGTAACGACATTTTCTGGTATTCTTCTTCTCTAAATTCCAAGCCATGTAACTGTAATTCTTGTAGTTGTCCAATAACTTTTGATTTGCATTAATAAAGATCATTCTTCTTGCCGGTATATACGATATTTGTGATTCATTGGATAATTTATGGAGATTAGAATCTGAAAAGCACAACGACTTAACGTCTAAGAGATTAAACTTATTAATATAATCATCGTTGAATCGTTGATTTTGCTAAAATGAAATAAAGTCTTCTTTGTGAAAACGAAGCTTTTCATAACATCAAAAAAACTTACGACTACAGTTAGACTACTTGATCGTTTCCGCTTAAGCTTTTGTGATCGAAGTCTCGTGTATTTTATGTTATTGCTGGTGTCTTTGCTAACATCCGTTGAGCTCGACTCATCTTGACTACTTTCACAAACTGAAAATTATATTATTTAAAAACTTTAATTACGATTGAAACTGTTTTAAGTACAAAATGAGAATGATAAAGCTTAAATTCGTTTAATTGTAACTAGCGAAAACTACCTGGATTGCGACCCTTGGCAATTATCCTCACCATCTTCAGTGATAGCACGAGGTTTCCCGTTTTGTAAATCTTTTGAATTTATCGAATGCACAACCAAATCCATTCGTGAATCCAATGAAAACTGTTTGCCAGACATTAATATTCCACGAACGCGACGGCGCATTGCAGGCGAATTTTCCATCTAAAAGAATAGAAGATATTATAATAAATGAAATCAAACTTTGATGATCCAACGAATGACGTCAATACTCGTACATTTAAGTTGATCCCTTGATAAGCCTTGGCCAATAACTCATCAGCATCAAATATAGCTGCAAACGAACCGTTAACAATCTTCGGTGAGAGTGGTGAATTTGCCAATAATAAACTAGAACCAAATGCTTCATTCTTTTCCCGGGTATCTGAAATAATAAATATCGATAATCACAATCTACAACAACCAACTATATGCATATTACAACAGACAATACTAATAATTTATTATGAGACAGACAATAATAATAGATTTCTCTTCCGAATCCGATTAAAAGCAATAAAATTTTACCAATTAAAATTTATTCGAAATCATAGAAACGGAAAAATTTCAACAAATCAAAGGGTAATCAATGTATTATTGTTTTAACTAAAATCAAGATAGTTCATTTATGTTTTCTAAAGAAAATTGAATAGTCTTGCAGTGAGCTCACCTTTGAGTGCAACTCGCTTTCGATCCAATATCGTAACGTTTAATTCATTCAAAATGTCTGTTGTCACTGTACGGATTTCACTCCAATCAGCAATTATATCATCGTTAGTTGTATGCGTTGATGTAACCGTAAACCTGTAAAAGAATTTTTCAATAAATATTCAAATTTATAATTTATGTGAAAATTATCATTACTGAAGAGAGGTGGATAAAAGGTGTGTTATACACACCATCTAGAATCATACCTGATCACATATTTTCCTTTTAATGAAGCTGGTACACAATGAATTTTGCCACGATAATTTAAACGTTTCAATAAAATTTCGGTAAATTTATTATCACCCCTTAAGCGGAACACAACCATGCCTACAATTAAATTAAATGTATCAGCTAAATAGAAAATTCTCTAATAAGAATCAAGTCAACTGGAAAACGATGGCTTTTGTCTAATAAATTTCTCAACATTTTAAATCAAGTACAACATTCTTGATTCAATGCAAAGATGTACTCAATAACATCTCAATGCTAATAATCCAATTGAGTGTCGTTTTTATATGCTTTTTTTGGTAAGTTATAAAAAATCCAAAGTCACAAGTGCTTCGTTATTTCATTGATTGCTTCAAGCTATAACTGTTTATTCCCGGAATCAACCAACAAAAACAGAAAATCCACTTGGCCAAATCATTACATCGTCTGTACTTTCTTGATAATATTCTTTGATCATTATTTAAACGTTTTTTTTTTGTATTTCGTCTGTTTAATTTAAAAAGATGAAATAACTCTTTTGTAACGAGAAAACCAATACACAAGAAATACTTTAAAAATGATCCAACGATCATGAACAGAATGATTACAGCATCGCATATCAGTAATTATCATAATTGTATATAAGTTATGTCTCCATACAATATTAATTACAGTTGCTTTTATAAACGTCTCTTCATCAGATTGGTTTTTAATAATACACACGAATAAACATAACAAAATAAAAAAATAAAAAAAACAGCGAAGCAAATGAAAAGATGTGTTGATCCATACCTAAATGCCGTTGAGCAGGTATTTCAAATCGTTGATCAGCAAGAACAAGTGCCTCAAATTTTTGTGCCAATCGTACACCCTGTATTACATAAAGAATTAAATAAAATTGATAGTTAAGATTATCAATTAAGAGAGACTAAATTCAACCAATTTGAGCACATGATCATCATCACGTAAGTGATTTTATACCTCACGGATATGTTTCTGTATACCACGAATCCCATAGTTCCGTAATACAAACCACAATTTAATAGCACGGAATCGTTTACTAAGCGGTATTTGCCAATGCTACAATTAAAATTTTGATTCAATCAACGGATAATCAACAATAAATTCACTATGTTACTTACCATATAGTCAATGGCAAGACCAGAGTTTTCATGTTGCAAATAAAGTGGTTCAACATTGAACGTTCTGTGTAATGCATTACTGTTCTTTACCCTTAAAGACACAACAAATATAGAAGAATCATAGGTAATATTCAACGGAATATGAAATAGAATAGACTGGCCTACCACATAGCAGTACAATCAAAATGTACCATCAACCATTTAGAGGGATTGAATGCAATCGAATCAGCTCGTTCAATACCTTTTAGCCAATGCCTATATTCGGGGCATGTAAATGCACTTCCTGCATATGCAGCATCAATATGTAACCAGAGTTTAAAATCCATACACACCTTACCAATCTCATCCAAATTGTCGAATGCACATGCTCCCGTTGTACCTAATGTGGCACAGACCTGTTGGTCGTATTACAAAAACAAAAAAAAATTGAAACGGAAAAGAATTCTATATAACATCAAATTAATTATCCAGTGGCAGATGTGAAGAAACCATGGGGAATTGTATTGAGAATCGCAATATAAGAATTCAATGTTCTATTCTTATACTGTTGTTTGTTACTTTTGGAAGTAACAGTATCAATCACATTGCTCGGGTAATTATGCGCCAACGCAATTGTTGTTTTTCTTATTTATTTTTGAATTCTATTTCTATCAATGAAGAGATTATTAATAATTAGTTCCCAAGAGAGCTGTCAAATGATACACATGATTCTTCGCCACAGTCAATCAATGTAATTGTCTTAGCGTCATTCACAAGTCTGTTGTTCTGTTATTCAGTGGTACTTAATCCTTTTTTAATAACTGAAAGTACATCAGCCATCATACCTACCCAAAATGGAATGAGTCCAACTTCTAGATCCTTTTCAATGGCCAGTTTTAATGGTTCACCTCGCATACTAAGATTTTCATCGCTTTCAATGAATCGCATTCTCACGAGACCTTTTGAATTAAAAATAAAGAATTATTTGACTTGGCTATTGGCCATTTCATTGAGCGAGAGACCGTGACGTTATCATACCAATAAGGGCTGCTTTCTCTACACTGGAATGTGCTTGATCTGAACAATAAGCCACTAATCTTGAATTAATATCAGAGTCCTGTAAACCAGTCGTATGCTCATGAAATCGTCGTATTGCTAATGTACGACCAGCTAATAATCCAATCAATGTTGATTCACTGGCAGTTGTCTGTATTACACCACCACCTAAACTTGTGGCATTCACATGAAGAAAACAATCAGGTAATCCGATCATTTTTCCTAACCAATTCATAACGATTGTTTCCAATTCTGTGCAAGCTGGTGATGATGCCTACGGAAATCAAATGTAATGAAATCTTATTATTATTCAATGTAAATTATCCATACCCATGTAAATCCAATACAATTGATTGCATCGGCCAACATATCACCCAACAGTGAGGGAAATGAGTTCAATGCCGGAAAATAAGCATGCATATGGGGACTTTGCCAATGTGTAACGCCTGGCATTATAACTCGTTCAATATCACGAAAGATATTAGGCCAACTCTCACCCTCTAATGGCGCTGATTCGGGCACAAGTGAACGCATATAACCGGGCTTAACGTTTGGAAAAACTTTTCGATCACGAATATTTTCCAAATAGTCAGCAATATAGTCAACCATTTCTTTGCCTAAAGGATAAGACAAACAATATTCATCTGTTCACATTTAAAGTTTAATTTAATTTTCATTGTGTTGCATAAAGAACGAACTGTAATGTTATGTGAATCCAATAAATGGTCATAAACTTTAATCCAACTGATTTACTTTAAAACTAAAATCCAAACTGATTGTAATAACATTTTATATCACAAATCCATTTGTCGTTGTTTATTACATTTAAATCCCTTTCATTGAATTGACACAGAATCAAATGGATAAGAACAAATAAACAGAAAGTGATAATAAGAATTTGTTTCGCCAACAATTTGAATGTAATTGAATTTGGAAATTCAATGAAATTAAATTTATTCTAGACGTTTTGGGGTATTTGCAACACAATGTGACTTTAGAAAATTGATATTAGTAAGAGAATTTTCTCTTCTGGTTGAACTAACTGACTACTGACCTCGCTTTCGGTATTCATCAACATCCATCGTGAATATAGAATAGAGCCTATTTATTAATTAGAAATTAACACTTTTCTTTAAGTGAATGTCACTATGCTGGTGATTAACGCTTACTAATGGCACAAACACTGAATATGACTCAATTCACTGTTGTATATGAGACAATTATCAACTGTTTACCCTTTAATAATTCTATGCCAATATGAGGTGGATAGGTATGACGCTTATTTGTATGGCTTCGTTCAATTTAAAATTAATTCAATATTCCATTATGTCACTTTGTACTTTTCCAATAGAAAATTCACCAAACTTCACGGGTTTTACTATAGACATTTGTCTAATACGGCAGTCAAAGAGAGTTCGGCTCCTTTATATGTTTAGATAAACACTGACTTGTTGCAACATTAGGACTAACGGTCGCAAAGAAACTGTTGCTCCTTTTATATGCTCTCATTCATCCTGTGGAAAATAATTTGAAATCTGTCTGATTTCCTCCGCCCACGAAATATAAACACGACCGTTTTTCATTTCGATTCTTAGTGTTTTATTGTTCTAATATTAATAGAGATAATGCACGAGCAATGGTGTTACTTACTTTCACAGTTGACAATTAACGTTAAAATTAAAAAAAAAAAAACAATTTACAATTGAAATTTGCATGTTTGTTTTGTTATCAATTATTATAGAATGTTGAGAGGCAAGAAACGTGAAGCATTTCCATTCGAATTAAAAATAATGTGAAATGTAATTACCAGTATCAGTAAGGAGCAATTAGAAGTAAATTAAATTAATAAACTTACTGCAATTAACATGTGTATGGCAAAATCTGAAAATAAATTAAATACATTCCAGCATTACTATAACGTTTAATATTAAGTGATCAGTTAATCAACAAGATTGTCGATAATAAACTACATATCACTTCAGATTACGTTACATGAATTAATTGCATCAATTAAAGTAAATTGGTGTACGATAATAGAGTCTACAAATGACCAGATACTGTTAATTAAATTGGAAAATCATCCCATATAAATTAATAACGTTACCAACATGAATTATATTATGTCTAAATGCCTATGATTAGAATTATAAGACAATCAGATTGAGACTCATCAATACGATACTGATTGAGACACCCAAACAGTTGCTTTTCTAGTTCTTATTCCTATTCATCTCCAATTATTATCTATCGCATAGTCACATTAAAAGCATCAGCCATTGTGTAGACATAAAATTTGCAAATCTTCCATAACTTTTACTGTATTCTAAATTGAAAATTCATAAAATTAATATTTTTCACATACATCATAGCATAATCAACCATCTATCATTTTAATTATATAATTTAGTGCTAAAATGTTCAATTTGTAACCAAATTGAGTAATTTAATTCGATTATAGAGAACTCATGTTCTCAATTAATTCGTCTTTTTCATAAACATTGTAATTCCGATAATAAAATATTCGATCAGTCTTCTGTCCATCATAACACCATCAGGTATGACTGATCAATAGAGAATCATCCAAATGATCATCATCATCATCATCAATATTCTGTTCGTATCAAACAAATAAGATGATCAAAACATACCAAAAAAACAAATTACATAAATGGCTATTCGGGTCTCGTTCAACTATACATAAGAATACGAAACGAAAATAAATAATAGGGAATAAATAAAAAGACAACAAAAATTCTTAAATATTTAACAGTGTTGTGAGTACGTTCGTTGACCTCTCAGGTAAATTCCATTTATTTTTATATTCCTCTATATGTAGATCTTTTTAATATCTGTCGGGTTAGCGGTAAATTCAAGTTCTTGGCTGGGTGAGACGATGAATAATAGTCTGGTACGTACAATTAAATAAAAGGTACACCAACGACAATATTCACATATAAAAATGATTCAGAATTTGTATAAAAGAAAAGTCATTTCAGTATCATGAAACTGTGTGGTGTTGTATCCCCCCACCTTATCGATACATAAGCAAAAGAGTACTCACTACTGGATTCTCTCGGTCAAATTGCGCGCTTCTTACGTAAGCATACCAGTACAATTGTGTACAATACATTGAACCTGATTGACCACACCGCATTAATTTTCAATTCTTTTTTTATTTGATAATAAGTATGATACTCTTCCAATCGATTCTAGCGGTTCAAATTTCGATTGTTGAATTCGTCACTGATCAGATTATTCATTCTCGTTTATGTTCAGCATCCTTACTATTAACTCTGAAGATTTGATTCTTTAAATTCTTTTGGTTTTCTCTGAAATTCTGAAGTTTATTACGTAACTATTAAATAAATGATTGTTCCTTTGGTTACATGAATCTTTGTTATAGGTATCCCTTTAACTAGTCATTAAATTCATTATAATAATAAATCTGTGGCGTTAATACTTTTTTAAGATAATAAGTATCCTATCAGATCTCATTATTTTTCTCTCCCTTTTCATATTTTCGGTTTTGTTTTGGGATTTTATTGATGATGAAACATTGTACCGATCTCTTGGACTAGACCGAAACAAGTCTTGATGGTTGAACGGCTGGACAATACAATGTCTCATAGTTAAAGTCTTGTCTTGTAATGATTATACATTTGAATCATGATTAGGTGGGATCCATTCAATTCAATCGTTACATCACGATGTTTAATTTCTTTTATTTCTTTTTATTCTGTTCATTTCGTGTAGTTCTATGGCCGATTATTACCTTTGGTGGTGTGTTAACACAGAGTGGTTTATAAAGAACCAAAATAAAAAGCATCTTCAACCATCATACAATCATAATAACAAGAATATTCTCTGTTAAGCGTATTAAATACCAATCGGTTAATATATTGGCCATGTGTTGATAATGTTATTACACCAACACATATGATGTATGGTATGGATACCATAAAAGAAAGACAATCCGCAGTGCCAGAATACCACCCGAAGAAGTTGATGGAATATTAAAGGTTCCCCGTGTATAGATGAATTGGTAAGAAATTTCAACGTGGATTACCCACATCTCTTGGTTCGGTTAATTTTATTTTTCACCTCTTTCTTTCATTACGACGATGATGGGTTTTTTTCTTTATTTTGGATACCAATGTTTTGTGTTTAATATGTTTCACTTACATACATAATAAAGAGAAATATTATTTACTTTTATATTTTTATTTCGTCGTTTATCTCTTTAATATGAGAGACTTTTATATTTCATTTCTCGCTGCTATACAGTAATACTCGAATATGTAAAAGCAAAATAAAACCAAAAAGTCACAAGAAAAGCCCGTGTGTTGTTGTATTAAATAATAACCAATTGAACGAAAACCGTTGGGGATATTCTTTTAAGGTGATACCTTTTGGATATAGTAAGCATCTGATTGTCCGCGTGAAGAGGTCACAAAACCCACTAAAATAAAACGTTCTTAACATTTGATTGTATTCACGATTTAAGATTTTGACTAAAGAATTCTTTATTAATATTTAACATTTTGGTTGTTTGTGTATTGTCGACCACTACTCTCCCTAAAAGGTGTCTCTTATTCTTTCTCCAGCAGCAGCATTTTGGAACTTTTGGGTGAATGGTGTATTTTGTTTTTATTTTTTTGTTGTTGTCTAAAGGTTCTTGATTAGTTTCTTGGTGCCGATCATTTCATTAGTTGTTATGCCATCAAGTAGTTCTTATTGATTTCTTTAAAAATTCGTTTAAATCAGTTACCGGTGTGTGTATATTTAATTATGTTATTTTCACAATAGTGTTTCTTTGTTGTTTATTCCATGTGTTTATCAATTAATTACCAAAAACAAAATTCAATTCAATTAAATTCGAATTTTATGAAATTAAAATAATTCAATTCATTCAAATCGGAAATAAAAATCAAAAATAAAATTCGTTTTAAATCAATGCTGTGACTCAATAAAGTTGAAAACTTTCTCAAACGGATTTCTTAATAATGACGATGAATACGTTAATGTATGATGTATGAATAATTTGTTTTGTGAAAGAGTGAAAAGTTTCAATATTCGTTAATTCGTTTAGTTAAAGTGCTGAATTTTTATGCTAAAAAAAAATATTTTTGATGATTGAATAAGTTTTAAAGCCAAATTGAATTTTATGTCATCAAATAGAAGAATTGATCAGCAAAGTAATACGGAATGCGGGTGTATAAGAGACCGTTCAGTTTTATTTGTATCCAAAAGGTGATTAAAATAAACGTATTCATTTGACAAATAATAAAAATTAATTATTAATTTGATTTTGTATTGTATAATGTATTTGATGATCTTAAAGTAATAACAAAAGAATAAAAGAAATTTGCATTTAGCATATTTTAAATAGAAAACATAACAATTAGTGAAGGTGTTCTAAGAAGTTCTTGTGTTCATATTATTGGATATACAAAAATAAATTCTTGCACAGTACCGTTTACAATTTAATGGATTAATAAGATGCCAAGCACAATAAGAGGTGAGTCTTCAATGAACATTTATTTTCAGTTAAAAAAAAAAAATAAAATTATTTCCTAACCAAATCTACTATTTGGTTTACAAAAGAATAAAATCTAATAAATAGACAATGTGATTATTATCGATTGTTCTTGGTTAGAGAGTCGATCATTTTACTCAAAATAATACGTTCTTAAGATGAGAGTACTTGATTATTTGTAATTGAAGTGAATCGTTGTTACCTTCCCACAATATAATCATCAGGTTAAACGATAGTTTTCTATATAAATGGTTTTTTATTTCAATTTTTATACGCAATGTACAGTTACCATGTAGAGTGAATGTATTGAAAATTTACCGAACTACAAAGTAACATTTAAATTGTACATAACATATAGAAATACTAAACGGCTAGAACTGATCGAATCTGTTAAAATATCTTTCACCTTATGATCAGCAAAAACCCGAGAACTTTTCTCATTTCTGATTTGCCACTTTAAAGACACAAGCAATCGCAATGAGATAAATGAAAACAGTTCTAATACTATGGCTGGAAAGATCGATGAAATGTGTAGATTTAAAGCTTTTTTCTTTTCATTTTATAACATTCACTTAACATATTCTCAGAATGATTAGCTAAAATGAAAAAAAAAAAATTACAAAGATTGATGAAATGGCCCTCAGGTCTTTGATCTTATGTCCCATTTATAAAAGACGGGCCTCACATGCGGAATAAAATAAGAATCATCCATTCGCCTTTATTCATTTTAATTCTTTCTCTCTTCTGTCACTGGTTACCCATCAGTGTAGAGAGTTCCCATACCCAAAACAACGTGTGTATTAGTACGATGAGTTTAAATGAAATTTCGCCAATTGTAATGAATATTTCGATATTAATTCTCTTTTAGGTATTTTATCATATTCACGTATTATTCTGTATGAGAATCCATTATGATGTCTGATTGCGTTTGTTTTATTTTTGGCAATCATACACACGGTTGAGGTCAATGAAACCAAACGGCAAAATACCTGACCATAGTGACTAAAACTTTTATTGTTTTTTTTGTCTCTCTTGCGTTTGTTTTTTTTTTTTTTTTGTTTTAATAAATATGTGATTTTACGTTGGTTGGTTATATGGCAGTGATTACTAATTAATTTTTCGTTTTTATAATTTGGGGTGGATCATGGAATGTGATTTTTAAGAATTCTCTAGTTATTTGGTTACATACGACACAATAACTGGCTGTGATTTTATATTCATTCTAGAATATTTTATATTGATGATTAGGTAATCCCACGATCACTGTATGATTCTGGCGAGTATCATTCCAGTGTTGTACTAAATATAATGTAAAATTGCAATAAGAGAACGGTTCTTTGTTCGGAATCTGGTTACTGGTTACTGGTTACCGTGAAATGAAAAGAAAACCAGGATGTAAACAAAATATGAAGAGAATTATATGTGTTACAGAATCAATTGAATGTGAATTAGAATTGCATAAGAGAACCCTTTTGCTTAGTCGTGCTGTTATGTATAGGGCTAAGGTAATTGTACGGTATTACCTGGTTGGACGACTTTTTAGGCAAATACCTAATTTATGCCACGCGGAACAAGAATGAAAACAACAAGAAACGGCAAATGCAAGAAGGAAACATGAATATCATTTTTTTATCTTGCGGGCTCCCCTTCAATAGCACTGTACCATGTAATGTTCGTTTGATTCATCTGTATGTTATCTCTGGTTTGAATCTTCATATTCGTGGGCTGTATTATGCGAGAATTAAAAGCTTTTTATATTTTATGTAACGGCCTGTAAGTTAGATCAATTATTGTTAAGAAAAAAAAAAACCGAAATGCCGACCAGCATTCAATATTCCAGAGATTCGTTAATATCTCTTTGTTTTGCTTACCATTGACGGTCAAATAATTCGGCCCTCTGTTTACTTGGTTGCAGATGAATTTACCAAACCAACCAGAGATATATTTGATTCCATATCAAGACGAAGGGAATCAATGTAAATGAATTATTTACAATGTTACAATGTATCAGAGCCGTCTTTAATTTTTCTTTATTATTTGATAAAGAAGAAACTTCATGTTTCATGTGAGTTAAATAATAAGATTCATTTATAATAAAAAAAAACACAAAATTCATATTGAATATAAATAAAATGGTATTTTACAGTTATATTCATGGTGTTGTATCATTAATATGCGCTAAGAAACATTTTTCATGTTATTTGCTTATTTGGGTAGATGAGAACGAAGTATGGTGCCATCCACAAACAAGAATTATGAAATTTAAAGAAGTTATCGTATGTGAGATTTATTTCATCTGATCATCATAATCAGGTTGTACTAAAAGAAATTATTTTTTTTTTATTTACCGCAGGCATAAAATTCTAATATATTAATGATTATTATTCATAAAAGACGTTTATTAAGATGCTGTCATCTTCAACTGTTTTACCACCTATTTGATTAAACATTTCTCTTTACTTGGCAAACAGTCAAAAGACGCGCCTTTTTCACTAAAACTATTTGTAATCCCATCAAAAGCTCTTGATGATACAATATCACACAGTGGAGCTTTGTAATGCTTTAAATAGATGACAAAAGCTAGCGAAAAATAAAAAGCTGATAAAAAAGTCAAAACATAGCGGTTTATTGCGCTGATGCAGTAACCCAGTTTTTCCGGGCCACCAATACAAAGACAAATAATGTGAATACATTAATAGTGGCCGTTGAATAGCAACATCTCAGCATAACAGTTAATGTATTTCCCAGTTGTTTTTCGTTATATCCTGAACGAATACCGTACAAAGATAAAACAAAACTATTCAAATCCCATCCAATTCAATTTTAGACAAATTGTCTCCATCATTTTATTGGATTCATATGGAAGCACCAAAATTATAAACTCTATTACAGTGCAATTTTAAATTCGAGTCAATCATTAGTAATTGTTCTGTGTATCATTGATTAAATGAAAAGCCGATTGCATTTTAGTGTCATAACTTTCTGTAGCTAATTAGTAAAAACCACAATATTCAGTGTGAAGTGTTTGTAATCGAATATTATAATAAATGATAAATTGCAATTGTATTGTTTATGTTTAAATAGAAAAACCATAAAGAAAGGTATTACGCCTTTGTTGAGTACGGCGGCTTATTGTCCCAATTATTAAAGAAAAAGTGTGCTGTTATGCAGCACGGGACCGACAAAGTGTTCCATATTATCAAGTGTATTGAAATTATAACTAGGGAAGAAAAATAGAACGACGTTGCGCACGTTACCATTAAATTTTCATAAACAAGAGAGAATCCATCTTGGATTTTCCAAACACACAAACAAAATAACAAGGAAAAAACAGAATTGCTGTGAATATTGAATCCGTCATCGTTTCCATTCTGAGTCCCCTTTCGTGTATTTCGTGTTGTATAAGACAAGGAGGGGGTGGTTTATGATAAAATACAGTGTGTAAAGTGAATTACGATACACAGTAGGTACACAATTTATCCTGGCACACAATTTTTTTTTTCGATATCATCAGCAGTTCGTCATGTGCAGCAACGAATAATATACAATTCAAATATTGATTATGTGAAATCGCTAAGTAGTAAACGGTAGCTGATGGCAATTAGGATTGCACTACAATCTAAAATACTCGCAAACAGAAGGAAAAGTTTAAAGCAAAACAAAAAATAAAATTGAAACTGAAGTAAATCAATGAGTGAGAGAAAAGCATACAAAATTACGGTATAATCTAATGTTAAGTGAATGGACAGGTGGGCACACAATATATGGAAAACTATAGATGAAGGGAAGCGAATATAAATATGTTGGTGTATTTATATAATATGTAGTGTAACTGTACTGCATACATGTACCTCATTAAAATTATATGGTGAGTGGCCTGCATTAGATGGCATTTAAAAGTGAATTGAAACACACACTCTGAACACAATAAATTAGGGACGAGTGGAGCTTTTCCGTCATTTTGGAAAAAAAAAAGAAATAAATACATAAAAGTACACCCAAATAGCAAAAAAACAAAAAAATAAAAAGGAAAAGTGAGTAGTTGTGACACACAAAAGAGAAGTTTCATGTGAAAATCAAATGAGGAAAACTTTTTGTGAATTAATTCGATAATAGAACAGAAATTCTATTTTGGATTTAAACACAGACAAATTGTATCTAGTGAATTTAATCGATTTTTATTTAAAGATATTCTCCGTTTAGTTCAATTTCGGTGTGAAATTTAAAATTTCCTTCTTATTTTGTTGTTTCGTCTTAAAAAACATAATAAGCAAAACCCTTTTGAATAATTTTGTTTTGAACGATAATATTGAATAAGTAAATTCTTTTCTATATTTCATTTCTGTGAAAATTAATAATTCCGTAACAGAAATAAAATTACAAAAAAGAAAAAATAAATTAATTAAATTAGAAAGACTGATTTATTGGAAGATTTTGTGTCTTATCTATGATATCTTATAAATTTCGTAGTTTAATTATAGTAAATAACAAAAGAGAAATTTAATAGTTTAATTCTGGTTTTTACATTCGGATCCTTTGAAATACCGTTCTTGACGAATTCTATGTGTAAATGAATACCGTAACTAAATTATCAACAACAGAAATACAATTTTGGTGTGTTTAAACGATTGTGTACAAGTGATTTATAATAATCAATTGATAACGATTAATAAGTGTGTCATTATACTGTGTTCCGTATTCTTTGTTATCGCTAAATAACAAGAAGGAAAATCTAAACACCGTAAAAGGGAGCATAAATGCACTTTAATGGCGTATAGTACCACAGTGTATACAAATTCCATCATATGGGCCATAATTATTGATTTTTTCGGTTGAAGTCTGAATTTTCTCCTTATACCTAATTCATTTTTCTTTTCGTTTTTCGAAATATTTAAAAAAATGAATAATGAATTGTGGGGTGGTTTTATATAAATGAGTATGTTTTAACTGAAATACAAATGCAATGGTGCTTTATAAAGTGGTAATATAATTACTGTATTTTTAACGTGATAAAACGAAGACCGATTTATGTACACACACAAAATTAATTGTTGTACAATTTTCTAATTAATTAAAGAAAACAAATTGATTGTGTTCGAAAATTTTTGTAATTACAAATAAATTAAAGAAAAAATCATTCAAAGTGGCGGCATCAAAAGAAACATTTCCACCGGAATCACCACCATCCACTGTGATTTTAACCACTTTGGACACGACACCGGTGATATTCACAGTAACGGAGACATCTAATCAGCCAACAACACCTCCACAATCAAGAACTGGTACACGTAATTTTACCAGTTCAACAACAGCAGTGTCGAAACAACAGAATAGTGGTAATCGTAATACACCACCATCATCATCATCATCAATTAATTCACCCGGTGTTCAACGCGATATAACATCTACTGGCGGACTCATGACAGGTGAATATTTACCAAAATATCAAAAATAAAACAACAAAACAAAAATTAAAGAAACTCTTTAATTATGCAATTGCTGTATGTAAACGGACATTTCTTTGTGTGTCAGTGAATGTGACTGTGTGTGCTAGAAAGAACCGTTAACTTTCTTGCATGCAAGACAAAGAAAAGAATTTCTTTTGAGAATTTGTCACAGTAATGCCCTCTGTTGATGAACAGCTGCAACAAAATCTACAGTCAATTTTCCCCTCCAGAAGAGAATACAAATTACCAATGGAAGAGAGAAAGAGATTTCATTCAATTTTCAATTCATTGTTTGTTCAATTTCAATTAAAATTTTCAATTAATAATTAATTAAGTGCGGGATCGATGATACTAAATTATTTCATTAATTTTTATTCATAAATAATTTATTGTATCGTTCTATCATAATTTCCTATTAAAATAATTAACTGGATACTTTGTGTGATAACAGACAATGGTATTTTAATTAAATAGTATTCATTTGCAATGGATTTATTTAATTTTTCTCTGAATAATCGAAACACTAAAATTTATATAAAACTTATAGAATTCGGAGGCATAAAAGAACCAAAATGTTCATGCAAAATCAAACACCGAGAGAAAAAATAAAATAAAAATGTTATTTGCCTCGAGTTGCAATCGAATCATACAACAGAATGTAATAACAAACATAATGTTTTATTTCTATATACTTTACAATTATAATGATAGAGTAGTTGCAATGTATCTCTCACTCATAAAATAGCATAATATCTTGTACACGGTTATATGAATGGTGTGTACGTTCAAAATAGCGGATAGTCGAGTCTATATTGCATTGCACCGCAAAAAAATAATGAATAAAAAAATAACATAAAATTGGGTCAGTCGCATTACTAGATAAACCGCTTTTGCCTGTTTCATTTAAACACAGAAAAGAAATATAAAAAATAAAATAACATACAACTTACATATCAATCCGCCGAAGTACTTGTGCCATTACATTCGTTGTTATAAAATCAAATAAAAAAAGAAAAAAAAAATGTTAAAAAACTTCATCTTGATACGTTTGGTTGCATTTCGCTAGTTCTTTTAAAATTCTTTAATGTTGAATACTTCTGGAATTGTGATTACTTACTGTAATCAGATAATTCACATGTAAGTTTTCTTGATTTCCAGATATTCGGTTTTTGCTTTGCTACAAAAGAACTCTTTTTCATGTTCGTTGCCACTTTTGTTAAGTTATGTACAATGATATGAAAAAAAAATTACGTAAAAATGATAACCGATTATTCTTTTCTTATTCTTTTTAAATTTTCTTTTAAGCGACTAAATAAAAGAATTAAAAAAATTTGTTTTTGTTATTTTTAAATGGTAGTGAACGGTTATACACAATTTTTTTTTTTAAATTTAATTCTGTTGTTTCGTATTTTGTGGCACTTGGTTATTCATAGAATTTTAAATGTTGCACGTAATCCATGTGTAAAATATAATGTACATTAATTTCCACGGCTCAAGGCGGCCCAATGTGAGTGAGAAATCATTTTAAAGACATTAAAAGTCATAGAGACACCAATAGAAGTCCTATACAATTTAAATTGTAGTTAAATTGTATAAAGAGAATTAACAGATCTATCGTTATACCTTTAAAAATTTATAGGCAGAGAGCATAAAAAAAGTGCGTTTCAACTGTATACTTGTAGTATAATTACAAATAAAATATTACCTACTGGATTGCATAGTGACAAAAAAATGTTTATTAAAAGCAATGCAATTTTCAATGCAGACCACTTTATTATTTTTGGTCTTTAAAATAAAATAGTGTATATGAAGTCCATAAATAATTTAATGTCGTGTGATGTGGAATATTAACTTAATTGGATTTCATATATTAAAAATATCGATTCTATTTTGCGACACAGAACAGTCTTATTTAGGTGAGAATTTGTCCACAAATTGAATACAACATGTTTTTCTTTATTTAGTTACCATCAAATAGGATCTAATGCTTAAATAGTTGATATGAGAATACACACTCGTCAATTTTAGCGATATCATGAGTATTAACAGTAACAGAATATAAAATGATAGGTAAACTGGATTCTATTGAAAAGTGTTTACCTGTCGTACAAGAAATTCTTGGCTGTAATCAAATATACGGTTGAATGAATTTCTTATGATACTATGACGGGATATAATAAGAACAATATGCGCGATCGTTCAAGTATTATCCCCCTTGATCGTTAAAGAATTCCGGATTAGCGTAATATTCTATTCTGTCATGCACTCATAAATTCTATACACCTGAATATCGTTTATACACGTAATACCTTTGATTTTGATACAATTTTATTTTTATTTATTAAACGGTGTTTCGTTCAATCACTTGAAGCAACCGTAGTTATCCTTAGCTGATAGATTAGTGAAGCACATGATGATCATAAAATTGAATAAAACTATTTTCAATTGACGATTTACCAACCAAATAGTTTATCATCGTGGGAGTTTGCGTAATGTGATGGGTTTTTAATTTCAATTTATCGTATTAATAAACGTGTAATGATTGCAAAATACATGAATTGTAAATTAATGGGAAATTAGAAAAATCCCACAATGAATCTCTATCTAACTGCTGGAATATTGACAATTCAGAGTTGTAGTAACGGTAAATTCTATTAAGAATATAAACGAAGAAATGTGCAGTTGTCCATATCAGTGCCATATTAGTGTATGATCAGCTTCTTCAGTAATTCGTTCGTTCCGATTGCATTGGATGTGGATAACAAAAGGTTACATCCTTCTCGGTTAAACATGTTCGGTATATTATGACTCTGTGTTTCAGTGGCGAAAGATGAACAGTGAGAGTTTTAAATTACATAATAATATGATCTCAAGAAAAATGAAAAGGTATCGCGTTTTTTTTTTAATTCTCATCCATAACAGCTCTTCCTCAATTTGTTTTTTTATTATTATCGATTACAATAAAAATGAAGACGGAGTCTCATAAATATTTCAATTGAATTGATTTCCGCTTAAGTGCCGTTTAGGATGCAAAAAAGAAAAGAAAGACTTGAATCTAATTGACAGTTGTAGGTGCAAGTTCAGTATTACAATTTTTTTTTTAGTCCGAACAATGTTAAATGTTAATAGATTTTGTGTCTGAAACGAACGGAACCCAAAACAATGTGAATTTAAAGACAATTTTTTTTAGTTAATTTACCGTTATGAATCTTATAAAAAACAGACATTTCTAGTTAGTAGAACATTTATTTTATTTCTTTCTCATAGAGACAGTGGTTTCACTGGTTACTATTCGAAATTAGTTCTTAAGTTTGGACACTTTCTGTTACGATGTCTCTTCATTGTGGTTATTGTGGCCAAAACGATTATAACTCATTTCTATTATTAATTGTTTTTCTTTATTTATTTGTCATTAACGCATATTTCTTTCAATTAAGTGTTTTAGTAATGTTGGGTTAATGATGCATCATTTTGATTATTTACTATAAATTCATTTAATAAAATCATTAATTTGTAGACATTTATAGTAAACTATCGATTAAATAAAATATTGTAAGATGAATTAAATGCATTTTTTAATTAAATGATAATTAGATTAATGTGATATCAACTTCCTTTTGTTCATCAATGGACTCTTGAATATTATCGTGTAATACATTTTAAAATTATAAACGAATTTTCAAGATCGCTTATCAAATTAATTGAAATTTCACAATCAATTTGGTTTTCGGATGATATGGAAGTATTTGATCTCGTCAGTGACACTGTATTGATTGCGATCACTGACGTCCACCAAAAATTCATTATATCCAAAGTGGGAGTCCACGGTGTATTGAGAGTTTGTTTTTTTATTCATTCTTATTTAAATGAAATTTACTGATTACATTAACAAATACAAAAGTGTATTATGGGATTTTATTATGTAAAATTCAGTTGGTGTTTTGATTCAAAATATAGGCACCAATTTCAAGTAAATAAATGCACTTATGGAAATATGTTGCACGGGCCATATTCTCTCTCGTTCATATACATATGATTTTCCATTGAATAATCAAGTTGATATTAAAAACACAACACACCGATGAAAAACTGTAGTTTTTCTTTTATTCAATGTGCATTTTCAACGTGAAAAAATAAAACACACAAAATCATAGAAAACTAAAAGAGCTGCAAGTATGGCACAAATGATCATTCCGTTAAATAGAGAATCATACAACACTTTAGGAGGTTATTTTTTTTCTATTTTATTTTTTCTATGGGATATAATCACTAGCTATAGTGTATATATGCGTTTTCATATGTTGTGTACATAAACAACATTAAATTGAATGATACTCGACTAATATGACTGGGGCTTTACACATTTTTGACTGTGGCGGCAACGGCTGCCTCCGTGTAATTTAGTCTTGGATGAAACGTTGTTGTGACTGCATCGCGGTTTATTTTATATAATTTTTCTGTTTTTATTAAATTGTAATACAAATGAATCGGTTCATTTAAACGAAAAGAAAGAGAAAAACTTAAATAGTTTATTTAAATTAATTGTTGTTATTCGTTTCGAATCAAAAATAAAAAACTTTTTTAATAAAGACGATATTTTCAAAGTGATTAACATTTGGCCAGTACATTGCATTTGGCACCGTTCAAAATAAACCGCGGATACGTGCGAGAATCAGTACTGAGCACACGAAGATCAGTGAATTGAATATTTTTATTGTTGTTGGTTTTGCGAAATAAATGAAAAAATAGTGAAACAAAAGAATTATATTAAAACCAACGTATCTCCTTCGTGTTCTGTTAACCGAACGGTGTGCGGTGTGCATTCGTACATACGATGCACATGGAAAAGTTGACAGTTTAAATTCAAAGAAAAACATATTGACAGATTTTCCTCGATCGTTTTAGTGCGATTTTTTGATTGGTGAAAATTATTTTATTTTATATGGAATACACATTTAAAATTTTCACCATAACAAAAAAAAAATAAAGAGTTAAAGTGAGTTGTATTCAAAAAGAAAATAAAACAAAACAACAAATAAAATCAAGTGTGTGTTTTATGAAAATTGAATGAGTGTTTTTATATGCATAACACAGGCTAAATTGTATTATGTAATAATAATCATAATCTCAGTTGCACACAGAAATTTATAGTGGAATTGTACAAGGGGGAGAAATTAAAGAGCTAAACGGAGAGAGAGAGAGAGAGAGAGAGAGCGAGCGAGCGAGCGAGAGAGAGAAATGAAAACTAATTAATTACACAATATTTATAATTTAATTTTTATGTGCATAATGAGTACATAATATGCATACAATATAAATGATAATTATTATTATACTTCTACCGTATTTAACATTTTAAAAACCGAGAAAAATTCAACAAGAGAAAGAGACACACAGACACGAATTGAAGAGAATAAAAAATGAAAAAAAAAAACCAAAGTACGAAAACATACCTACATGAGATTGTAATTAAATTTGTTGGATTACATCAATTCAATTGTACAATAATGTACAGTCGGTAGCGTATTGTAGATTTAATGAAACAAAAAGATCATATTGAAATTAAAGTGGTTTTTATTTTGTTATATTCTGAGATCATTGTTAGTTGTTGAGATGGCGCATATAATGCAATTGCAATTCACAATTAAATTCATATTCATAATGGATTGCATATGAATTTTTCGTTACTTTTATTCTTGTTACAAACAAAAGTAAATAATCATAATAATGTAACAATAATCCACAATTGAAACATTATTATTTATGCCAAATCTTATGCACTATAGAATTTGAATGCATGAGAATCATTTTTGGTTTGTCTTTTGTGATATGATGAAAAATAAATCATGATAATGTTGAGGTGGAATATGATTTGGCAAAATAATAAAGGAGTACTGGAACAATACCATAAGATCATTCATGAGAGACATAATGGCATAGCAAACTGATCATTTAGATTGTAGTGTGACTCTTTGCAAATTTTCGCTTGATAATAATTGAAGTGTAATTTGAATGATTTCGCATAAATCACCATTAAATTTGGATTAGAACATTTAACTCATCATCTATGGATTAGACCCGAATTTTATCAGTGGAATTGCTATTTGTCTATGTATCTGTGGTATGACGGTACAATTTTTCAATGTTACCTCATACATTTAGTGTGATCTCTGGTTATTCAAAGTCTTTACATTTTTTATTTCTTGTTGTATTCGCTTCATATAGATCAGGCCGTTATTTAGTGGTAAACTTCTCATTAAATTTATAACGCTTTAAATTGAATTCCGTTACAATTCGAATTGAACATAGTTTTGCTTTATACTGTAGTTTTTTTTTGCTTCTATTCTGTATTTCATTCTTTAGTTGTTGTTTCATTTTTTTTCCGATACTGTTTTTGTTGTAAAATTATGTTATTACCACTATACACCGTTTTTGTGGTGGTCTCTCTTAATACATTACATTTTATACCAGTAAAAACAGCGTAAAAGTTTTTGGGTTTTGACGTATTCAACCTGATACCGTCACTTTAGTGTTGATTTTTCCACCGAGTACTCGCGGTTATATGAAAACCACAGCAGTTTTCTCGGTTTAATATTTGGTTTATCGGAATTAACTTTGGAATAGTTTTATCAATTTAAATATTATCAGTGGTGACGATTATAAATCAATTCGATTATTGGATTATCCCTTCAATGATCCTGTAATAAAAAGAGTTTCATTTGTTTGGAAATTATTAATTTAATTGTAATTCGTGTGAATGTGTTGATAGCCAAGTGGATTTTTAAAATTGAATCACCAAGTACCTGCTATTATTTAATGGATTACGTGGAAACTAGATTGTATTAAGTGTAAAGTGTCCTTTCAATAATTTAGCACACAGTAATTGATTAGTAGGGAAAAATTAAATGATTTTTGTTATTCATTTACTATTCCGCAATGAACGATCATTTTGAATAAAATGTGTGTTAATCTGATGGGAATGGCCCTATAGAATATTGAAATTTAAAACCGTTTTACTTACCGAACAAATACATATTCAAATTTACCGTACATTTGGGCAATATCGCCTTAGCTACAAAACGAAATGTTTTAAATTTCAGTTTTTGTGTTTTTTTTGTTTTTGGGAAATACACAAACTAAAAGAAATTACAAATAGCATTAAATTCAGTTAAATAACAGTAAAGTATATTCTTCTATCATTGTATGTTAACTGCATTATTACTTGATTTCAAGTATTAAACATAGCTGTTGATTGTTATAATATTCAATTAGTTTTTTTTTCCATTTTACCTGTTTAACGAATGCAATTAGTGTTTATACAATGTAAATACCGTTTATTTATCGTTTTGGATTTTCTCTCGATTGCTCATTCATTACGTTCATCAATAACATTTATGGTGATTTCTTTTATAAATATGAATATTTAATAGTAACGGCTATTGAATTCCTTCTAAATCCTTTTTTTTTGTTTTTGTTTTACGAAAGTATAAAATTGTGAGCAACAAATGACATGAATGATTAAATGTATTTAATTCAATTGAAACACTTGATTACTTTGAGTATTTAATTACACTTTAACTGTTTACGGTAAATCTTAATTAGTATTTTATACATCATCATATATTCATTTACAGTGATATTAATGACAAAAATACTAATGATCAATATCCTTTATGGTACCGCAATACTACGAGTATAAGAGAGTATTGTGTATCGATCGTTAAACTAATGCACAGTAACGTACAGTTTTCATGGTTTAGCCACCGTTATTGTATAAAAATTTACTTCGATAATACACAATTATAAGCCAATTATTGTCATTTATATTGATTATGCAATTCAATATGATCGTACGGCATTTTATTTTAAAATTGTACAAAATACAATTAAACATAAAATATGATGAGCTTTTAAGAAAATTTTATTTATTTCTTGTATGCAATTTACTTATTAATTGAATTTCTGTGTGTGCTATTTTAATTCTTTAGATTATTTTATTGGTTTTCTCTTGTTATTTTTTTTTTTGAATTGTTTAATTAATTGGAAATATTTCTGTGGTATTTATTTTCGAGAACCCCAAAAAAGAAAATAAATGAAAAAAATTTAATTTATTTTAAATGAAAAATATTTGTGTTGACTGAAGAAATTGTGCAATATTTTCTCTTTAGTTTACAATTTTAAAAATTAAAATAAAATAGTGTCAATTGTTGCAATAAAATTTAGATGATTTTTAAATGGTTTATTATTTTAATTAATAATGGCGTTGAATATTTATCGACTGATTGGAAATAATAAAATTTGATAATTAACAAATAGTCAATTTTAAAAGGAATAATAAGTGTTCAAGTTTAAGAAAAAAGAAAAGAAAAGAAAATAAAGGATAAAATCAAAGTTAACAATTAAGTTGTTAAGTTATTACGTGATTTAATTGATGCTGTTTAAGGATAAAATTATACAAAATTGGATCTATGATAAAGGAGTAGAATACAAAAGAATTCAATTATGTATACAGCAAGAATGTTTGAAATGTGGAATACGGTTACCTCGAAATTAGAGGCACATCAGCCAGTCCAAACAAATGTTCAAGCAGTTGGTGGATCAGCTGCACAAACACAATCCAGTGGTTCTATAAAAGGTAAAAAACACAACAACATCCCCATTAACAGAATATTTAATCTCATCCCATTGTTGAAACTCTCCTCATATTGAGTAATATGATGATCATTTCATTTTTCACACCCATATCAGTGACAATTGGTTAAATTAGTAAACAGACAGATCAGCAAACCAAAATTATTCACATAAGAAAGTCCAATATAAGACCAAATGGTCGATCATAGTTAAATCAGAAGTGTCCATATTTTTTGAATGTAATTCATACCGAAGTAACAGAGATCCAAAAAGAGAGAGAGGGTCCAATCTGAATGCCCAACAAAAACAAAATAAAATTAAAATTGAATTCAACAAATTAAAGAAACTCGTTAAAAAAAAAACATTTTTTGGTTGTTACGTAAAACCTTTCTCTGTTGAAAAATCAGCAATTCATTTGTTTTTTTACCTTTTAATTTTTTTTTTTGTGAATTTTACCTCTCTGTTACTTTATTTCTCTACAAGATTTATTTTATTTCTTGACAAAAACTGTAAGATATACGAAAATTATGTGCCTCAGCATTTTTACATAATTATACGTAAAGTTTTTTTTCATTTTAATTTTGGAACTCTATTCAAATCGATTTTATACATAAGAAAAATATTCGAATATAAATGGTAGAGAAACAAAGGTGGTCATTTAAATAATATTTTTGATGTTGCAAATGAAAAATCCTAGTTGGGATGGAACGTGAATGAAAGTTTTAGGGTTGGAAGTTGAAATCCCCTGTACTATGCACTTCCTTAATTTCTTCCGGAAAAATCAGAGGACTTTATTGTTTCCTGTTATTGCACAGGAAACTGATATTTTTATGTTCCAGTTTTACCCTCTCATAGTTGATAGTTGATAGTTACTACTTATTCGTATTTGTGTATGCCAAAGGATTCAACTTTACAAACGAATAAAAAACATATAAAATTCCATGCTCACGTAATCGTAAACTACAGTTACATTGTAACAGATTAGCGGTGAATAACTGAAATACAATTCGAATGTAAATTAGATTACATTCATGTAGCTCTTGCTTTTTTTTTGGCATAAAACTATGAAAGGGAGGTATGACTGTTTAGCTAATTTAAAATAAACGAAACGTTATAAAAATGCGTAAGCTCTCTACGTTATTACAAATGAATCTTGGCGAATACCATTTTCAGTTGAATACAATAAAATACAGAAATACTGATATTTATTTAAATTACAAGATCACAAGAAGTTACATAAAAATACGTTTTGACTATAAACAGACAAGCCAATTGCTTGCGGTAATTACAAATTGGTTTGAAGTTAAAATCGGTTGAACGGTCCAAACTAACGAAAATTCAAATACATTGAACAATTTTTTATTTTATTTTTAAGTCATTCTTTCAAGATGTTAGATTGATTGAAAACAAAAATGAGCTTTCTTTTCAACGGAGTGTGTGAAATGAAAACATAACCGAAAATTACGTGGTCCCCCCTTTAATGGGAAATAACGAAACGAAATTAAAAAAGTTGTATAGGAAATGTATGGAATTAAATAAGAAATACGACTGGAAATGATGATTTTTCGATTGTTTCTTTATACGAGTATTTCTGTATTTTGGATAATCCAACAGAGATTGATTGGATTCATGTTGATCGGTAGACGTGATCGACAGATCATTTATTTGACCATATAAGCTGGCTAACAAGATTTATAAAATTGTTATTTATAATCGAATCCTTATTAACAATGAATTTGTTTGCAAATAATTCATCAATTGTTTGTGGTTAAAAAGAAATTCAATGAATTAGTTGATTGAAAAACGTGATTCTTTACATGCAATTCTTTTCGTTTAAGAATGAAGTTTCGTTTATTCAATCAAGAGTCTTTAATTTCATTTGACAAATAATCAAATTGATATTCGCTAATATGTTGAATAGAAAGCATCCATATTTATTGATATTGTTACCGAAAATCATATGAGTTTTAAATTAAAATCAGCCAGCATCAGTTGATCTTTCACGTGTTACATAACTTTTATGTTTTCTTACTGTTAATTTATGTTATGTTTCTCTGTCTCTGTTTCATTTTTTCGATTCGAATGAATGATTCAACACTAAATCATACTCAGCATATGGTTATATTATATATGGCATTAAATTATTACTTTATTTTTTGGCTGATAACATGATTTTATTTTAGTTAAATATGATATTTATTTCATTTTATTTCTTTATCCAATGATGGAAAACAAAAAATACGCTAAAATGAAAGCAACTTTTTTCGCGCCTTTCAATATAATTATTTGTTTCGGATAATAAGATTATGTTTTATATTTTGTTTTTATTGTTACTGGAAAAGGCTAGATTTAATTTATCGCTTGATTTATGCCTTTAACATAACCATGTGGCTTCTAAATATTCCGAAATAACACAGAATTGTATTAAATGCTTTTTTATGGAGATTTGTTAAATAAGAAATGATTTGATTCAAATTTTGTTTCTCGTTATTTTGCACAGAGAAAGTCTCTCTTTCTTATTGCTTTATTGTTTTAATCCCATATGTGTGCGTATCTCTTCCACCTGGGCCCAAAATTTAATATGAAATCCAAACGTCAATTTAAAATGTCCAGTTGTAGTAATTGATTATTATTTTGGGCAAACAAAACATTTTGGATTGGAATTTAACTGAAAATGTAACGGAGTTTTACGTCTGGTATAATGACAACACCCCAAGTAACACTGGCCAACGAATTTTAATCTAATGATTACCTTTTTGCCATTTTAATTGCCACTTTAAGTCATTGGGTTGGGATATGTAATTATATTTAAAATTTAATTACAACGTGTAGATTTGAATCGCACACACGATTTATTTTTCTCATTTCAATTTAAATGGTGTTTTCTTTTGCATTATGACAAGTAACAGGCACAATCAGTAGCGAATAAATCAATTGAACATGAGCAATGAGACCTTTATATTTTTAATCCATAATTGAATGGTGGACGGTATGTAATCGATTGACATGTGAGTCAATTATGCTAGTGTAAAGATCTAATAAACATTCACCTTAAAGTGTGCATTTGATAAAACTAATTTGCTGTTGTATTGTGTACTTTTATAATCAAATAAGTAAATGTGTATCGTAACAAGTAAAATATTCAAATAATTCAACAATAAAAATACCATTGACCATAAATTGTTTTAAATAAAAGACACGATTTATATGATTTTTGTTTTATGGTGAACAACACCAAAGAGAACCAATTGAACAGTTTCATTAAATTTATAATTTAATGTTATTCAATTCATTTGTTGTTGTCAATCTCTTGTCTTTTCTGTTGGTACGAAATTCAAAATTAATTTTTACAAATTACGAAATACTCCAAAAATTTCATTTTATACATGAAATTATCGATGAAATTTTGTTTCTTTTTTTTTTTTATTTTTGCGCCATTACATTTATTATGTATGCTGGTGTGCTGTGTCATTTTGTATTTATTTCTTTCACTGTTGTTAAAAATAAAAAAAAAAAACTAAAAGAAATATTCAAGAAAACACGTCTATAAAGATTGAATCAATTTACAGTTTGGGTACTGTTATGTCAGCGATACGTATAACCCATCATTCATATTTTAATGGTAATCCATACCATTTAGTATATGCGGACAGTGAAATAAAACGACATGAATTTTATAAAAGATTAATTTATAAAATTTCGTTTGTTATAAAAATTGATGATACTATGTTGAATAAAAGAGTAAAAGATGTTAAACGTTACGATATTGAACGATCCCATCACCTTTTTTATTTATTAAAGTTAAAAAGAAAATTTATTCATTTCATCTATGATAGATTCAATTGTATAGAATAAAATGCGGCATCATCATTCACATCAATTCGAGTATTTTTGGCTAATCGAATAAGATGAAAATTGATGAAGGTAAAATGAAATAGTGAAAAGTAAATTTTGATACGTTCTTGAAATTGCTACGCTTTTTTGATTGGGCATCCCACAATATTGCGGTACTTTTTCTTATTTAAGTTTTTCGGCTAAATGTTGTCTATACTCGTCTACGTTAAAGACAATCTATTGTTCAGTTGGTCTCATCACCTCTGTCTCATCATTTTCCACTATCTCTCCAAATTAAAGAATTCAACTGATGGACACCAAAGATGATGGGGCCAAATGGTATTGAAGTTTTAATATTCTCAAAAAGTAACGTTAAATAAAAGAAAAATAAAAAACATGTTTGGCCAACATAAGAATCATTTAATTTTTTTTTCTTTCTTTTCTTTCTTCATTAATAACAGTGGATCATATTATAGACAAGTTTTATATGTTAAGTAATACATAGAGAGCTTACAAATAAACAGTTAGTTTTAAAGAACAAAATATAACTGTGAATTGAAGAAAAAAAAAATCAGAATGAAAGAACCGCATCGCATACAAAGTACCGCGCGATGTAGTAAACATAACTGATGAATAACCGAAATAATACGTAATGTACGCGAACCTCCCAATCTAAGAAAGAAAAAGAAAGAAAATGTGTTAGGAATTAACCATTTGTATGTCATATTCACCATAAACAGTAACGTGTAATGGAATGCTTTAAGTTCTGTTTTATTCCATAAGTTTTCATGGATTGCTGTAACTTTAGTGGAAGAAGAAACAATTCCATTTTGCAGCTGATTCTTAAGTGTTAGATCACTTAGATAATTATTATTATGAGCCTGAGAGCATAGAAAATGTATTCATTGAACATGCTTTTTTTTCGAATTATACAGGCGGCTTATGTTTTATTATCTCTAGTTCTTGTAATCCATGAATATTATTCAGGTTAAACAAAAGAGTTGATATGAAGATGGGATAAAAATAATAGAATATTTAGAAGACATATTCATAATCTTAGGTATCACAATGTCTCTAGTCTCTATAGTTCTCATTATCTAGCAGAGAAACAAAAAAAAGACAAAAATCATTATTATTTCGATCTTAATGTTCTTCATAATGCAATGTCTATTGTTTTATTCTCATCTTATGTTTTTTTTTTCTTTTAATTTTTAGTTTTACATTTTGTTGATTATAATCAGTTACATGATAAATCATTCCAATGTAGAGCCATGATTATTCAATACGAAAGAATTATGAGTGTAATGTTGCAGTTATTTCAAGTTACCTTAATGGAATTGCTAAACTTGAATATCATTTGATACCGCCTAATTCCAGTTTAATTAATAAGAATGTAAACTTTTAGCAAATAATTTCAATAAGTGATAAATAATGGTAAATTGTTTTTTTGTTTTATGATTTTTAAGTGAACTCATCGATGTGACCTAAATCATTAATATGATTAACCAGTTTTTCTGTTTCCATTCTGTATGTTTACACAGTCCGTTATCACAGAAGTTAAAAAAAAAAGCAAAAATTAATATTCGATAGTCTTCTAGACTATAATTCTATTGGTAATGGTTGCGAATAGTTTTATCGCGATAAGTTCATTGAAAGACATTCCTTAATGACACTGAAACCATTTCGATTTCTCTATAGCACGTAATCCATTTACAAATTATAATGTTTTGTTTCATAGAATTTCAATTATTAATTTCTATTGCCACTTCACCTTAATTGTATGAAATAAATAAAAGAATTGTAAAGAGAAATAGTAAAGGCACAACTAAATAATCCCGGATAAAAAACAAAATTTTAAAATAAAAATTACAGAAATATTTTATCATCAAATAGCAAATGTTTGAAGGCCCTACATTCACCCAATGTTTGATTGTTTACGCATCATATTATTTAATTATTGTTTTACATGTTTAAATAAGTAAACACTCTTAAACATTAAAATGAAACTGACTTGACAAAAATAAAACATTTAGAATAGTACAATGTACACAAATAAAATTTCACCTGACATTCTAGAAATATTAACATTAACACCTCACATGTGTAAGGTGGTACGCACACGGGGTGTCTATTTATTAGGTCAAAGTGATACCACCTTATCGACTTAGTGCTATAATTCTTTAGGAATACTTTTTAAATTCTCTGTTGTTACCAATGATAATAAAGTGAACCAACAAAACTGAAATGAAATTTCATTTAATTGACAATTTGTATTATTAAATGAATATAAAATGTACAAATAATATGCGAATTATATTCTATGTACTATTTAGAATGCGGGTCACCACAAAAAAGAAATAAAAAAAAAAAGAGTAACAAAAATATAAAAATTTAAATTCAATGAATTTTATAGAGAGTACCAAATGATAATCGTCAACATAAAATCTGACTGGGCCAGTGTCTTTTTACCTGTACAAAATATTCGTACAATTATAATTTATAAATTACATACCATCGAGTATCATAATTGAGGCCAACCATGATAATTAAGTAATAATCGTGTAAAATAAATTAATCGTCATATATAGAGTGTCACAAAGTGAAAATTAAATAATCCAACAGAATTAAGTAATTTAAATTAAAATTATTTGATGGTTTTTTATGTTACGATGTTTGGGTTGATCTGCAATAGAAATAAATTAAAATACACAAAACATTAAAAGATCTAGAATGAATTTTTTTTCGATTGTTTTTATTTTCTGTCGAGAAAAAATCATTCAGTAGAAGCATACAGAAATGCATTGAAAATTTCGCATGTTATCGTATGATAAAAACAAAGTAATATGATTGAAAATACATTCAACCGGCCTTAATCGCGGATACACCTAATTGAACAATGAAGTTAGTCGCTGCACCGTAATTCATTTAGTTGCTGCTGTTTCCACTATCTCACTCTCTCGTTGCATTTTCAAATAGCAAATAAATAGAAAAAAAATATACTAAAACAAAAGCAGCAACAAACATAATTCTCGCATAGAATCATTGTTGTTGTTCTCTGTTACTTTGCTGTTAATACAATTAGTGCGCAGAATTATAGTTGATTGGAACAGCAGTTGAAAATGAGAGAAAAAAAAATTAAAATTAAAACTAAAATCCGCCATATTAAACGTAATGTGCATGGCAATAGAAGTAACACACCTCGCCCACTCTATGTTTTCTTTCTATAGTTAGGTTTTATTTTATTTTTTTGTATTTTATAATTGGGACAAAGTTGAATAGACGACTCAAGGACGTCCACAAAGTACGACCACACCATCTAAAAAACTGAATTGACGACCATATAGCAAAAAAAAAATCGCATAGTGTGACTGTGCCAACTGCATACATAACGAACATAAACAACACATAGAATCATGTAGGCTATTAAAATAACGTTGAATATTAACTGAACACAAAAATTAAAGAGGGGGAGAATTGAGAGATTATTCATTAGTTTTCTGTGTGCAGAAATGCGAAAAATCGAAGAAACTGAAAATCATCTAAGTCAATTACAAGTAATTCGCGAAATGAACAACATGACGTTGAAGAATACAAATTCATATGATTTGAATGCATTTAGTGTTTTCAATACATCGATTCTGGTGCTCATAAAAGCGTCGACAGTTAGATAAGCTCAAAGATAAGTGAGACCATCCAATATGAGTGAGATCTTATGATACGCAGCATCCGAATATTGACTCCAGTTGCACTCAGTGCCATTGGAATTTCCCGAAAAACAAAAAATTGATAGAATATTAGATGCAACGTTGAACATTGAAATTTAAAGTAATTGCAGATTATATCGTGCATAAATTGCGTAGTTACATCGCACACATTGAATGCAATTATTTACTTTGCATAAATCATTAAAATTCCTTGAATCTTTAAAACGAGCGAACAGAAAGTCTTAATTCAAAAATAAATGATCATACATAAGAAAAACATGATAATTGTCTTAAATTCTTCAGTTATTATATCAATAAAAACCGTGTTAATAAAACAAATAATAACGTAATTAAATTGTGCGGTTGAATTAAAATTAGTCTCACTGTTTTATGTAATTTGAAAGTAATAAGTCAACATGAATTTGGATTATTAATTTTATTTTTACTTTATTTTTTTCGGCTGAAAATTCATAGTTGAATTTTGATTGTAAAAGTTGCCTGTAGGTTTTTAATGATTTTTAATACACGATGAAAAATTAACATTATTACTATCGTTAACTGTCAATTCGTGTTACATGTTTTATATTTTTATATAATCAAAATGTATATTTGATTGATTATTATTATAAACTTCCACTCAATTGAATATCCGATGTACATTTTCACTAATCTTAATATTTCTCTTTTGTTTAATTTCAGGTAATTATGACATCCCATTCAAATCCAGTGGAATTAAAAATTGTGGAGAAAATTCCTGGTTTGTGTCAATACTAAATTGGAACTGCATTGGCAAATACCATTCCTATTTGCCAATTTGAGTATCATTAGAGCAAAGAAACAATAATACAATTTATAATAAAAACAAAAATTGCTTGCCTCTTTAATTCTGTTGCACCACGAACATCGTTTGAATATAAATCGACATACAGATATACGAGTATTTGGTTGAGGTTTTATATTTCTCTCTTCATATTTATTTTATGAGAACGCTTTAAGTTACGTAATAAACTGCACTCGATGTAATATGCAACTTAAAACAAAATTGGACGAGCTTACGGCCGCAAAAGAGTGAATAGGATAGAAAATGAACGAATAATGTGATAGTGATAGTGGCAAACATGAAAAGCACTAAAGAAGTGTACAATTCAATGAAATTGTATTGTACTCTGGGGCCACCGTGTATTCATAAATGCATATTGCAAATATTCTTGTTCTCTTAGCAATTTATGCTTTTCGAATAAGATGTGCGCATGAATGCCTATATAAAGATTTTCCTATTTCCAAATGGATAATGGGATATTATCATGGTGTGTTATATGCAATTCAAACTGTTTTAATGCTTGCGTTCTTTTTGTATTCAGTGTTTTTTTTTTTGCTATTTGAATGCAAATTCTATGAACATGATGACATAATAGTTTTTGAAAAAGATATTCATACATACTAGTTTTGTATTAGCGGGTATGCTAGTTAGTTGTCTTTTTTATATTCATCTTTCACATTTTCACGAATCGGATATAACATTCAATCATATTGTTGAGAGTACTTTTGTGGAGAAAAAACACAGTAATTTTACAGTCTATTCAGAATATGTTTAGAATCATCGACAGAAAATGTGGGCGATGGGTGGAAAATTTTGATTTATAAATGAAAATTCTTATTTGGAATCAGAGAATGCAACTGATCATACAAATAGCCTCGTTATTCGGTTGAAAATATAAAGAATCTTTTGAATGTCATTGATCAAACATCAAATAAAGAAGCATTTCCATTTTTTTTTTTTTTGTTTACAACCTCTTTGTGGCAAGTGTTGATGATTACGACATTGAAATGTCGTGGAACACAACAATCGAATAAAGTTCTTTTAATAATTTTCAATCAAAGTTATTGGTTGTATTCACTGGTATTAACATGACGCTTTAAATTCAATGATGTGCTTTTCACAGAATCCATAATCAAACGTCCTCGTCGATAGTCAATGGACTTTAAGGGAACCAATATTCCCTTTTACTAGTTTCCCATTCATTGTATGAAAAATCTATCGAGACAGAACATATTGAATCACAATGGCAAAGTTTTCAAAATGTTCCCTAAAAAATGCATTGCCATAGTTGAAGTACATAACAGATGTGAATATCTAATAACAAAACATACTTCAGATCTCCAACATCCGAACAGCAGTAGTAGCATAAATGTTTTAATGGAAACCCAGCTGATATGGTGAACCGAATATAAAAATGAAAAGGCAAAAAAAGTATGTAAAAGACGAAACTGTATTTTGGTTTTATAGATGTGCACTCATTGAATACAGAAAAAGGCCATTATTTAGTCGAGCATATTTGTATTTCTGTTGAATTTTCATTTCCATTCATGTGGGGGCTATTAAATGTCTAATCGATGTATAGAGTCAGTCTGTCCAGAAGCCGGCAGGCATCCAAAATAAAAGAAACAACAACAAAATATAAACCTCCTCAATCTAACATTTATTTATATACAAGTTCTGTGTAAATGACGTTTTTCCCCTGTTATGTTTTCCCAAATGTGCAACGAGGCAACGGTAACATTGCCAACAAGATGTTTGATTCAGTCATACTGCGATCGTTTTATGTATTAAATACCAAAGCGATATTCGTGCTTTCGGTTTGTGGGTTTACTTGTATTCATATCGCATTGCTTTTATGTCATACATAGAATTTGAAGGGGGGAAAACATAACAACAAACACAAGTGCGACAGAGAAAAGAAATGAATCAAACAAAAACAAAAAATTAACGAAGAGGAATATTGTGAACAATAAACCGAGAATCATTTTTTCTACTTCTATTGGAGCATTGAAACATACAATCGGGTTTTTAGTTGTTTTTTTTTTTATTTCACTTATGTACTGAAGCGCATATTCTGATGGCATATCGCGAACGGGATCCCGCAATGGATGGAAACACCAAAAGGCGTTTTATGAACCGAATTCAAACGGAATATTTTGTACATAATGAGAAATTGTAAGTGGGTCAAATTGAAGTTGGGTCAATGCACTTAGAATATAAAATAAAAAGAAATATAATGTGAGTGAAGAAGCGAATAAAACTGTACACACAACATAGGCGAGCACACAAACATTTTAAAAAAAAAGTTTCTTTCTCTGCATCATTTCTTTAACGATTCTTTTCTTTTTTTATTTTGATTTTCTTCAATTCCATTTTTCTCAGTTGCATATTCAAAGAGCCAAATGGTTTAACATAGTAAGATGCAATGGAAGAAAATAGACAGAAAAGTTAAAAATCTCATCGCAATGCAATTCAATGGTTTCTTCTTTCAGTCTTAATATGATCACTCCGTTATGTTCTTTTTATGAATTTTATTTTTTATTTGGTTACTGTTCAACACATGATGGCAAATGCATTGAATACTGGTGCGCAAGAATTTTATGTTCATCTGATATTCCCATTGTGAGTATACCAAAACACTCATCATCTCAGATTGGAGGTGTGTGAATGGAAATAGTTGGTCGGTTTTTATTTTATTTGTAATGTTTTCCTGTAATGAATGCATATTGGGTATTCAATGTGTGATGTATGGTACTAATACGTATTATGTGGATTACGTTGTTCAATGCATACCAATAAATGTAGATTAATATTAATCAAATGTTTAGAGTGAATATCAGTTGCACATTTATTGAAGTTTCTGTTATATTTATTTAATACAATGATTATGACTATTCATACGTTGTGTATACGATTATAGATTTACAAATCGTTATTATTTCTATGTGGATTTACTTACGGGATGCATTTATTATTACAAATTCATATTAGAAGCCATTGATCGTAACGACTAGGAATGGAAAAAATAAAAGTTTATCAATTGAAATAGACGTTGAATTGAATTTTTTTGAAATTCCAAATGATTACTGGTGAATTCCAATTCATTAAACAAAGCGACGACATCAATAAACAAATCGACATTTCTATATGATCAATGAAAATCAATTATCATTTCAACCAGAATATGAACTAATTATCTGATTGATTACATTAACTTTCTTAAAATTCATAGTTAGCGCCTCTGGTATCATGTAATCGATCGGTTCCAACTATAAATTGGCCATGTGGTCAAATGTTATTGTAAATTTTCGATTTAACAAACAGTAAATCATACCTGGAATATGATCTTGTATAAACATTGTCGGCAAAAAGGTAATTAATCCAAATAAAAACAGCAAAGAAGACGTATCAAATAGCCGCATCAAGTGAACAAGTACAATGAATGAATCTTAGTGTGTATGTAGTTTCTAATTAAATATGACAATCGAATTTAATTTTTTTTTATTATTTGTTTAATTGTTCATAATGTTTAGCAAACAAACAGTAGAATAACGAACACATAATTTGATATAACTGACTCGTGCATTTATGTACATAAAAAATACTGATCACATAATGTTATGCAATTATCATACATTGTATTACTGATAATCAATATGCGTTTTATGAATATGAAAACTTTAAAAACTATGAAACATTAAAACACATCATTTTCGTTTGTTTTTTTATTTTATTTTTTGTATTTTGGGAAATGAATTGAATTATAAATAAAAAAAAAATTAAATTATTGCTAAATAAATCCAGCAGTTATGGACGATATCAATTAAATATGATTTCTTTGATGTGTTTTATGTTCGTGCGTCAAGTAGAATAATAATTAATTGTTTTTTGAATAATTTTTATTTTTATTTGTCGATTGAATTTGAATTATAATATTAACATTTGTATTTATGCAATCAATTTATGGAATAATATTGTGAATAAACATAGAACGGAAAATGAGCATAGTATCGGTGGTCCTTCATAATGATACACGTATCTAACAAATAACTAGTGTGATACACTGATACAAATGTTACATGTGATTCATTTTCACTTTCATTCGACTGGAAATCCTTATCTGTGTATACCAGTGACCTAACAGAATTATATTGTGCCAATAAAGACGAATTATTATTATTATTATTTTATTATGTGTATTACTGAGCGGAAAGTAAACTATTAAAAGCACCCGTTAAGTGTATAACAAGTCAATTTGCGTGTCTGGACCATTAAAATTATTTTGATTCATCTCATCCTATTCATATTTTTTTTTTTTGATTTGTTGGTAACTGAATGATGTCTATTAAATTTGGCTCGGGTAGTTTTATTTACTTGCTCTCAATCCCTCTATTAATGGTGCGGGTGGAAAAAAAAAGTATTAAGTACTGTGATAAAACTAAATTCATACTAAAATTCAAACAAATTTAACTAAATCAAATAATAAATCTCTTGTGAAATTCACTTTCTTTTCAATTCCACGTAATTATTTCAATTTAATCTTATCAGTCTCAATTTATTTTTGTTAATTTGTATGTTCATTGTAGTTTGCGTTGATTATTTTTATTTAAAGTCGTCTAAATTCATTGATATTTTGTTTTTATTTTTTTTTCTTATTTTCCATTTTTGGTAATAACAGTTAAACTCACTGAAACTAATAAACATAAACATAAAGTCTAATGTACTTTTATGCAAATTATTTTATTGCATGTAATCATACATGAAACTGTTTCAATAATTTCCATTTAATTTATTTGTTGGGCGGTCCCCTTTCGGGATCAAATACAAATTAAGTTTAAGTTGTACCCCAATTTTTGCTCATAAGTTTTTACGGGTGTTTATCATAAAATTCAAATGGCATACAGGTGAAATATTATTTACTAAATATAATAAAAAGAATGTTTTTATGTGCCATCCATAGTAGTTATCGTAATCATGTATGTCCATATAATTAGTCGTTGTATTTTTTTTGTTTTGTTTTTATTTTTTTTACTACCAATTTAATAATCGGGTAACATGGTGGTGATTATGACAGAGCACTTTCACTATTTTATTTTTTTATATTTCACTTCCATAACCTTCTGTATAATTTTAATTGTATTTTCGTTGTAATTTTTTTTGTATTTGGTTTTATTATTCGCTCATAATACGAATGATTTATGTATTAATTGAAGAGGTTATACTGTTTTATATTATTAGCAATATAATATAATCGTTTAATATCAAAAATTGAGTAGTTTAAATGATTAGTTGGAATATATTCATATCTGTTTATTGTGCGGTATTCCATGGTATGATTTGATTAAACAATACGCTGGGTCAGAGACACATTCATTTTATTTGAATAATTAAAAATTCATAATTGAATATTTCATGTGTACACTGATATCGTTTAATTGCTTTTGTTTTTCTGTTAGTGTACTCTGGTAAAAGAAAAAAGAAAAACGAAAAACTATACCATCAGAATATACAAGCAACTTGGTTTATTTGCCATCATTTGTTACTGTTTTACACAAAAAGGATGTTGTAATACTGCGTAATCGTAGTCAATTGTATGAAATACCAGTCACATTAATCGTTGTATTTAATATCTGAATAATTGATATTAATTTTTAATTTCGAAGTTGAATTACGATGTCGATACTCAAATAGAATTCAAGTTAATTTTAAATTAACAACAGTTTTTCCTGTTGTACAATACACCGTTTTTGTTTTTTGTTTACCCGTTTATTTTCTCATTTATGTTGAATGGTTAATACATTTTGTATTTTTATGTTTCAATTTATGTTGAGCAACTACCGGTCAACCATGAGTAAATGATTTAAATATTGGTGGTGATTTTAGTGCGGTGTGTGCTTTCGAAAGCTCATCGTCGTCTTTCTTGTTAGTTTCATATTATGAATTTTTATTTCTAACCGGTCTCTCTGTTTATTATGCTGATTATTCGATTCAATATCCTGCCATGGCGCAATGACCTTTCCGCATTGATTATGAATACCAGCGGCTTTATATTTTTTTCTTACTCTCTGTTTATTTCAAATGAAAACAAGGAGCTCCACAACATTTCTATGGTTAATGGTGTTTTTCGTTTATATTTATGGAAAAAAAAACAAAATAAAAGAAAACCGAAAAAACCATAAGGATCTCATTGGCTATTTAATAGTGAAAAACGGTTAATTATTCATCTGTTTTTGGCATGAGGTTATTGTCCTCTGACGCCAACACACCAACGGTCAGTGGAAATGGAAAATCTTTAGCTGTTATACATTTACGCACCCTGCTGGCTTCTGTACGTTTGTCATTTAGACTATACAGTCAATTTATTCTCGTCCAAAATAACAACAAACGAAATAAAACAACAATTTTTTGAATTAAATAAAATCCATAATAAAATATCATCCGTTAATGCCAAAAAATTGTAATACAAACAAAGTGAAACATTATAATGGCCGTTGCGAGACCTGTAATCATTCAAGTTGTTGGTTATTCGGTGGTGCTTTATATTTGTATATTTTTAACAGTCAATTGTTTTATTGCAATCAACAAACGACGTTTATTCATTTATATATTTACAATTAACAATGAATATAAATGTTGATAAGAGTTTAAGAGCGCGAAAGAGAGAGAGAAGGTAATGAACTTTATGGTTTATCCTTTATTATTTTGGTATAAAATTTCTGTTTGTTTGTCATGCGAAAATATTGAGAACACAGAAAACTTTTAGATCACAACGGTCTGATAAGAATTAAATCCGTTAAAGTATTTGATTTGCATACGAAATGGAAATTGAGAGTATTTGGGGAGTGAATGAATAAAAATTCAAGTGGAAAGTAACAAATTTTTATTCATTTTCCGGCAAGGTTGTTAAACTCACAAAAATACAAAATTAAGAGACACACTCATTGAGTGTTTATTGCTTAATTTTTAATGATTTTTTTTTGTTTCATTTCGTATGGTTGGAGCTCATTGACTCCTTGTATTACGACATCAACGAAATTTGTATTTTTTTTTTATTCTGTTATTTATATGTTTCTATTTTGTGGTTGGCGGTTTTTTATGTTGTCTTTGGTTGTTCTGCTTCACTACAAATTATGATGAATAATCAGAACAAGTGAATTTCTTGCAAATCATTTTGTAGTTACTGTCGATTCAAATCGTTGATTGATATTGAATAAAAAAAAAACCGTTTCGTTTACATACACGATTGATTATGCTTATGATGATGAAATAACAGAAAATCATATTGATATTCAGTCAGTAATAAGCGGGAAAATTATTACTTCGTTTATACTTCCTTTTATTTTCATCTGATGGAAACTTTAAAACATTTCCTTCAGTCAAATAAGAACAGAAAATTCATTTTAAAACCAGAAATTAAATTGTTTGATTGATAATAAAAATAATGGAAATGGTTCACCCATTTCGTAACAATTCCGTACAATTACATTACCCATTGATATGCTAAACTCTTGGTGTCACTGGATCGTTATAAAAAACACAAATTAAAGCATATAATCGCCAATCAAAAAAGGTTGATCATTTCCCATATTTAATACTCATTTGTTTCAATCATTTAACTTCTCTTGTATTATATTTCCATTCGTTACCTTATCAGTTACAATGACACTTTTCTTTCCATGTAATTTGTTGTTGTTTTATTTCTTCGTTACCATTCAAAAAAAAAGAAACAAAAATGGTTATATTGTATATGAATGATGATAATAAATTGATTATAGAAGTGTTTGTAAAAGCGCGTCGCATTTGATTAAATTGACAGTATTTTTAGACACCCAGCTAGACTATGACTTTTGTGTTACCTTATCGTTCATTGTTCTCACACGTTTATACTGCCAACAGAGCCAGTGAGTAAGTGAGGGTGGATGTGAACTGAAACTGAATTGGTAGACGTCATAGTGTGAAACTTCTTAAATAAATTATGGAGAGAAACTTAAATATCAAAATTAATTTTTTTACTGTAAATGTCAACATTGAAGATATTAATAGTTTAATATCAACTTGAACATAAACAGAATATTTAAAGTTTTAGTCAGTTGTAATATGAATGAGGCATTACATAATGTGTGACCATTCACGTATTTTGCTTATGTTTTTGTCCAAATAGATTACCATAACAATGAAATTGTAATCATTTTAGTGAGATCTATTGGCTGATGTTGCATCCGATCTAACGGAATTATAAAAAATAAAATATCAACATTCCGTTAATGATATTTTGTTGTTGTGGATGGATCTTTTATTATTTGGGCATCAGTATCATACTATGAGTGGCACTTTAATTTTTAATTTTTCCCCGAATGTATTCAAATGGCATTTAGTGAATATATATGTAAGTTAAGTGAGAATCAGAGGCCTAAAATCCATTGAACCTCCATCATAGTGATGTTATGCCGCATATGCCTAAGTATCATGGTATAAGTACACGCAAATGGGGGATCCATGTGTGCTGTTATCGGTACTCGCGGTAAGAACAACACTGTTACGACTTTCACGAACCGAACTGTGGAATAAAAATGCGTAATGATTATGCTCCAAAGTATATATCAGAAAGAGAGTGTTCTGTTTGTATCGGCAACGATGTGTTTCTATGCAATATGAATGGGAATTTATAATATATTTCGGTTGTTTTTTCATTTTTTTTTTTGGGAGGCCAATGACCGGTATTGCGTTTAAAACGCGAGCTCATCACTCTGTCCCCGTGTATATCGTGTGCGTACATATAACATTCCACTACAGAATGTTTTCATTAATGTATTACATTTATTATGTTACTTTTTTTGTTGTAAATAACCCGAGAAGCCAATGCTCTTTTTTGTTCCATTAGATTTCGGCGTTTTTATTTCGTTGGATCCACTGTATACTACATGAATTGTTACTGTAAGGTCTGACATCCATTTGTTATTGTCAGCAGTACGTAGTCTCACTTTATCAAATATTTTCCATACACATATGACTCTTTCTTTCACATTTTAGCAGATTTAAATCATAATTGTAATTTAATTGTTGTTGTTGGTATAATCTTTTTGTGATTTCATTACACTACACCACCGCAACTGAGTATACCCACTCATATACACCAAAATATAAGAAAAAAATGAAAAGAAAATCGTCAAAAACGAAAGAATAAATTCCAATGTGGTATTGTAATCTGGTGTGATCATTATAATACTCTCACTTGATGATCTTATCATTACGATGTGCCATTGTATAAGGAGCAGATGATTTCTTTTTTTAAAATTCCGTCAAAATATTTTATATCCATTACGATTTGCTAAAAATAAATCAATTGAATTGCCAGACTATGTCTTCAAAAGTTTCATTCGGTATCATCCGTCTAAAGTGAGAAAACAAAAATTAGTTATCGAAACAATCAACCTTGGCTGTGGTCGTTCTTGGTATGAAAACTTCTTATTCCAATAAAGATGACTTTCATGTATCAAGTAATCAGTAAATTCAATTGTGAAAACAATCCGGAAAATCAATTTTCTTGAACGGAAAATTTGAACTCAAATCGATTGATTTGAACTTTGTATGAGTTTTTTTATTACAAATGGCCTGAGAGATCACTAATCAAAATGCCGCACCCGGATTAGTTTTATTTGCATATTTCCAGTTTAGAAAATTGAGTTTTTATTTTCTAAAAACAAAAAAAAAATAAAAGTTTTTAATGGCCAATGGTTTTCTTTATGCGATCCATACAATTTCAATGCATTTCATTTTTTCTCTATTTAGATGGAAATTAAAATTGATTATTTCTAAACCGTTTAGTGTAGCATATTGAACAGTAGCTAAAGAATGTGGCCGATAATCGATTTGTAAATAATACATAAATGCACTGTACACATAGTGTGGTTAAAAGTGAGAGATGTACACAGCAGACACAAGTCTTAATGTTTGTAGTAAAACTATCAGAGAATTTATAAGAAAATCTTTGAATTTATGATGTTGTTTTATTATAAACTGCACTGCTGGACACGGAAAATCATAACCATTAAATACTAGTGGATCCTTGTTACGCCTAAACGTTATGGTTGGAAACACAACTAAACCATTTGGGAGACGAATCTCTGAAACTCAACTAGAGTCTGTTAGCTTGTTGTTTAATTTTCTCAATGTGTTTTCAGTTTCAATTTTCTTCTCACTAAAATATCGTCGAACATATTTTATGTATTGAATACACAACTATAATAATCACTGTGTCATGCGCAAAATGTTCAAACTATGAAAAAATGTTGAACTGTATGAAACGTTTAAATGTTCCAGCATAGAAAATACAACATAAAATATCAAGGTGTAGTTTAGTCTTTCAGTGTTTCATTTTTTTTTTAATGTTCCTCTGTATATTATTGTTATGAAAGAGTGTGCCTGTACAGTGTAGAATGAATTATATTTCCATATTGTATATGAAATAAAAAAGTGAATATAGACTGAAAGTTGAACTGCCGGGGCCTCACTCGTTATACTGCGGAACAGAAATTTAGTGTGCAAGTACAAGTCGTTGGTGTTCCAAGGGAGCATCCGCGTAAAGCTTTTAAAATTCGATTTCTTCGGTTTTTGTCTTGTAATCTTCGCGATATTCAGTTGGTAGTGGCGCGTTTTCACAAAAAAAAAAATTAAAATCCCATAATTTTTGCTATTTATTTCCTTTTATCGTGTGTATGTGCTATTTTATATTAAATTTCAATTGCATTCGTTTAGTGTGACTAAATAGTAATCAATATTTAATTATTACGATATAAGTACATTGTAATCACACTTGTTTCCCCTTATCAATTACAATTCGATTTTGTTTTTTTGTTTTTAAGTTTTCAAATCAAAACATAAAAAAGGAAAAAAAACCGAATTTACTGTGTGTGTACCAAGAAAATAAAAACCGATATCACTAACATTTTGTTATAAACCGCTGATTTATTAAATATCCAGTGAATGTTTTTTGTAATACAATGAAAATGTTGCGGTTATTGTTGTTGGATACTGAACAATTTGATTGATCCAAAAGTTATGTGATGATGACGACATTTATGTAAACTGAATATACCAATATAAATAAAACATAAAGAAATAAAGAAATTTTTTATTCATATACAATTTGTAATTTTTCTATCCGCGAGTTTAGTTTTATAAGAAAACGCGCACGCTTTGTATGCTCCAAAAGCAACCACACATAAAATCGCATACATTAATAGAAAGAAATTTCTATTAAAATTTTGTTGTTGTTTTGGAAATATTTAAGAACGGATTACGAAAACAGTGAAAATACTAAAACAGTTTTTCCAATTTTACCATTAAGAAACTACAAGAAAATTTCATTGAAACACTGACGACTTTAAAGTTGATTCAAAGTTGAGCTTTAAGTTTTAATTGCCTCACCGGGGAGTACATAACGTATTTAATATTTCCAATATTTCATTTTAGTAGATTAAGAAGTGTTGTGAACGAAATATTTATTTAATGTGATGTTACTAATTATGTTACCAATATCGGAGACGTGTATGGAAATATTAAAGGACAATTACATGGATAATATTTCTTGTTTGTTGGTACATAGTATTACATTATAAAACAAGAATAATTGTAATCAGTTCGGTTTCTAATTTGCTGGTTTTCGATTGTTTTAAATTTTTTTTTTTTTATTAATTTTCATGATATCTTGAATTGATTGTGAAAGAATTGAACGTAAAGAGAAGAGATACCATAGTTTTTGTTGTATTGTGTGCAACGCGCCAGCTGTATTTATCGGGTTGAAGAAAAGAAAAAAAAAACAAGTAAAGCCCATTAGAATTTCACGATTATTATTACAATTACATTGCTGTTGGAGATATCCATTACAGACCGATGTAAATCTATTGTGTGTTACCATTGACATAAGGAAACCAAGACAAAAAAAAAACAGAATGAATAAGTTGTATAAAACATTAGAAGAGCACGAGAATATACTCTAGTGGAATTCATAGAGTGGTGTGTTATTTTGTGCCTCTTTGAGACTGCTTCACCACAAGAGCAATAGCCGTTTAGTGGTGATATAATAGAAAATCGATGGATCACGGAATAGAGAAAAGCAAAAAAAAATCACCTTATTTTCCAGGCCTATTCATTATTAAATGGACTGCATTTGATGATATTAACAACAACATCATTAATAACAACATAGTGGAATGATAAAGTCGATTCTGTGTCAGTTTTCCTCCAAAAGAGATAATTCATCTCATATTTTTTCGTAATAAATTTCGTATTCGGTTTCAATTAACAGTCAGTTGAATTTCGGTTATTGATATTCTGATATCGCGTAGTGATGTTACCAAGTTAATTCGTTATGACGTCTGTTGTTTGCAACCGCGAATTTATAAGGAAATTAATGGAAAATTATTATTATTCTTCTATGAAATTTTTATCATAGGCGATTTTGTGGAAATTTCGTAATACGAAAAGTAAAACGAAAAAAAAAATTAAAAATTGACATTATACATATTGTAAATGCTAAACAGTGGTGTTAAACTATCGGAATAACAAAATAAAATTTAAAATTATAATTTTCTCTTGAATTTATAACTAATTAAGTGTTGAAACTCCAATATATTCTGGTTTTTTTGTTGTTGTCTCTCTGATTTATTTATTGCATATAATTCAAGTGTGTGTTTGTGTGTACATAAATCAATTAATGAAATTGTGTGTGATGAATTATTTTAGTTTTTTATTTAATTTGAAAATAATAAGGAAACCTTAGTGATGAATGAAAAATTGATCGATTTGTGAATTTATAGAAAATGCAATGACAAAAAGAATATAAAAAGAGAAAATAAATAAAATTCATGTGCTTTATGAATGGGAAAATGGTTTGAACACAGGAAAACAGAAAAATACGGAAAAGTTTTATTGATGAAAGTTCATTGCCTTTTTGGAATGTTTACGGTTTTTGATTCTCATTCAAATCGAAGATTGGTTTCGATTTTATTCAAATCAACTGTGGTGTCTCTTAAGTTCTGTAGAAATTAAATATCATTATAAGATGTTTTAGTTTTGGTTGTCATCTGATCATCACACATCATAATGGGATTCTGATATCAAATATATTAAAGTTATGATGTTTGAAGATGTTTATTGATGAACACGAGCATTAAACAACGTTGAACTTTTTATTTAACAAATAATATAATACTCCATATCAATGATTTGTGACGGGAAGAGAGACGGGTCTATCAATCGATTTTTATTATTTTTTTTTATTCCTTCGGTTTCTGATTATGTGTCTGATAGCAATGCACTGCTCCCGAGTTTAAGAATATCGAATCGTCTATAATAGTGGCAACGAGTAGAGTCTTAATGCGAAGGGTGGAATTTTCAATCCATAAGGAAAACTAAGAATGCGTCTATGTGTTAGTGGAAAATTCTATAATGTGGATAGTTACGCATATTTAGATTTGATTGTCCAATAGTGACGTGGTGGTGCCTTGGCCAGTGAAAAATTATTTAGGGATTTTTCGTTTTTATCCATTTATTTTAAATGTCGTGGCTCCCGAATTTTAATGAACCTCTGGGTTTTGGTAATGTGACGCTTTTAATAAGGAAACCGAAAAAAGCGTACAGTATCAAGATACAATAAAGTTTTTCAACTTCAAGTAATACACATAGAAAACGTCAAAGGCGCGCTTAGAGTTTGAAATAACTCAGTCGTTTTTCCATATCATGAAATGATTATGGGTTTAGTACAAAACGAGGCGGTAGGAGGAAAGCATTCACTATGTGTGACTATACTCCGAAAGTATAGAAAAGTTCATTGACTCTGATGAGACTGTATAGAATGAATAGCAGAGTCAGAGTCAGTACAAGTGAGACTTTCTTATGGGCCTCCACAATATGTACAAACGGGCCTGAACTAACAGATTCATACACAATATTGAATGTCGAGAATATTTTTTTTTTTCATTTTTCTCTTTTATTGTATAAATGGAAAACATTTCTCTATGCATACAATAATCATTTATAATTTTATTCTTATATTATTAAGTATATAAGATACTGAAACGAAAACATTAAAAAAAAACACATTATGACATATTTATGTAATGAAATATTTTGTAGTAGAAATTAACGAAAAAAAACAGTACAGTAGAAATTGTACTGAAAGCACTTGAGAGTATATGAAAGAATATTTATTAAATTTTTATAGTCTTATCAGCAGCCGATTGATAAATTTTCATACAAGTGAGTGTGACAGAAAGCAACAATAAATTAAAAAACATAATAATGTAAAGAGTGGAAAACAATACAATTGTGAAAAGAGTAAAAATTGAAGCAGCTAGAAAAGTAATTTCACATTCTATTCAATCAGTTTGCTTCTTGTTATAATATAAGTTGCCTCTGTAACTTATTACGATTTGCTAGCAGAAAGCTTTTTATTTTTTATATTGTATTTTCAACGTATAATAATAATATTCATTGTTACGGATGAAAACGGTTTATTAAACGCCAGGGAATTGTTATCCAAAAGAGACGATTGTCTTTTCATTTTTGTCTTCAAGATACAAAAAAGATTATTTTTCTGAAACAAAAATTCTTTTATTTTAACTTATTAAAGATGGAAAAATAAAGAAAAAAAAGTTGTAAAATGTTAAATGCCACCAAGAGACAATTCATTAGTGTTCAATTTTTATTATTTTAAATGTTGTCAGGTGGGAGGTGGTTCCCAAAACAATTTGACGTGTTGTATGAATGTTTAAACGATACCCCAACACCTGAAGATATCCATCAACATTTCAGTTATTCGAACAAAAAAAAACAGGGAACATCAATAATTTTAATTATAAAGTGTAGATTCCAATAAGTCTTCTGGCATAAATTGCATTCTTTACTTCTATATGTCGTTTTATTTTAAAATAAGAGAAGAAACAAACCTGATAAATCGAATAAACTGTTTTCAGTCACTTACTAGGCTGTGTACTAAGTAGAAGTGTATTTTACCTTAAACGCATGTACTGAATATAACGTTGTTATTTAGTACTTTATTCAAGAATTAAAAAGTCAAACAATTTCATTATATAAAAAAGGTTCTTAATTGTGTGTGAAGTTAAAAGAAATAAAAATAAAAATAAAAACAAATAGAAATAGACATTCTTTTTGCGAATATTCTTATCGATTCTGTTATCAATTGTAATAGCTAGTGCTTCATTGTCGTTTTATGTTTTAATATTTTTCTGTTGTCTGATTTAATTATCCATTTCGATGAGTTATCTCTTACAAATACATTGAGACAATATGATCCAAACATTTGGACACACGTAATAAGGTCATTGTCTCTTGATATAAATTTTTGGCATAAACCCATAACGATTCACTTGAACACAAAATAGATTTGATGTAATACAAGTTTAATGGATTTAGTGTTTTTACAAATTGACGTTATTATATGGAATCGTAAATAGAAATTTTATTATAAAAGATGATTTATGTAAAGTTTATTTAACTTATCACACAAATTTTGAATTACATATTTATGATAATCATTATGTAAATGAATGTTTATTGTAACAGCTAAAGTTGATAGCAGAAAACGTAATCAGAAAAGTTCATAGACGCCACAAACACAGACACAGTAGAGAAGAAATGCAATTTTGCCCTTTCGGTTATTTCAATCAGAAGATATACGCCGAAAACATCTTGATTGATAGACACATTTCTTATATTTCATTACAAAATAAATTGATCAATTTCATTCAATAAAATACAGAATAATCAAATTTTTATTCAAAGAAATTGAACTGATTCGATTATTCTAGTGATTATTCATAACACAGTAACATTAAAGGAAGTATAACGACCGACCACTGCGCGACATTTTAAACTTTTTGTTCAGGTGTTACTTGTCCAGTTATTAATGACTCATATTGGAATAATATTAATAAAAGTGACATATTAAAATGTATACAATGCGATGTTATCCCACCTAAATTACCGTACTGGGGATCAAGTGTTAACAATTATCTATGTAAAATCCGGACAAATGAACGATTTTATTCAATGGGTACGTTACCATTGAAAGGATATTCAAATTCAGTGTAAAGAAAATAAAGAAATAAACCAAATGTCAGATGATATTACTACATAGTACATAGTGATTAAAAGTAATACAGGTGAAAATTTAAAATAAATAAAATACGTATACTATACATATTATGTAGTTGCATATAAAGTGTTAATGTGAAAATTATATTATACAATTTATATGACATTAAATCCTTATGTGGTGTAAACCGATGCCTTATTTTACAATAAAAATTCAACATAAATACCAATGCGTGTATAATGGAAAACGATTTTTCACATTATTTAAATCAAAATTGGAATGATAATAATAATAAACCGTTTGCTTCAAATAAAGTGCCTAGTAGTTCACATGGTGTGCCATCATCATCATCATCAACAGCAACAGCAGCATCGTCTGTTAATCAACAACAACAGCAATTAATTTCAATAAATGAATTGGATTCAACATTACATCATGAGCCTCCGGTACGATTACGTAATGATGCTACATCATCAACGTCATCAAATGGTGGCAATGGTACTGGAAACAATGGCAATCGTTCAATGGTGAATCTTATGTTAAATTCATCAACATGTACATCGGAATTGGACGGCGGTAAATTAAGTGCTGCATTAACAAGCGGTTGTAGTAATCGGCAATCATATATTGATGATATTAGTGGAATACGTTCATTAGCTGGTTCATCACAGCAACACCTCAATACCCAACGAAATAGTCAAAACTCAAATCCTAACAATGCCTTAGATATTCGATTAGGTTACTTTACACATCAGCAACATTCTTCAGTTGGTCCGGGTGGTAGCAGTAGTGGTGGTGGTGGTGGTGCTGGTGCTGCTGCCACCCTTTTACCCGGTGGTGTTCATTCAAACCGTACGAATTTAAATGGACGTAATACATTGGACCGCAATGATCATTTAGGTGCATCTGCATCAGGTGCACTGCTACGTTTACCAGATGATACAATTGTGACACGTACAAATATATCCTCACAGCATCAACACCAGCAACAACAACATCAACAAACGTCGGCCAATTCACATCACCAGCATCATCATCAGTTCCATCATTCGCGGTCATTGAACTTGGATTTTTCACATCCAAGATATTCGCAAAGTTCTACGTCATCATTGGGCCATTCATCAGCGTCCGGTAGTGGTATTACGAATTTAATGTCACCTGTATATGGTGGCAGTAGTGGTTTGTCAGGACATTTAAGCAATTCAGCGGATAGTACAACACCACCGCCTGGCGGTCTATCACTACAGAGTAGTCCATCAGCATCATCGACCAGCTGCCATCAAATTGGTGAACATGAAAAGAAATTGGCAAACTCAATAAGAGGTACTACTTAATTTTAGCAAAAAATAAAACTAAAAAAAAAAAATTGAATCACATTTTTGTAAAGCAATTTTTTGTTTTTATCTCTCTTGCCATTCGATGAGAATACAATAATCCATATTGAAATGAGATCGTATTGAAATATGTTAATTATGAATCTGTTGTTTCGATCATCAATTTTAATGAATATTCGTAAAGTATAAGAGAGTAACAGTTCACTTCAACTAAAGAAATAAACAAGAAAATGACTTATTCCATAAATTAACAAAGCCAAAGATTAAAAAAAAAACACAAACCATCAATAACTAGGTATTTTTGATTGCAAAATATGAACTGAAGTCAATTGTACATCATTTAAATTATGATGTTTAGACATCAATAACTGAAAGGCATTGCGCGATACAATAATAGTAATTGCATTGTTGGTATCTTATTCCTTTATTGTTTTTCTTTTTGAACTGATTTTTCTCTAGTTGATTTTCTTGCATTATAATTTTAGTCTCTTGTTAAACAAAAATTCCGTATTACACATCAATAACTATTGGGGTATTGAATTTAACGAAAAAATATTTTGGTTGCAAAGAAATTATTGCAATACGAAACAAAAATTCGCGTATTTAGTGGCATAATATTTATTATTTATAAATTGTATTTAAGTAGAAATTGAATTAATTTTCATTTACTGTACGTGCAGAATGTAATGTTTTCATCTATTGATTTTCAAAAGTTTTAATTTTGGAATTATTTGGCTATTGATGGATCAATATTGAGGTGGGGGAGCACTTTAGACTAAATAATATTGTCGATTCCACAAAAGGTACTCACGATTTATAATAGTTATTGGCATCAAAAATATGAATTATTCATTCTTTGATGGAGGGATATGAATCACATTCCAGAAATGTGCATTCGAGTGGCCAAAAAACAGCAAACGATTTAATTTTTTGATGAAATTTCAGGTTTAATGCGATTCCCCATAAGATTTTCATGTTGAGTTTCTTTCTTTTTTTGTTTTAATTGCAATTGTATTATGTCTGTATTTATAAGTTCAATGGACCCATTAAAAAAATCTTTACGGTGTTTTATTGCCCATTGACCGTCTTACCTCGTTGTATTTTATTCACCGAAATTTGCGAATTTTATTGCTGTGCAATGGATTTTTTTTTGTGTTAACTTCAGATTGTTCAAATCGATGGTAGCCACTCAATGTGGCAATGTTATGAAATTTAAGTATTCCATAAAATTGTTGGCTATGCGAATGTTTGCATTTAAACGTAATTTCAATTTTTTTTTTTTGCTGAACTCTATTGCATATACTAATTGTTTTGCAATTGTGACGTTGTCTTGTCAACTGTTTTCTCTTCGTTAAAATTGAGTTAAGTTGAGTTGAAGAAGGAAAAACGAAATGAAATTAAAGTAAAATTCATTAAAGGTATATAGATTGCGGTAATCGTTTATATCTTCCAAATGAAATTGAGAGTGATGATCAATAATTGTTTCATTATTCTAGATTCCGTTGAACTACTAAGTTTTAGTTCAGGTCGTTTATTGCCCCCCAAATGGATTAGTTATTCCATATTTCACTGTTCTTTTCGTTGTTGTTTCTTTTATTGAAAATTATTATGACTCAACGGCACGTATTTTTATGTGAATAAAGTTCCTATTGACTGGCTATCAATTAACAGACGTGTTTAGATGAAATTCTATGGATTTCTAAATGAAAATTTTTTGTTATAATTTTGTTTTTGGGTTGTTTTTTGTTATTCCAATTCCTTTAATAAAGTTAATCATAGACTGGTCAATGGACGATGAATATTATTTTTTATATGATTTTGACTTATTAAAGTTGTTATTTTGGAATCACCTGGGATTAGTGCGTGTTTCACAATGAAGTGTGCATATTTAAATACCAGTGCGTACAATGGCTTTTCACCCCTCGTTAAGTGGGTTTCAATGGATCGTTTATTTTTGGTGGGTTTTCTTCTATTTTATTGTATATAGCCGTTTCCTATATACAATGAATTCAATATTGTTGAATTGAAATTATAATTTGATTTTGGGGGGTACCATATCTGGGGCTATTCACCGCAAAACCTCACTGGGTAATCGTATTCTTATATTTCCCATAGTGATAGTAAATTATTAGAACAATACATAATGGTAATATTGAAAGGGAAATCATAAGGTGGAATCATACACTTTTTGGTGGTCAAAATATAATTATGGATATCATCCTATTGAGACGTTGGCCACCCGCAATTTATGATTAATTCATATTTGTAAGCTTTTCCATAATAAAAATGGTACACAGTAACGAATTGTAATCTATAGCTCTTTCTCATTCATTCGGTTATGACACACAGTGGAGAAGAATGTGTGTAATACTTATATTTATCATATGATATGTGAAAAGCAAAAAAAAAAAAATAAAAAGTGTATTACATTTTTACGCTATAATTATTAAATATGGTAGAAAGAACATATGGATTTTTTTACATATACCGCATGTATAAATACAAAGTTCACTGACTTAAGTTCATTTACATGGATTATATGCGAGTGTATGATTACACTCCAACTATAGCTAAATACTATAACCGATTGCTATACGCATTTTGTATAGTTTCTGTTATTTTGAATATGAATAGAAACTGAGTGAGAAAGAGAGTATAAGTCATACTCTCTTGTACAGTGTATTTTCCTATCTGTATGTAAATAATATGAGTATTGTGTGTAATAACATTAATCAAACGAATGAAACATGGTCTGTATGAGAATGGGTCATAACGTTATTCATTAGGAATCATCACGTTATGGGCCAAGCAAAATATTCTAAAAATAAATTATGTCTTTCTGATGATGTTTATTTATGTATTGAATTCATTTTAAGTTCAAAGTGTTTTTGGAAATCTCTGGGTAAATGAGTTTCCTGTAAAACTTATAATTTTTATTTTGGCTTTTTTGGCAAAACATTATTTAAATTTTCCGAATTATTTTAAATGTTGAATAAATATTTAAAGCTCCGATGGCTCAGTAGCAATTCAGTTGCAATTTCTGATTTTATTTTTTAAATGTAAACATCAATTGCATAGATTATTTATCACCTGTTTGATTAACGACTCTGTATTGGAGTTTGAGTAGAATATGTACATTTTGGTTTAAAGTGATATGTAAATAATGAGCATGTAGTTTTCATGGAAGTTATCATGTAAATTCTGTGTTCGGTATTTTATATCAATAAATAAACCGCAATAATAAACTTGCAAGAGTATTTTATTTTTAATCGCAGATTTTGTATTTCTTTTCATTGTGTTTGGCTTAAAATTTTATAATCGTAATGAAGAGAAACTGACCTAACTGCACTAGGTTATGAATTGACTAATGCTACTGATTTGCTGTTTCTCATTTAAACTGGGGGGAAAAGACTATGTGTTGATTTATTTTTATTTTAATAAAATGCATTTTCCACCGGTTTGACTTTGACCAAATAACATAATCCATCGTCATGTAAAATAATTGCATCACATTGCTCTGGGTACAGATTCAATTTAGCATTGCATATTGCATACGGTAACGAATATACACAGCAACATTGAATTTTATACGAAAGAGTATGTTGAAGTTGTTGTACATTCAAAAAGAAACTCTAGTGACTTTAAAGACGGTCTCTTTCTTTATTCATTTATCGTATTACGTGTTACTTTGCACCGAAGTTTATATTCGTTAATTACATATCACACCTTTAATCCAGTTTTACATACGAATTAACACCTTCTTTCAACCATCTTTGATCATATTCTTTAAGTCCTCTCTACATTATTCTACAGTAAATAATATTTCAATTTAATCAGAATAAATCTGTTGACTAGAGAATTCGCTATTTTCTTCTTAAAATATAAATGTTTAATAATTAAGACACGAATTCATGAAAACAGTTGATGTTACCGGATTGTAATTAAAATGGTAGATGAAAGAATTTCATTGGTTTAATAAACGTTAAGTAAATTGATGTTTTAAATGATAATTATATACTTTTAATGGATTCGCAGATTATAAAATTATATTTTCGTTATGAACCAAATAACCGAAATTTAATGAAGCAGCTCGTTCGGTCATTTTTTTTTCTTCCAGTTGAAAATAAATCATTAAAATTTAAATAAAACATTTCATACGTATGAATAATGAAAATGTTAAATCGATGAAGATGTACTCACTCTACCATTGTAATATTCATTTGATATTTTGACAATTTGAATGAGAGTTAACGGTGTGAACTAAGTGTGTATTGGAAAAGAAAAAAACGCGAGATACTGAATGATAATGATTATATAGTTGTAAAGTGACTTATGATGGCAACAACAAGAATATACATTAGTCGTGGATGAGGTGAATGACCATACTGAAATTGGACTATTGATTTTAAGACAAAAACCGTAAAAATACAAAACGTTTTTTTGTTGTTGTCTTAATTATAATCTTTCAAATTTTTTTTTGTTGTTTTCTTTGACTCGTCCAAAATGATTGATACTCTGTTACTTTTCGTTTGATTTATAATGTCCAACTCATGATTGAGTAATTAATTGATCAATGGTAAAGAATTATTTAAATTGATTTTTTTTTGCTTATTTTATTTACAGCGCAAATAGAAATAATCCCATGCAAAGTTTGCGGTGACAAGTCATCAGGTGTTCATTACGGTGTGATCACATGCGAAGGATGTAAAGGATTCTTTCGACGATCACAAAGTTCTGTGGTGAATTATCAATGTCCAAGAAATAAACAATGTGTTGTCGATCGGGTGAATCGGAATCGATGCCAATACTGTCGACTTCAAAAGTGCCTAAAATTGGGGATGAGTCGAGATGGTAAGTAATTTCATTTATTTTAATTTCATTATTAATTGAATTTACCTGGGCCGATGATTAATCAACCTGTTAACTGCATATCTTCTTCTTACAATTCGGATGTTCCATTATTCAGTATTATTTGATTCTAAAATTCATTCAACGTAATACGTAATGAATTTTCATACGGTACTTATTGTACAGGTAGAGGGAATTTTCGTAGTCTCCAATTCTTGGCAAATGTTTAATTATACACGACATAACTGTTCATTGACACAGTTGTTTGAACTGAATTTATATGTGTGCTGTTCTGTATTTAAAATGATCCAATGAGAGAATGAAAGAATCGTAAAGAACATTGTACAACATGTTTTTAACAAAAATTTTACATAATGATGTGTATTATATCGGTAGTTATGTACAAAGTGGTTATTTCTTTCTTTCTTTTTTTTTCATTCGCATTGTATTTGCCGCACTGTGTCTTTAATAACTGTACATTGGGTTGATTCTTGATGTTGCTGTTTATACCCAAGTATTGTTGATCATACAATAAATTTATTCCCGTATTAAACCTTTCAGAATATTATTCAATAATCATTAAGAATTCTTTTTTCTTTTCCATGCTGATGATGGGCTTCTATGAAAATTCCATCTGTTTTGGTATTCGATTCTTGTATGTTATTTCTGAATACTTTGTTGTTTTTCCTTTATTTCTTTTCCATCTCATTCTGTGGTTACCATACAAATACCAAAATGGTATTCATGGAACGTCATCCATTTGGTATCATTCGTATAGATAAATTACTATTCTGTGTTCCCCACTGCCATTTAGTAATATAAAATTGTTTGGGATTCTATGTTATGTGTATGGATCCACACCAGAATGGAATTATACACGAAAAAACAGAAAAAAATAAAAATAACAGGCAAGAGAATTAAAGAGAGGAAATATAAGCCAACAAACTGTAAACGTAGCACAGCCAAACGGCATGTAAATGTTAATTTTGTATGGTGAATTTAAAATCTGCGCGATTATAGAGCACGAACGATCGTTTACCTTTAAGCTTCTTTTATTTAGTTTTTTCTTTTTCTTTCATTTCTTTGGCTCTGGTTGTGTCGTCATCTCTTATGAAACCGATTGCACAACTTAACGTTGTACTTTATATTTTTTACTGTCTGTTATTTTGTTGCTTTTTTTTCGCTTCTTCTATTTCGTTTCAACAAAACTCTAATAGATTTCTGTATTTTTAATTTTCTTTCTTTTTGTTTTATTAAAAATGATGAAGAGAGAAAAAGCACAAAGAAAATTTTTACAAAGTGGAATTAAAACTGTAATTTCATTAATCTTTTAAATATTTTACTTGATTCCACTCATTACAAATCGGTATTTTTTGATTATTTTATTGAAGATTTACTTCTGAATTAAAGAAAATAAGTGATTGTCCATTTAAAAGCAATTAAATAACTAAGTTCGTGGCGTTATTCCAACCAGTCAATATTTTAAAGTTCCTTTATCTAATTACAATTAAATTACATAAATAAATTGAAATTTCGTGAGTGATAATCAACTAATCGAAATGAAATTGGATGTTTTTTGTTTGGGAACATCCAATAAATGATTAATAAATTTCCACAGCACAAAGAAAAGCCTGACTAATTGATTTATTGTATTTTCATTGTAGCTGTTAAATTTGGTCGAATGTCAAAGAAACAACGTGAGAAAGTTGAAGATGAGGTCCGTTTTCATAGGGCTCAAATGAGGGCACAAAATGATGCGGCACCAGATAGTTCAGTGTTTGATACTCAAACGCCTTCGAGTAGTGATCAACTCCATCATGGTTATAATGGGTAAGCTGAGATTATTTTTTTTTGCTTAACAAGAATTTTCACTAATGATTTTCATTTAATTATTGTTTTAGTTACACTTATTCAAATGAAGTGAGTTATGGAAGTCCGTATGCCACTTATCCACAGTCCGTATCATCCCATCAGACTATGAATTATGATATATCAGCCGATTATGTTGATAGCACCACAACCTATGAGCCACGCAGTACGATTTTAGATTCAGACTTCATTGGAGGACATAGTGAGTCTTTAACTTCTAGTATATCTCTTCTATTCTCTACTTTATCTCTCTTTCTTCTGTAACCAATTTAGCACTCCATCTCTTATTCATTACAAAAAAGAAAGAAGAAATTAATAATTTTAATTTTAAATCTATAAACGATCAATAACAATCCTTTATGGAGTCTCTTTCTTTGGGTTTATCTTTTAACTTTAAACAATTCCGTTCACAATAACCATTTCATCATTCACTCATAACCAAACTGTTATCATGATTGGCCAATTGCTTCGAATTACAATAGAATTTTTAAAACATGGAATTTAACATTTTATGTTTTTTAACTGGTTTTTATTATTATTCGTTTGTTTTATGTTTATTACCCGTGTACATAAATGTGATTTAATGTTGTCTAATAATACTTCACTGACCCATCTTCATCTTTAACCTTTTTATGTTTTAATTTGTCCAACATTAAAATAAACAAAAAGAAGTCCAGCAAACCGATAAAAATCTCTTAACACACTAATTCAGTTAATACGAATTATGTTAACTTTCTCATCAATTAAATGATTAATTTTAATTATAATCTAACATGTGAATCCATACCGTTGTACATAGCTGAAACTTTAACGTAATTACAATGATTACACCTGAAATTCATATGATTATGTGCAGTTGTAATGTTTTGATTTAATTTTTCTGTGTTATTATTTTTAAAAGACAAGAGAGATACACTTTACCGAAGATTAAAAGAAAAAAAAACAGTAACAGAAAAATCAAGTATAATTGAAATTCTTTTATCTATTGCACATCATGTGTTCTTGCTGCAATAAGATACAGTTTTTTGACATAAATTTATGTTGTCAATTTAATACGCCTTTGGTTAGTTGTAAATTTATTTTATTTTTGTTGTCTCTCTTGTAATTATACGCCGTGAACTATTTAGGTTGATAGCTCATATGGTTGCTTTAACACATCAATTATTTATCATAATTATTTGGTTTTTTTTTTTTACTTCATTTGTGTCTATTTGCAACATACCAAAACATATCGGGAGAATTATGAGTTCCAAAAACAAAAATGAATGAAATACAATACGGTTAAACACAACATGACAACTTGAATGATATGATGGATTGACAAAATGGCTTTTAAAATAAATAAAATTTATTCTTGATTTCATTTAATTAAAAATAATTTTAGATTTATTACTCTCTGATTGATCTATAAATTATTTTAAAGAAAAATTTCTTATTGTTTTCTGATCGTTTCAAGAAGAATCATATGGTTCGTATTTTATTTAAATTTTTAACTAAAAGTACATTAGAAAATTGTTTTTGAAATCTCTATGTGTTTGTTGTTTGAAATCAAATTAAATTAAATTAAAAAAATAAAAAAAACCAACAAAACTGATGATTACGATGAAAACCAAAATTCCGAATCAATAAACAATTCCAGATAAAGGTGATTCATCAAATGAAACCGCCCTGACTCTGACTGAAATTCGTCCTGGACGGATAACATCAGTTAGAGGATCACCAGCACCACAACAACAAGGTGGACAATCAACTACAATTCATGAATTACATTCAGATGATCCAGGTGATGCTGGTGATAGTTCAAGTGGTGCTGGTGGCACTTCAAGTGGTATTGATATTATTCAAACGATTACAACAAATATTATAACAATTAAAGAAGAACCAACAACGGTTACAAATGTTGATAATATTGTTGGTAATTATGTTGATTCAACAACATTTGGTGGTTCACCAAACAGTCAAAATATTATAAATGTTAGTGTTGTACAGAATAATGCATTGGTTAACATAAATGGCAGTTCATCAGAAGGAACATCGTCAGGTGATAATAAAACATTACAATGTTAACTAAAAAAAAAAAGAAAAAAAAATTAATTCATAATGTTACATCTTCCTCTTCATTTCGTTTTAAACTTTTTTTTTTTATTATTTTCCGTTTCCTTTATCAAAAAGTAATTGACATATGATTTGCTTATAGCCATTTATTACAAATATTTCCGTATAAGTCTTCTCTGTTCCATTGATTCATATAATTTTTAATGTAAACAATTTGTTTTTAAATTTATTTATTCGAATAAAATTTAAGAAATTTCATTTCAACTAATTTAAATCAAATTGGCCATAGTTCACTGTTACAATGAACATAAAATTCCTGGTCTCGCTAAATAAGTTCATTTCAAAAAGTAAAGAAATATTTCTGTTTTGTATTCAATTTTCGTTGCATTTTGTATAAACTGTGTTTTATCCGTAATGTATAAAATCAAAAAACAAAATTAAAAGAAAACAAAATAAGACGCTTTTTTTAGAGATGATGAAAATTAAAAACTGAGATCTTATAGGTAATAGCATAAGACGTGGCACATCGTCTGAATGCTGTCCAACTGATTCAAATGCCAGCTCGGCAGGTCTTGTTGCTGCTGGTGGTGGCGGTAATAAACTACAGCAGCAACAGCCAACAATACAAATTTCACAAATTACGTTCGGTGATGAGGATAGCTCCTGCGATTCTCATACACGATGGGGTAAGCCTACCAATCAACAAAATTCGTATCAAAAATTCAGCATTTTGTTTTGTTAATGAAAATGCCCGTAATATCATTTATTATGTGAAATGAAACTATACATTTTATTTTAATTGTGATTGATAGAAAAAATAAAACACATTCAGTAATTATGCGTTTAATGTTGAATCAGTTCTACTCATTATTGAAATATCATAAGTAATTTTGCATTGTGAGATGACAGAAATTGATATGAACGAATTCATCTTAAGTGTTTATATAGATTTGTTATATTATTGTTGAATGGATACTCAATTATATTCTCCCCATCTTTTAGAATTTTTTATCTGAAACTGTTGTGTATTTTCCGGATGAAGAAAACGAAACATAAAAATGTGTTGTTTTCGCATGAAAAAATAATTTCATTTTGCAAGTGAATTTTCCTTTTAATTTTGATGTTAAGTTTTAGTAAATTGCATGAAAATGTTTCTAGTTCTATTTTCCTCTGTCATGAGCATGTTGCACTGTGTATTTTACTCAAAGTGTGTGAAATAAAAACCCCTAAAATGCTTTTAGTGTTTCTCTTTTATGTTATTTCCTTGTTTTATTTGGGATCAAATTAATGCAATGAAGATGTTTAACATTAAGTTTATTTTCTCATTGTGTGTTTGTCGATTTCTTATTAAATTTAATGGGTTTTTGTGTTATTTTATTTATTTTTTTTTGTGTTTAATAGCGGAAGATGACATTAATAATGTATTGATAAAAACATTAGCTGAGGCCCACGCGAATACAAACATAAAATTGGAGACAGTGCATGAGATGTTTAGAAAACCACAGGTGAGTATTATCGCATATAAAACATTTGATCTGAATTTTCCTTACAATTTTTGTTAATTACTTGTAATGTTTTCTTGTCGCAGGATGTTTCACGAGTTCTTTATTATAAAAATCTTGGCCAGGAGGAATTATGGCTTGACTGTGCTGAAAAATTGACTGCCATGATTCAAAGTATTATAGAATTTGCTAAATTAATACCAGGTTTTATGCGTCTCAGCCAAGATGATCAGGTGATTGCAACATTATTACTTCCACTTATTACAATTTTGTTTTTACTTAAAGATTTTTTGGATTTTTTGTTTTTCATGCAAACGAAACGAAATTATTTAATAACAAATTTTCTTTTCTCTCTCTCTTAAATCTGTTTCTTTTTTTTCTATATTTTCATGTACTTTTAATATACACGAAAAAAAATATACCAATTTGTATCCAACTTTGTTTGATCTTATGAATCAAAATATGTGTGACTCCTATCTACCCGAATTTAATTGAATACCTAAACATCGTTGAACGAAATTATTGTGTGTATATTTTGTTTCTTTGATTAATTTTTTTATTTGGCGAATTGGGGAAAATCGTTGTATGTGGATTTATTTGGGAACGGATACAGATTTTATTACTGAAGGCTGGCTCATTTGAGCTGGCCATTGTGAGGATGTCTCGACTTATGGACTTGTCGCAGAATGCCGTCTTGTATGGTGATGTAATGCTACCACAGGATGCCTTCTATACGTCTAATTCATATGAAATGAAATTGGTCGCATGCATTTTTGAGACTGCTAAAAGTATTGCTGAACTTAAATTAACTGAAACTGAATTGGCACTTTATCAAAGTTTAGTCCTTTTATGGCCTGGTGAGTATTATTTCTTATTTCAATTACAACAGACTAATGCAATTAATTTGAATTCATTATTTGTATGGTTTTTAGAACGAAATGGAGTCCGTGGTAATACAGAAATTCAGAGACTGTTCAATATGAGTATGTCAGCAATCCGGCAGGAGGTGGAAGCAAATCATGTACCGCTCAAGGGAGATGTAACAGTTCTCGATACGTTGTTAAATAAAATTCCAACATTTCGGTAAGTAGTTAGAATACAAACATTACTCAATTCGTATAAAGTCTGACTATCTGTTACATACAGTAATGTCTGGATAATAAAATTTAGAATTGAATGAACAATAAATTCCATTATAATGATGTTACACAACTAACTTGATTTAATATTTTTTGTTTCTCTCTTTGTGCATTGTGATGTGGAAATGCTTTTAGTGAGTTGTCAATGATGCATATGGAAGCTCTGAGCAAATTTAAAATGGAGCATCCGCATTATGTGTTTCCGGCATTGTACAAGGAACTATTTTCGATTGACTCCCAACAGGATCTCACATAACAGGCTAACCGTTAAGTTTAACGACAAACAAATGAAACAAAAACAAATGAAAAATAAATAAATATGTTTATTTCTAGTAATAATAATATTATTATTATATAAAACAATTTGATTGAAATGGAAAAAGGCTTATGTTTGTTAAAACATACACATTTTTTAGATGAGAATCATGTGAAATAAGTGAAATACACAATGAGTTAGAACATTATAATAATAATAAAATACACAAAACACATTTTATATGATAAGGTGGTAGAAGACTATTAATTCTATTTGATTTCTTTCTTTTTTTCTATAATAATAAATGATATGAATGTTTAACATGTCAAGAGAATTACATTTGATTTATATGATATTTTATTCAATTTTTTTGAAATTGTAATTCATATAAAAACAAACCGTTAAATTTTCTTTTTCATGTTAAATGCAATAAATGTAAAATGAAATATTTAACGGAAGAAAAAACTATTTTGAATTGTAAAAAAGGGATAAAGTAGAGTTCCAAACTAAAACAAAATTACGTAAAATCAAACAATTAGAGAAGATTAGAATTTTCATGGTTTCGATGAATGAAAATCATCGAACTCTCCTGAAATGCAAATGAAAAATTCTCTGAATAATCCTGTTTGACAGTTTTACCTGTTCAATAGTACATTAGAATAGAATTTATTCATCAACTGTTTTGTTTTCTTTTTTATATGAAATCTCCTTTTTAATTCATCTTACTATCGTTTTTTTATGTAATCATAAATTAATTCTAACATTGTTGCAATTTATTAAAATGAAATGAAGATATTTACAAGTTCTTATAATGATTATTAGTTTAGTGAACAAGAAGATAAAATACAAAATGATTGAAATCTCAACATAATATTGACTGTTATTTATTTAATGTGTCAACCAAGTGGAGATATTAAATATATTATATATAAATATTATAAATAATAAATAAAACGCGAATTATTAATTTATAAAAATTGATGAATACATTTAAAAATTTATTTGAATGAATAACATACAAAACAATGGAATTCAAATAAAATAAAGAAAATTTAAATGATTAAGAAGTTTGTAATTATGATAATATAATAAAAGAATGATTTAAATATAATTAAAAAAAAAAAAAAACAATACACACGCATTGGATCATAATGTATAACTTATATCTATTTTGTAGTGTACAATATACACATGTAGAGATGAAATATACAGAAAATAAAAAAAATTCTAAGCTAAGACTAACAAGTTAATGATGTAATGAGATATATAAAGTATATTAATTAAAAGGAAAAAAAAAATTAATAACAAAGTAATAAGAAACTTTAATTTAAAAACTAAGTGGTACAGTGAAATTATATAGATTGAATAATGTTGACTAGAGAAATAAACATGTAATACAAAGTATAACATACACATACACACACGACATACATTTAGTTTTATGATCCTTAATTTACAACAAAATGAATCCCGGTATCTAATGTTATGTATGCCTAAACACAAATGGCAACAGAACACAAACTTTGCAAAACACGTTAATTAATGAAAAAGAATGTTAAGTAATTAATAGTTGATCAATGGCAAAAATGTAATTGGAAGATAAAACAACAAACTGAATAATGTCTATTTGTCATTTTGTTTGTTCAATTTAGCATACGAATTAATTAAATTTTTGTTTTTATTTTAATTCTTTTTTTTTTTCGTCTCTATGTAAGTACACATCATTTTGAATCCGTTGTACGTGTAGTAAAAAATATTTCTTTTAATTTCTAATATGCATATAAATATTATACATAAATGAGACGAAGAAACAGCTAGCATAATTTTAATTTTATATTTATTGATAAGGACAAATGGAAATTTAAGTAGAAATTGATGATTTAAGGTTAAACAAAAATAAGAAAATTATTCTAAAAAAGAAATTGGGAAACATTACAAATCAGTTTAGATTCATTAGTATTGTTTCTCCCAAATTTTTTTTTTTGTTTTTCTTTTTTAATTTCTTTATTAATTGTGTTATGGTGTAAATGCATTGTTAAATCGTTTTACTTTGTAATCATAAAATAATAATTTTTTTTTTCTTTCATTTATATATTATTCTTCCTTTTTTATTCAAAAGAAAAACGATCGTTTTTTTTTTTTTTGTTTTCGGCATAAGATTTAAGCACAGAAATAAATTATAATTTTATGTGAAAACCCACATTATGATATTTGTAAGTGAAGAAGACAATTTTATTGTCTAGATACAAGTTTTTATTTTTAGTAGATTTATAATTAAATATAATTAATGAGACATGATTTATGTGTCTCATAATGCGACGATTAGAAAGGATGTAACATAATTTAGATATATCAGTTCAAGCAAAATATGTTCGTTCTTTTATGCTTCTTTCATCATTGTTTTTACTCTTTATTTTCTGTATAATTTATTTAGTAAATGGAAGGTTAGAATAAATGAGACAAATTGGTCTGAACGTTGTTAAGGAATGTCCGGTTATGTATTGATTATTTTGTTTACTTTTTTTGTGCTTTTGATTGAAAGAATTTGATTGATATCGGTTGTGAACGATTTTTATGCGTGATCGAAACGAAGAGAGAAAGAGATCTTAAGAATAAAATTTTGCACCCTTTCATGTTAATTACTCTATAGTAAACAGACTAAATAAAAGAGCATTAGGTAATTACTTCTATATAAAACTAATGAAGAAGCATTAAAAGATTTATTGTATAATTTATATAAAGAGAAACAAGAACAAGAATTTATTTTGAATTTAAATTATGGAATAAAAGAATATATAAAACGTAGTGTTCAAATGATACACCTCCAGTTTTCCACCTTTTTCCCTAAACCCCAAAATCCAAAAAAAAAGAAAACAAATAAAATCCCATTTTTTCTCCTTAAATATTTAAAAACAAAAAAACCGAAAATAATAAGCAAAAATACAAGTTTAGAATGAAAAATATATTTAATGATTCATTATTAATTACATTATACATACATTCATATTATTAATAGTTATAAAGTAAATTTAAAAAAAAATAGGAAAATCAATAACAAACATTTAAAGAAAAGAAAAACATGAATATAATATACAAAAAGCATAATAAATAATAACACAAATAATGTTCAATATTAAAGATGAGGATGAGATTGTATCTATACATTTAAAACATTTAGTTTTTGTTTAATTGGCTACTCTATTTCCTTTATTAATTTATTTATTTGATTAACAAGTGAAACCCATTTAATTGAATACCCATAAAATAATTACAAATCACAGCTATTGAACTTCAATGAGGTAATTTATGTGTGATCAGCTGAACATATTAATTTAGAAAAGAAAATAAAATAATGAAACACTCAAAGTAATCAGGATATTGGATTCCATATTCTTCAGCTAAATACACCAAATACATAAATCGTTTAAAATTCCTTCCACTACCATCACTACCATTTCCAAAATGAACCTTATGATGTCACCACCTCTATTCATTTTAATTTCATAATTTTTTTTTTTAATTTTCATGAACATGGACTGAATGAATAAAATAGTGAAATGATAAAATTCAATCACATATTGGCAAACGGTATCGCATTATCTTTAGATTTAGTTATGTTATAAATCATCATCTTTCTCACCCATAAGCATGGCATATAATAAAAAATGGATAAGAAAATTATTTCACTAATATTTTATTCATTATTCAATTGTATTCTAGTTATCCGTTGGTTTACTATTTTCCATTTAAAAATAAAATTGTCGAAATTCTTCATTGTTCATAATAAAATTTTCTTTACAGTCATTTATAGCATTTATTCCATTTTCTAAAAATCGTCGAAACAAACTTCAATATAAAACTTTAACCAGAAGAAACTTAAAACAAAATAAAAAGACAAAAATAATTGAATTATCATCGATTGTAATGCAATTTTGTACATATGAATAGTTCATACATCATAATTCTTTTTTAATAAAAAAAAAAAAAAAATAAAACTCAACTCATTTAATACTTAAAGCATAAAAAAAAACATAAAAATTAGAATATAAAATGAGATAATACCGAAAATAAACACAAATTGTATAGACAATTATAAAATGAATTGAATTGCCTTAATTAGTAACAAAACATCAGACAAACAAAATACTAAAATTTAAAATACTTAATTGAATGAGATAGTGATCAAACGAATGGGTGAAAAGTATTAAACATTGGAAACCGATTTAAGGAAAATTTTATTTTTATTTCATTACCATTTAATCATTTTGTTTCTTTTTTGTTAAAATTTTGTCACAGGTATTACCGTTGAGACTAATTTAAAAACAAAATAATAATCCCAATGAATAAGTTCACATGAGATTATAAACGTAATTCATCAATTAAGTCACCTGAAATATAAAAGACATCCTTTTTGTTGTTCAGACTGGTAACGACACACAGTATGTTCACTAACAGTAACAGCTCACATTACACACACTGAATAATTAATTCTCAGCATTTATTCAATATATAGAATGAATTAAGTGAAAACAATGGACTAATTACAGCTTCATCATACAAAATAACTAATCGCATTAGAACCATAATAATCAGTCACACTAATCATATATTAAATGACAAATTATCTGGCAACATACTCAAACTCATTTAATTGTTTTTTTTTTTTTCAATTTCGTTTACGTTTTGATTATGTTGGATCATTATGTTGAATCAATGAAACACTTGAATAAGTAGATTTTCCTTGAATAAAATGCATTTTCATTTTGGGTGAAACAAATATGGGTGGGTTAAAAGAAATTCTGTTCATTTTAGTTTTGTTTTTCTCTATTCTTATTTTTTAATGAAATTTTAACTATCAAACTACATAATAAGAGCCCTTCACAAAGAAATACATCAGTTTGAGTTGATGTATGACATTAATCTGATTATTCTTATGATATTAAACATAAAACTGATATGTTTTTACACATAACAAAAATGATAAATAGAATTTTCAAATAAATATTATAATACAAATGGGGTTTGTGATGAAGACAACAACAATATTATTTGACATCATGTATAAATATCCTGACACATTGATAACGGGAATAATAAACGTATTTGCTTCATATTTAAAACTTTTGTTCACCTGTACAACATTGTGAACGAATACGTTTAAACGATGAACATGAAAATTAAAATAAAATTAAAACTGAATATATAAATGAAGACACTTTAATAGTACACAATTTGTATAGTTTAGATAATTATATTCACTATTATATAAATAAAGTATATTGATGAGAATTATGTAAAGATGAGATATTATAAATTTGAAATTAAGTAAAACATGAAATACAGTAAATAAATTCAGTTGATATTAAACCATAAAAAAGACAAAAAAAAAATGTATAACAAATAATAATAAAATCTAGTAAATAGCATGAATTACCTGTAAATTATTGACAGATAACTATTGATTTCTTTCTTTAATATTGTTACTATGAATAAGTGAAGACAAAAAAAAACACAAGAAATTATAATAATAATAATGAGTATAAAAACCATCTTCTTTTTTCCGTACTATTCATGCATTACAATTTAAAACTGAATACCAGAACAGAATAGTTAATTAGTCAAATGCCCAGTTAAAATATACATTTAATATAAATTTAAATGAAACACTTATTAAATGAGAATTATATACAAATTCAGTGATTAATCTGCATCCCAAAACTCTTTCCTCCATCCCACAATTGTTAGTTACAACAATAAAAGATATGAATTTGTTTCAAAAATAGTGATGCATTGAAATGGCAACCATTTAGTGTTTGCAAATATATTTGAACTGTTACATAGAAATACTTTTCTTGCTCTACCCCCCCAATTTCCTATTCGCCGATTCTCACAATATTATGAGTGGAGTCTCGACACTATACACATTTGAACTAAAAAATAGATTCACTACAAAACACATACTCAACTAAACACTAAGTGATCAACAAAAGAGTTAATAATTAATTACATTGAGAGATCTATTAATTACAATTTATGTTTTATAACGACTTATTATTAATAGAAACAATTAATGCGCAATAATTCGTTATCAATGGAAATTGTTCCCCGTAGTTATCGGTGACTTCAAGATTCTAGTAGCTATTAAGTTATCCATCAGTCCCCCTTAACGATAAGAATCCAATCTTTATCTATGGTTTAATATTTAATTTGAAAACAGCACTCTCTCACCTTTTCAAAGCATCCACTTAACCAAAATGAAATTTAAAAAAACAAATTATGGTAAGAGAAAAGAAAATAACCAACTCATTCGATTGACTTTAAATCCCATACATTTAGTATGAGTTGTCAATTCAAATCGTTATACTGAAAACAATGAGACTTCTTTTAGAGAATGATAAATGAATGAATACATTGCTTAAAAATCAATTAAATAAAAATTATAGTTTTAATTATTGTTATTGCGTATATTATACGTTTGATTCTCTATTATTATGTATAATAAAATAAAACAAACAAAAACTTTTTCATTTACGGAGATATTAAACGTTTTATTAATTCAATTTTAACACTTTTGATGAACAAATAATTAATTTAATAATGGCATTTTACACGTGTGTTTCAGGATTCATCAAAATTCGATAAATTATTTAAGTGATTTCTTTGTCATAAGCATTGAGTTCAATTACTATTTAGCGTGAAAATCTTTCGTAAAAAATTTGAATATGAAGTCGATGTTGCAGAATTATATTCAAAAAATGCCACCAGTCGCTGCCAGTGGAAAGATTTTTGAAAATGTTCGACTAGCGGCAAATTAGATTAAACAGATGGACACTTCTACTGAAATTTCCCTATATTCGGAATTTAATTCCTAAATTTTAAGCATCAAAATTAAATCAATGGCACTGTGCGTATGGAGGTACTTCCGAACAAGTTTTCTGATTATGACTGCATAATCGGACGAATTCCCGAGATCCTTCCACATTTTGCTCCAATCCCTTGTAAATTAACTCTGCCTTAGTGCCACTCTCAATCTCCTGTCAAATATGTAATGGAATGATGTACTGCTCCACAGGTTCGTTTGACCATCAAATAAATCTATACCTGGGGGTGGATAAAATTGAGATTGAATTTTGATGACTTGATCATTTTACCATATGCTCTATTAGAGAATTTATTATTATTTATTACTATTAATTGACTTAATTTAATAGATTATGACCGACTTCGTTAGTTTTTTTATATGATCGCCAGCTGATAGTTTTTAATTTGTACAGTGTACAGCCATGGTATAAAAATTTACTTGTATCATGGTGTACACCATTTACTGGTTTTACTTATCGAACACGACCCAGTCTTGTAATCAAAATAAAGAATTAAATTAATTCAAACCAAGACGGCCGGCCAGCTGATAGTTTTTAAATTGTGAAAGATTTGACATTAGCCGAAGTAGCACAAAATTAGTCGGCTCCAATTTTCTGAATATTTTTTTTAATTTTTTAAAGTCACTTTTCTTAGATTCTTAGAAATTCCGTGTGATATTCTGAATAAGGACAAAGGTACCATTGTATTGTGGTATATTACCATTGGTGTTGCAATTTTTAGATTTGGTAAATATTAAATATTATTTTCATTGGCGCCATCGCGCTTGCTCCACTCAATTCAGTGAAATGACAACAAATATCTTGTTTTATTTTTCAACACCAGCCAGTCGATGGTGTCGTGTTCGTGTGTTATAATGTATTTTGTTTGCAAATACCGACTGCTTCAGAAATTTAATTTAGATTCATCTCGAGTTCTAGTGAATAAATATGTTCGAAATCAGTGCATTGGCAAGGTGAGTCCACATACTTAACCAATGGTTATTCGGTGTCACCTTATCGATATACAAAGGCGGGAAAAAGTGTGCATTTTCCTGCCAGGCAACACGCAACAAACCACACACACTTCCTCTTCAATGTGATGCTAAAGGAAGGAAAATTTGAGGATATTATGTTGTGCGGGTTACACATCAGTATCAGGGAAAGTGTATTCGGTATCATATTGTCGTCTGAATGAAGACAACCCTGCGTGGATACTTTGTGTTTATGCAAATACCCGTAATACTTTGATACAGCTTTCAGTCACTAAAGATAAGAATCAAAATTCACCTGTGTGTTGATTGTGCCGAAATTGGGAGCCACTGACTTCAATGAATTGAAGAACACAGCTAACAGTTGTTCATTTCAATAAAAATCGTCATAGTTTCATAACATGATAACACAGAGTGACGGAGCTAAATATAAAATAAAAAATAATAGTTATTTTAGCAATTCGAAACGACTAATAATAGTATCAGCGCTATCAATTAATTATCCACGTTCCGGGTGTTATTGTGTGCAACACTATTTGTTTAATGTTACTCATTCACCAACACCATTATTACACGTTCAATTTCATATGAATCGATGAATAATGTGGAGTTGATTCAACTATTGCTTTGTGACTTGCCGGGCTATAATTGATTTTAATAACACGGTCATTGCCCAATTTTACGACGACTCTCATAATGCTTATGATGATTCCGCATTTCGATTAAATTTTATTGTGACAGTGTGAACAGAAAAGTTGAAGTGCTGACATCCGTGGAAGATCATATGAATATCCGTTATCCGTTATTTTACCAAACAACTAAATGATAATAAAGAATACTTCTGTGCACAGAGTTGATCACGTATGCATATATGCAAAACGGTATGATCCTACTGTGGAAAAATTATTGATGCATAAATAACAGTGAAAGAGTTTTATTTTCTCCGTATTCGTTTATTAACAATTGATCCATCCCTGTGCGATTTTACCAGGCGAATCAGAATTTTAAATTAGATCTTTTTGAATGTGGAAACTTTAAGTATATAACAGAGTTTTTCTGTGCCTATCCAATCGTGAAATTTGCAAATGATTTGCGATTATTTTGAATAAAAATAAAATTTTTCTGGTTCTTCCAATATGAATTTTCTTGCGAAAATAAGAAAGTATTTTCTTTTTAACTATCTTTGATAAAGTGGAATCATCATAACCGTTTACATTTTCATTTCAAAATACCAAGGAACTGAAAATAAGAATAATTTAACGCTAAGAAATTGCAACGAAATGAGTGAAAATTTTATTTCTGGTTGATGAATTATATTCTCTTTATATATTTCTTTGTGCTATTTGGTGTTTTATAATGCCATAACATTTTATTTTTATCACAACGGTTTGGGAAAATGATGATTATCTTGTATCGACGGTATGCGAAATACTTTCTATTTCAAACGCACTTTTACCACAATTTTTCTTTTTGAAAAATGTTTTTGTTCTCATGTATTTGTATTCAGAATTGTATACAGAATAAAAGTTGTTTCACGGGACCAATTTTAACATTATTTAAGTAAAGGAATTAAGAAAATGTATTCGAGTTAAAAACAATTTTTTGCTTGAGATACTTTATTTGTATCAATTGAGAAGGTTGTGTGTGCAAACATACGATGGATGTTACCTTTTCGACGTTCTCATTTTTTTGCGTTATTTAATCTGTTTGTGTTTTTTTCACGTACTGAGAGAGCCCGATAGAGGATTACTTGGGTATTCTGTGCGTATTATGCTTGAAAAACATCATAAGGATGAAAAATATTTGTTTCGACAACACGTGGATTAGCTTAGAATTTCCCATCTGATGTATATGTGGCCCAATCCATTTACGATAGGAATCGGACAGCCGGAAAAATCTATATTGAATTGAGGCACAACGTCAAATGTATTAAATATTTCTGCAATGTAAGCATTCGATGATATTGTACAAAAAAGTGTGATACACTTTCTTATGTATGAGAAAGAATTTCGTCGATTCTTTTTATTATTTTGGATAGTACTACACATAGAACGGATTTTGGTGTAACTTAATATGAGCAATTGCTATTTATTCTGGTTAAAAGACGATGAGACTGAAATTATGTCACAGCCATTAAGGCGTCTCGTTACAAACAGATGAAAATAAAAAAGGAAAACGAAGGAGGTAACACACATTAAGTGTTCATTCTTCCACTAATGCATAATGATACTTATAGTCGGCGTAAGGATTTCGTATGATTTTCTGAATCAAGTCAATTCTATTTGAATTATTGATAATTATTCTAGTGTGTTTATTCATTATTGACCTTCTGATATTAATGGATATCATACATTATGATATGTAGTTAAGTACATAGAATATACGGATAAATTATTATGCGCATGATTAGTTATTACGGTACTTCATGATGGCCTTTTTTTTTTGTTATTTTGTATTTCGACTGTACTCATGTAAACACGCGAATAATTGAATTCTGTTCTAATTGTACCCTTAGTCGTTGGTCGTTGATAATAAAAAAAAAAGGATCCAAATTATGTACTTTGTTCCACGTTTTGGAATACGCAATTGTAATAATACCAGAAAGATTTTATTTTAAGACTGAAATAAAAAACAAATTGGTATAATAAATTTCATGGGGATACAATAAGCATTATTAAATTTCAATAAAGATGACGATTACACCTGTTCATTGAGGGGGTGGGTTTGGTCGACCAAAAAAACCGCAATTCAATATATTTCATTTTAAATGATTCTCTGTTATTGAACAGAAATTCACTTAAACTTTTATTCGATGAAACAAAAGAATTGAAATAAAACGAATGAAACAGAACGAACTAAATAGAATTAAAATACTTGAGGGCAGCAGCAGCTGCCAAGGAATTGCTGGGTGGAAATCACAAGAATACCGTTGAATACTCACATTGGGGAGTTGATGTGTATTATGTATTTGTTCGTTTTTTCATTCATCTGCCGCATTGCTAAATGGATTTCATATGCAAAAGAGTTGTCAACAATCAAGATAAACCCGAGTATAGAGACAATTGATTCTCAGTTTCGTATGTTTGTGTGTGTGTTACGTAATACCAATGAAAATTATTGTATAGTTGTTTTCTCTTATTAAGTGTATTGTTATGGGAAATGCAAAAAAGTTTTAGAACAAAAATGTGCTTTCATTCAATAAGTTCATCTTTGGTTTTTTTTTCTCTTTTATCTGTTCCGGATTTCAGGTAACAAAGATACATCCGTTGGTTTGTAAAAGACATTTTAGTAGCACAACCGATGATACTAACAACCTTAAATGCAAAGATTCAGACAGTGGTAAGTTGAATTTAATTATAAATGAAATGATTATAGAATATAAGTTTAAAATTGCATGTGAGTTTGCCTGTGAAATGAAAAGTTTTCAATATGTCAGTTTTGTTTTGTCTGGAAAAATTAAAATATCTTTTATGCTGTTTTCAACAATTAAAAAAAGATTTTGTTGACGAGCCTTGGAAATTGAGAAAAACAAAATGGGAAAACTAGAAATGAAAAATAATCAAGACTTTATGTCGTGCATTCATCACATTTTTTTTTAGTTTTGCTCCATCCATTTATGAATGAAATAGAAAATCGTGGTTTAACATTAAACTTATACCTGACTAATTAAATGTTTATATAATATTTAGCATCAGACCGCATTAATCGTGTCTAATATTTATACAATTTTTTATATTTATGATATAGCAGAAAATTACTTCCATTGAAATGAATGGATATGATATTCTTATATACTTATATGTGATACTCTCTGGTTAATGCGTAATGTAGTTAAAAGAGGAATATATTATGAGTTATGCTAATAATATTTTAATAATTAATACCCATCACCCATTGGAATAGTAGTTATGATACGAGACCGATATCAAATTAAGTTCATTGCGCCGACATATTAATATTGACAAAATAGAAAAATATTAATCACACGTTGTGACTCTATGGGCGAGACTAGACAACCAAACATTTTCCATATTTATGAGTCCTTTAACGTTTTTGTTTTCCATATTTTATTTTATGATTGTTGTCTAATACTGTTGCATTATGTGTGGGTCCTCATCATCCACATTCAAATTTATGTGTTTAATTTCATCCAAGGAAATAAAGGGTTGATTTTACGATCTCTCCTCAACATTATCGGACGCTAGGCCTGGTTGAGCCACTTCAAATTCCTCAAATTCAATTTCATCATATTTTGGCTTTTCAATTAATTTTCTATCGTTTGCTATATAATTACGTATCTCATCGTCCTTTTTATTCACTGTACTGGTTTTAATTAAATTTACCGTATCTGAAATGCTATTCTTTCGTTCGCTGTCAATGAATTTGATTGTTGATTGAGCATCCTTTATGCCATTATTTTTTCCCATTTTCTCATTAAGTATTTGGGGGCCATTTAAGTTATGATTCGTTGATTCAATGCTGTTGTTTCTATTTGATTTTGTTATGCGGCCCATTTCTCTATAACTAATCTGTTGATTAAATCGTGCGGTTTCAAAATTTTCATCAGCACGAACTGCTTTCTGGTTGGCAGAGGGTAAGAAATTGATATGATTATTCACGGTTACTTTGGTGATAAGATCAACAAGTTTTGAATCATCCGTCAACTTTTCATTTCCATCGTCTGCCAAAGGTTGGTTATTAATTGTTACCGTTTCTGTATTATTTGTTCGCGTGACTTTTTCAATACAACCGGATTCTATAATCCTTGGAATGGGTGACTGGTTAATGGCTCCACTTTCCAATCTATTTATTAATGTTTTAACATATTCTTCTTTAAATACACTTTCATTTCCATTTGGTTCGTTGTTATTATTTTGATTCTCAACGGTATCGTAATCTAGATCATCGTCACCCTTGCCAGCTAATTCTAAACGACTACTGCAACTGTTCGATTTCACCAGAGTAAATTTAAAACCTACAAACAAATGAAAAGAATAAAATTAAAAATAAATAGAGCGATGGGTGTATCCACTTTGTTTAACTCATTTGGAAAATAGGGTTTCCCTACCTAAGCTGTTATCGTCAGAATCTTGTGACTCTTTGGTTTGTTGCCATCGCATATGCAGTGGACAATTGTCCGGCTGACATACACCACATTTTGAATTTTCTTGACCACGAATTTCCTGCAAAATACTTTGGGTCATTGGTCGACCATTGCCAACACTTTTATTATTTACAACACGACCCCCATAATAAGTGACCGAAGAACCACATTCTCTAATTTTCTCCAATATATCCTGTTAAAGTGATATAATTTTATATTTAATTTAATGGCAAACAGTTTTTCTGATTCACTTACTTGACTAACATAATATGATTTACACAGATCATCATCACACAAATTCTCTTCACTTGAATACTTGTTACCATCATTATCATTATATCCGCATGGTGAACTTAAATCAGCACTTGATACACCACTCGATATACTAGCTGAATCCCATTTACGTTGTCCACGATTCGTGCCATTATCAATCGTATCATTGGTTAACGTTCTTATTGTTTTCCGTTTATTTAACTCCTGATTATCTTCTGCTGTGTATGGACTCTTTAATCGTAGTGTCTCTTCAAATAGTTCACGAACTTTTCGTACGGTATCTGGATTTGGTAGCTCCTCATCGATTAGTTCTTTATTGACTCGTATTGGATGATAGAAGAAGTGTCGTTTTAATTTTGATCCATCTTTTGTTGTATTCGCACCTGATCCACCTGTAATTTTACAATTCACTCGAATGGGGGTAGCTACTGAATTGGATGCTTTTTCAATTTTAGTACGTACTGGTTCTATAATCACAACATTTTTATTCGATAGTAGCTCCTGTATAGATACAATGTGAAATGAAATGAAATATTGTTCAGAGATTGTGTAGACTACACATGCTATGGGGTATTACGTACCTGAAAACTGTAATCCCTTAGATACTGCAGTAGACCATCAAATTGGGCCTCTTTACGGTTTTTATCCAACAAAATATTATTCTTAAATGTATCTGATTTGATGACTTTGTATCGTACATGATCAAATGTAATATCATCATCATCGTCTATATCGTCAGCAATTTTTTGTTCATTGGCCGTTAAATTCACTTTGCTATCGTTGTATGATGAAAATTCCTGTTCTAATTTATTTGAGTTTTTCGTTTCAAGAATATCCACGTACGGGTTGTAACTTTGTAAATCACCATCAACTGTATCATGTGATAAATTTAATGGCATCACTTCGATTTTTTGGCTTTCATTCGAATGTGTTGTTTCGTCGGTATAATGTGATTGTACAGTGTTTGAATCCTTTTTATCATCAATCAGTTTTGACCAATAATCCCGTATAGCATCGACTTTTTGTTGAAACTCTTCTGTATTTTTATATGGCTCTTGAGCCACTGTGTCCTTGTCCTTGGCCAAGGACTCATCCGTCACATTTGGCCGTTGCATTGATTGGCTACGGTTACGTTTTGAATCAATGACATGTATAATTTGCGGCCGAGACATTTTATCGTAACTATGCTCTTTAACTTTTATTTTATAAGTGAGTGTTTTATTCACAGCAATTCGATTATCTTTTAGGCACCGTAAGTCTAGTTGACTGTAAGTACGTAATGGTTTTCCTTTGAATATGGTTTTTGTCCTACCAGTGTAACCAGTTTGTGCGGTTGTTATGGAATTATCATGAGAGTTTAACTCAGCTAAAATTGCCTTCGAACAAAACGTATTATGAATTACTTGTCTCTCCTCAATTAAAGTGTCTCTCTCAGGATAATCGTCTGTATACGTTTCACCATCAGATTTATAGAAATTTTCTGTATCTGTGTGTTTTATATTAAAATTTGGCTTAATTTCAGAATCCAACGATGCGGTTGTTGGTTGAAAATTATTATACTTGTCTGGTGTTACTGGATTTACTGTATCAACTAGCGAATCCTGTGGTGATACATCTGATACGGTTTCTCTATACGGTTCGTTGTCACTGTTCAATTCATTTGTATTTTCTAACTTTACTTGATTCAATTCCGTAAAGATGGTCGTACAATCTGTGGTTTCATTGATTTTCCCTTTGGCGTAATTATCAATACCACCACAATTTGAATCGTTTTGTTGTATACTTTTGGTTATGTTAACGATTGGTTTTAATAAATTTGAACAATAATTGGTTGGTTCGTTTAATTCATGTTCTGTGTGTTGTTCAATTTCTGTAGCACTAATTGTATCGTATTCTGTATATTCTTGTTGATTGGTATCCAAATACGATTGACGTAATTTCTCATCGATCCGTTCTGATGCACGTAGACTTTTACTAATATTAATGTCTAGCAATGAACAATATTTATTATCAACGGTGTTTATGGTATTGCCGAAATTTTTCTCATCTAAATGTTGATTAAGACCATGCTCTGATGTGGCCACACCGTATTGTAAGATTTGTGGTGGCAAAAGAGATAAATGATCTGTGGTGGTGGTGTTGGCCGTACGACTGGGTGTAGACGTTAAGAATGTAAGACGTTCTAATGTACCACGATTGGTGATGTCAGAAAATGATGTTAAATTAGTTGTCTTTTTAGGATTTACAGCAATTACACGAGGACGAGTGATTTGACTATATAAATCCTTTTCATTATTATCTACTGTTTCCGTTGTATTGTTATTTTTACCTCCTGGCTGGTGGAATGAGTCGTCTTTTGTTATCGTCTCTGGCTTAATAAATTGCTTTGGATTGTTTGTCAACTGTTCATTGGAAGTGTCAAGTGGATCAGCACAATCATAAAATGTATCCTCGCCTGGAGTTATTTTACCACCACTACCACCTTCTGATGATAAATAGATGGAATCATATGATATAATACTACGTTTTGATAGTTTTCTAGTTAAATCGTTGCCCTCTTTAGTACATCGCTTAATGGTCAACGTATTTGTATTAATGGTTTCCTTTACGGATGTTTGATCAACAGATTTTTTATGTACAGCTGAATTGGCTTCCGCATAAATAATTTCATCTAAAATATTTATATCAAGGATTGAATCAGTACCGTCGTTGATATTTGAAAAATTATCATCATCATTTAATTGAAGATGTTCGCCAATCTCATCTTCTGCTGTAGCTGTTTCCTCAATGAAAGATTGATGGTGTTCACTTAGATAGGATGACTTTTTATATAAATATTTCTCATGTATTTCGGTAAAGTGTTCCTTGTTAGCAGTACTCACGGACTCTTGATGTGATGAATTCTTAAAATAATCTGAATTTATACTGTCAAGATCACTTTTATCTCCATTTTTAACATGACATTCTGATTCTAAGGTTTCATACGTGTTTAAATCGATATCACTGCCACTATAATATTCTTGATTCTCGTTGTTTTGGTTTGTTTTTGATCCCCTAAAATTATAATAAATGGTGAAAATTATAGTTGTCAAACAGTGTTTTGTATTGTTATACGAATTTCATGAATATCATTCACGAGTTATGACTATAAATGAGAAATATTTCACTTTAGTTGTTTCATAACACTATATAAAACAATTGAAATGATTTGCACTCATAAATGTCATATAAATTTTCATGATTTAATGAATTGAAAAGTATTAATTATTCTCAATGTAATTTTTGATTTCATTTTCTAATTAATCTGATTACGACTTATAACAATGGTGATTGAATTTGGATTTAGTTGTTTGTTATTTTTTCGGTAATGGAAATTAAATTTTCAACAGATCATAATGAGTTATCGAAAGCAGAAAATCTGAGTATAACAGATGTGGCCTTCACGTTTCAGTTAAGATCCATACTAATTTGCATTACTAAAATTGAAATGTATATGGAAAATAACTACAGTGGCATTAGATGCGGTTAGTCTAAGCACTATGATTTACTGATTGTCATGGATTATGTGAACAATTTTAATGAATGGGAGACGAATATTACGGATTATTACCTGCTCGATAATATTGGCTTATTCACCAGTTTGGCTCGTGGTATTAGTTGAGAACGTCTTAAATTAATACCGGATATGTGTAGATCATTATATGTTTCTTCACAAATAACAGCTAAACTTTGAGTACGTCTTAGTTTGCATGAATCCTCAGTTTTATCTAAGTAATTATTCGAATACTTTGAATTAAAGTCTTCATACAGATTATTGTCTGTAATTAAAAATTTTATCTTATTATGTATATTTTTATATTATTTGGGTTATATAATAAGGGATTGTACAATAAAAGTTTCTTATTACTTTTCGGCTATAACATTTGAAAATAAATTTAAATTCTATTTACCAGACTTATGAGTAATTTGGGCTGGTTTTACATCTGGTGTGGATGATTTAAATGGTTCAGTTAAATTGAAATGAAGTGAAATCCGTCCAGTGGATAATTCTAAATTTGACAAGGAACGTTGTCTCCAGCCAGACCTTCGTTGTCCGGATTTGTCAAATTTTACAGCATTCGGTTCATTAATTCGTACTCGGTCAACGTAATTATAGATTACCTCACTATTCCTATAAGATAAGAAAACACAAAACAAAATTATTATTTAAGTGATATTAAGTTCTCCAATGCAATTAAATAAAATTCAATGACTTGTAAACTATAATTTTCGATGAACTATTTTAAATGAACTTCAGTTGAAATTATCGTCCTCTGTCGCTATTGAGATTATGTAAGTAATTGAGAAGTGATTACAATAGTGACATCATCAATGTTATCGGTTTCATACGGTTATATTACATTGTTCTTTATTTAATTTCCATTGAATGATAAAAATTAAAATTTTTATTCGTTTATTGTAAACATTGACTCTCATTCAGTTTAATTTTACTTGTGCAATGAATTTAAAATGAATTTTTTATTTTCGGTTTCTTAAAAGAATATTCATCCCTCCAATTTATGTATAATTGATAAGCATTACACTTAGACGAGCTTATGTAGCACAAAAGATAACAATATGTTTGATCTCTTACGCTTATCAATGTAATTATAAAGTAATCATGAACATTATCATGTTTTGATAAAGCCGTTAAGACGCATAAAAAATAAGTTTGTTTTAAAATGTAATTAGTTGAATCATTAATTAAAATTCATCCATGCAAAGTTAAAATTAAGATTGGGGAATATGCCAATCAATGCAATATGAAGAATTTTATAAACTCACGAGTTTTCGATGACTTATAATCATGTGATTTTGAAGATGTTTTTCGACTACACTTTGTGAAAACAAACACCGAATGAGTAAAGTACAAACGTAATCATTGCAAAGTTTTTAGAGTTTAATTTTCACTCCATTGATATGGACCATGAACGAGAACAATATTATTATAACTGAACGGTGGATTTGATGTTCTCTAGATGTCAATATAACAATGCCCTATGTAAGACGCGTTTATAATAAATATTTTATGATCCAATAATTATAATGTGATTGAGATTGATTTTCTTTTTTTTTTTCACATCTATAAATTCTATTGCGGTCACATAGTCTTATTGAATGATTCGTTTACTTCACGTTTATCTAATTAACATTAGGATACTAATTAAACTAAAAGAACGATTATATTTGATTAGACTGAAACACAATAAATCTAGTTTAGACAAAATGTTTTTATTGCCGCCAAAAAGAGGTTTGCATCATTGAATGGTGGTTTATGCGAATGGACATCGAACAGGAAAAAATGTAGCGTTGATATTCAACATTTAATTAATGGCTGACACGATGGATTCAATTACGTAATTTGGACATGTTATTGATGTTCATGTCTTTTTTTAATTTTCTCTCTTTTACTTTTTATACGTTTGATGTTTATAATGTTCGATTGTTAACAATGCATCATAATGTTTTCCGCAAATTATTTAACTGTTTTACATTTTATTTGAATCCTAAAATAATATTTTTTGGTATCATTGTTTCAATCGCATTCAAGTGATCATTAAATTGGACACTGTTAACCGGAAACTCTTTTACTCATTGGTCATTAAATCGTATTATTATTTTGAATTCGAATACGAAGTATCATTTAACAAAAAATATAAAAAGAGTCAATGCTTTCATTTGTATTTGATGGGCAAACTGCAGCCACTGGCTAACGAAAAAAAGGTTTATCCATTGAATACAATAATAGGTGCACAAACCAGTAGTTAAAATTGTTAATCATTAATCGTTTTTATTTTTAGTTTTTTTTTCAATTGTAAATGACCAGCATAATTTATGATTTATGGTCTATTATTGCCAATGTCATATTTTAAATTGCATTTACGTAACACTGTAGTAGTTTAATCGAAGTTTTTTTCTTCGCTTCTATTTAGTTTCAGTTAATTTTTTATTTCTATTTTTTTTTCGTTAAATAAAGACACAAAAAATGAAGTAAAAATTCGGTAGATGAAATTCGTTTAAATTAGAGAGAACTTAATTTACACTTTATGAATAATTCAGTAGTTAAATAACTGAGTATTGCGGGTCCATCATATGGGAAGTGGAAGATAAAAATTTCGCTGTAATCTTGGTGTGATGACAACACTGTTTTTTTTTTTATAAAATGTAACTAAAATTGCAGCAAGCAAAAGTATTTCACCTAATTTGATCACCTTTATTTCACTAGCAAGTTTTATTAAAACTTTAACGTTGATTATTAGAAAAACTAGAAGATATTTTGTTTTTATGATATTCTAGTAGATAACGTCACTAAAAAAGTTCTCTGTTTTTAAAATCTGTCACTTGTAAATCAAATGTGTTACAATTTCATTTAAGTTCACTTGTTTTACACCTGATAGATCACACTCTATTTGGTACAAAATAAAATTCAATTTTAGCAGCTAGAAATATTTAATTTTATGTGTTAAAACTAACACGATATAGTGTAACCTACAATATCCATCAAATGTAACAAAAAAATAATAAAATAAAGAAACAATTTTCACCGTGTTGAATTGAAAATCCGTACTGTTCGGCCAGTTAGTACAAAAGACACTGAAACACTGGCTGGTGAGGTTTTTTTTTTAAAACACAAATTGTAAAACTCACGGGGAATTGAAAAACCAGGAGGGTATTTTTTTGTCTGTAATTTAAAAACTAATTTTTTTTATATTGTATCGAATAAAACATCGAAATCATAATGTTTGACACGGTGTGTTGTGGTATTTCTACGTTTGAATTCGCATTTAATATTCAAACAGGTAGATAATGAATGTATACGCGAGTGTGGTTGAATTAAAGGTACCATTAATTATATTCATTCATAGATGAATGAATACGTTTGCTTGTAATCATTTGTATAATGTAGTAGGTACCTTTATGGATTATCATATGTATACACTGTGTATATGCAGTCACCTGTACCAACATCACTGAAATTATAATGTTAGGTGACCGAACAATAATGCACGGATATACAAAATCAGTATTCGCTTTTGTTAGCAGTGCCTATAGTTGTATCACATACAGAAATGTGACTCGAAATTTTATTCTTTTCAATATTCTAATTCACCTGCAAATACTCATATCGTACTTTAAATTTTCAATGTATAATGGAATTACATTCCCTTTGTTTTTTTTTTTCTCAGAAAATTGGTAGAGAGTGAGTGAGAATGAAAAATACTCTCATGTGTTATGTATAATTCATGTATTATTCCGTTCATTTTGGTATGGATTACATTCAACAACAAGATGTAAATTTTTATTTTACCTTTGTAGAGGAAAAACACATTCATTTTCATGTTTCAATATGTTTATATGTTATCATCACACACAACGGTTGTTTTAAATTGGGGTTTTTTGATAGAGAAAAGGTGATTTTATTACGGTAACCAAGAAAATGTGAATGAAATTTTATTATGAGTGATGAGAGAAAGACAAATGCCCGGTGCAAGAAAAAAAAAACGTTATAATAATAGTGAAAATAATAATACACGACGTATGAAAGTAAAAATGGTCTTAAATTTAAGAGATGTTGATTTACCATTGAAATATGTTTTACGGTTTGTCTTGAGTGATTGGTATAAGAATATAAAAGGTGAAAATTGTCACTATTCAGAATTGTTGAAATTTAATATCAAATTTTAATTATTTTTCATCTAACGTTATACACGTAGAAGTTTTAAAGTATTTGTGTTAATCGCTTAATTGTTTGAGTTTGTAAAACATTAAGATTCTATTAGAACTGATATTGTTATGCCATCATATATACGTAAATTAAATTTTCACATTACTTAAGCTATACGTATGAAAACGGTAGGGAGGATTATCATATAAGATCAACATGTTTTATGTTGAGGTATTTAATTTATTTTCAATTTGTCACACGATTAGACCTAAAAAGATGTCACTTTTCTCACTGTGTGTGAATAGTAACACTTGATTGACATGTAAATGTTATGTAAAGCACTTGTTGCTTTTGCCCAGTTATATAATAGCATAATGAAGATTAATGATGTATATTAGAACTCACCATAAAAATGTTTGAAAAGTCAATCTCTTATGCAAATTGTTTGAAACAATTATTTCTTTTCGGGTTTTAATTAATTGGAATGATAAATCGTTTCCCACGACAACTAATTGTGAGGAATAGAGTGGTTTAATTTTTTTTTTTTGCATTAGCAAATTATTTAATTCGTCAATCAACAGATATTTGGTAATTGTTTGTTATTATTGAGGTGAAAATGAAGTTAGTTTTTCTTAAAATGTATTGAGGTTATTGCAAATTTCATGAAATTTTAACAATAAAATTGAATCAAAAAATGATTAAAGAATTATTCATTATGCAATAAAAATGCAGTGAGACGATGGCCAAATAACATGACTTAAGACAATTAAGAGTTTTTAAATACTTTTACTACTGTTTTTGAGTGTGAATTTACCTGTAGCGTTTGAATAAGGTCATCCAATGAGATATTAGGTAACAATAAAAAACTAAAATACATAATTGCTTTATGTATATTCGTGGTTACCGTTTTCATTTATAATTGTTAAATTAAAAACACTTGTTATTTTATTACTTTTCACCTGTGTGTAGGTCAGAGGCGAAATTAATTTTACCTCTAATGAACAACATTTATAAATTAACAGTAGAAATTATTACAATCTATTATAAATTTGTAATGAATTCATAAAAGAAACATGAATAATAAGGTAATTCAATAAAAAATAAAACTTATCTGTTCCACAGTTTGAATGAAATGTTATGGTTTAAAAGTCTTTACTTATATTTGATCACTGATGCATTCAATAATTTAATGTTAACAGTTCATTTATAATGTAGTTAACTATAATTGATAATTTACAATTGAAATATTGTGGGACACTGTTAATTGGTATTGAAATTAATTGCCAAACTCAAGAGTATTACACTGAATTTATTTGATATTTTAAACGAAATTTTAATTACTTCATTAATTACTAAATGAAAACTGAATTTTGTATTGTGAAATTGTTAATTCTGCACAGAAATTCTATTTGTTTTAACACTCACACAAATTAAAAACTTTTTTACCATTGTAATTTCCTGTTTCGAGTGTGATTCATCAGACAATTCAATATTTTAGTGAGTATAAACATACACACACACACACACACAAATCTCATCATCTCAACATGATGGCTGAATTAAACCATAAATTTCTGTTTTAATAATTTCATTGTTTGTTGAATACAAGATGAGATATATTCGACCATTTGGTATGTTGGTTCACCCATATCCATTAACATAAAAATTATTTTAAAATCATTCATTTATAGTAATTCTCTTAAATGAAATTATGAGTTAAAAAAAAACCGAAGCAAATAAAATTAAATCTCAGGAATTTTTTATGATGCGGATACTATATTTTATTTCGTATTGCATTTCCTTTATGTGTTCATCATTGTTATATATGTTGGAATCACAGCAACAGAGATATCAAGTAATGTAGCCAGAAGCCAAATATTTAATAGGAAAAGGAATTGGTATACCACCACCCAAAATAAAACCATAAGGAATGTTACTTTCAATTGTATTCATCTAACGCCAATGGGTAGTTGGATGTTGGTGTGTATCTGACGCAATCATTTCATTCATTGGTTCTTTACTAAATTTTTCAGAATAAAAATGAAGTTATTTTCACGTCCTGTATATTCTTCTTTGTAGCGTACACGCTCTATACATCCTCTTTATTGTGTTCAGTGTTCATACAGTTTGAAAACAAAAGAAAGAGAACAATCGACTATCAGATTAAATTATTCGTACATTATGCGAGAAGTGATCCTTTTGCCATAGCTTGAAAAATTAAGCTATAGATTAAGCTATATAGATGTTATCTCTCTCATTGTACCTCTTCAATATAATTTCATTCAACATGAACAAGAAAAAAAAAAAAGAAAAACGAACGAAACGAAACGATTTTTACATAAACTTGAACTTTTGCTGTGCGGATACTTTGAACTTCTTGTATACGCTGTGTGCCTATTATTAGATTCCCCCCATCTCATTGACTTCACTACTTGTGAACACCGTAAAGGTGATAAAAAAGGCAATCTTGACGATTTTGGCATTGTACTTTTTTTTATAATTTACTTCTTTTTTCTTTCTCAACATTTCATGTTTTACAATTCATTTTTCTAATTTTTTTATTTCACTATCATTCTTATTTTGATTTCATTTGATTGCAAGCTTTTACAACATAACAATGTCAAATTTTCATAATCACAGTTTTTGTGTTCAATTACACATCAAATGTCTTTTTAGTAAAATGATTATTAAAAAATATTATTCTTATGTAACTAATTGTAATTGAAAATAATGTTTTAACAAAACCAGATCAGTTGCTGCATTAACTTGGTTTTTACATTTTATTTTGACTGTTTTATGGTGCACTTTCAGCCTTGCCACTACAAACAATTGAAATTGATTAGTTTAATTTAAAAAATCGTTGAGCAGAACCAAGAGCTTTTAAACTGTTTTTTTTTCTTTTTTGTTAATTTAATCATGGAAATGTCATTTTTTTTTATTAATTTGGTTCATGTTCCATGTGTCAGTTGATGGATTTTAAAATACCATTTAGGACTCTTTATAATATTGATGTTGTTGTATTTCTCTAACATTAAATTTTAATGAGCTCTCACGACAGGTGGTCTTGTTGGTAAAAATTTGAAGAGAGCAAATTAAAAATTTGTGCTTTTTTTTGACACAATTAAATAGTTAATTTTCGTTTTTCTTCAGTGTTAAATTAGTTACATTAATAACATACCGCCTTTTCTTTTGTGATTGTGATCGTTGAATATATCCATTTTGTATGCCACCACCATGGCATAAATTGTGGCTCTGTGATGACCCTATATTGCCAATATGGAATAGATAGAGGACACAGAAGAGGACAAACTTTAACAGATTCACTAATTTGTTCCAATTTTGTGAAACTGTTGTTTTAGTGGATCGACTTTTTCTGGTACTCGTAGTATTCCGTTGAGTAGTCGATGATGTGACAATAATTTCCAAGTCAGTATTCATAAATTTTAACAACTTTTCTGTTAACCACTGAAACACTAAACCAATATTTTGGTTTTTATCGATTATAATCAGCCTGAACTGAGACAAAGGACAACACTTTGATTACACTTATTGGCTAGCAAAACTTTATTCACAATAATACTTCATACAAAATCACACTGTTTCATTTATCGAATTTTTCCTTTTATTTGGTTTTAAACTTTTCCACTCATTAAAGTACTGCGGACAATACTTTGGCACAATGTCAACGTTTACCACTACAGTCTCGTATTTAACTAACTAAATTTTGGAAAGAAGTGTTAAATCAAAGAAAAATATAGTCTGCATGAGTCGCTGTTAAGAACAATACTGAAATTTTCTTATAATAATTGATTTACATTCACCTATGGATGATGCTCACAATGGAATTTAATTATTCAGTGAATTATTAGGTGTGCTCTCAAATTCAGTTAGACTTAGTTGTTGTTTTTCTTTTAGTTTCAGTGTTAAATTGGTGAAATTAGCGGGAAAATGTGAGATAAAAATGGATTTTAACTTGACTTAAATTAATTGCATTGGTGTTGTTTCTATTTAGTTTATTGTTATTTTTTAATTGATCATAAAAACTATCGCGTGCGTGAATCCATGAAAATCTTACGGTTTAATATTGATGAATTAATTTTCTTTTTCTGTTGGTTCTTAATGGTTTTTTAACACTTACTGTGTGTTTATGGGGATAGAAATCAGTCGAGTATTCGACGTTTTACTATATCTAGTGTACTTTAATATTAGTTCGGTAGGTCTGATGGTTTGATTCTTTTTTTTCAATTGGCCCACTGTTGGAAAAAGAGAAAGAAGTTATGTTACAGATTTCTTGTATTATAGGATAACATGTGATTTATGCTCTGCAGCATTTATAGATCGATAAACGGTCTCATTAACATACTTAGTTAATGTTTATAGTATACAGTCCATATTGATGTCTACTATGTGGTTTTCATTTCAACTATCCATCTAATTTTTCTGTCTATAAAATAAGAATTAAAATTCGAAAACCGATTTTTCAGTTTACTGCAACTTCCAAATTACCAATTCGGTTGTTATCAAATGTTAAGGTATAACTCGAAGGGTTGGTCCATATGAATCGCTGTGGTTTTTATCCATCTATAATTGGGTCATATAAATTGCTTTTGGAATACGGTTTTTGGGGGATGGTAATGGGTTTTGGGGAATGCTTTAGCATTTGATTTTAAAGGAGATGGGTCTGAATGTAATTAAAAACCAATTTGATTTCGTATTTAATTTGGTTTGTGAAATACATGAATTTCATATTAACATTTAGACGATTGACCCAGAAATTTAATAAAAAGGAAATCCGTAAATGCATTCAATGCACATCGCAAACGATTTTAATTTTCTTATTTCAAGTGAAATGCTATCAATTATGTACCATTGATGTGTTTGCACTGAAATGTCATCAAAGTGAAATTGATTAAAAATCAATTTGTTCAAAATATGGAACTGCAATATTTTCATATAAAATAAACTGTTTTATTTGTTGCAAGTACCAGAAGTAATCCATCTGTAATAGCATGTGTGTACATAGTAGAGCATAAAATTCAGATGTTACACGAACTGATAAATTACACGCAGACATAATCCTAACGGGTACAACTGCATCATTTGATTATCATTGAATTTGGGTTTACCAATATCGAATATTTAATAACCTTGAGCTGACAAGAATATCAATTTTTTTTTTGCTATCAGTGTTAGATGAATCATATTGAACTGGTTTTTCTATCCAAGTGCGATATTTGGATTCGTAATGTTGGTTGTTTTTATCTGTTTACCAGTAAACTAACTGATGAAGTATCACGGTATGTACATCATATTGAAACTCTGAAAAAAGTAGAGATAACACCGTCAGTTTTAGAACTATTTTCCTCTTATGTGTTACACCTTTTACATATAGGAAAATATTTTATACTGTTTTTCCTACATAATTTATTAACGGTGGCTTACTCTTTGTCTAGTCTATGCAGTATGTTTCATTTGGTATTTGTTTACGAAAAACTATGTATGTTCTTACGTTTTTACTGAATTTTCCATGAAATTTGTTATGGAATCGAAGAGGAGAAAAAAATTACATTTTATAACTGGAAAAAGCAGTTTGAGATGTATGGAATGTTGTATGCCGACTAACACATTAAAATTTTTTGGTAAAAATCGATAGTCCAATAAACTTTTGTAAAATGGAAAATTATTCGTATTTTCCTATTAGGATTTTTCTTTTTTGCTGACTTGAATTTACATCGATTATTATTATTATACTGTAGCTGGTACAATTCCCAATAGATTACATTTTCCATATTTAGCTTGTATCATTTTATGGCGGCTCATTAATAGGCTGAGTCCCTTATCAAATCAAATGTGAATTTTATGAATTGATTACACACAGAGATAAAGGGAGTTGAATATTATCTGTAAATTGGAAAACTGTGCAAATAGTTATTGCTAGGGAAAATTTCTATGAAATAATAATGCTTTTCTGAATGATAGAACCAAAACACATTTCAAATTAAACGAGAGAACATGTTTAAATAAGATTTAATATATGGCATTCAGTTTGCACCATTTAATAACTTAATTATTCTTTTATTTATAGATATCGAGGTGAAATACCATATTGGACTACCTCAATTGATAGTTCCTTTGCCCAGCCGCGATGAGAAATGTCAATTTACACTAAGACCGGTAACACATAGTGTTGGTGATTTTCTCAAAATGTTAAAAACTGAAGACCAAGGAATTGATCGTGCTTTGATATTGAACGATGATTATGTGAAGTTGGCGTCATCGTGTTCCATCGAGAGTCTATTAAATGATGATTTCTGGTAAGTGATGAGAAAAAACAAAAATATAAATACATTTCGTTAACTCCCTAACGGATAATATTTAAAAATGAATTGCTAAAATTGTATGAATAATTTAGGCTAGTGATTAATGATAAGAAATACCGAGTAAAACCTCCACCTCGTAATAAAATAACCACCGAAGAATTATCTAAGATTGGCGATGTTCAATATATTGTAGCACAGGTATAGTACATTCCTTAAACGTTAAACAATGTTGTATAGTAAAATGTAATTTAATTTTCATTTGAACATTATCACAGTTGTACGAAGCATTGAATGTGAACGAGCATCAAGCGAAAAAGGAGCGTGAACTATTGGAAAAACTAGAAGAATTAAAGGAATCCATTGCTCCATTAGAAGAAGTATGTGAATTTTAAAATGCAATCAATAGAATTTAATTTCATAGAAACAGTTTTAAATTCACTGACACACTTAAATCAATTAGGAGTTTATATCCATTTTTTCTTCCATTTAATTTCATTTTACTGTTATCAATTTGATTTTAGCAAAAAACAAAATTAGACTACAAGGCAAAACGACGATCCAACTTTTTAACATGGCTTGGATTGGGTCTGATGTCTGTACAGTTTGGTATCTTAGCAAGACTTACGTGGTGGGAATATTCTTGGGATATTATGGAACCGGTAACGTACTTCGTTACTTATGGCACTGGAATGGGTGCATTTGCTTATTATTGTATAACGAAACAAGTAAATTTTTAATCAATGATTTCCATTAACTGAGAATGAAAAACAATTTTCAATATTTTTCTTTTCTTATTTTTAGGATTACGCTTTACGAGATGTTGAGAATAGGAATTATTTAGTGTCAATGCACAAGAAAGCGAAAAAGACCGGCTTCGATTTGGCTAATTATAATATAATGAGACAAAATATAGCAGCAATTGAATATGATTTGAAACGGCTACATGATCCATTGTATATGAAATTTGCGCCATCAAAAGTGCGACCGGATAAAAAAATAGGTGTTAAAAAGATTGATGATGATATTAAATCAGATAAGATAAAAGTAGCTAGTAAATTATCAGCAACACAATCATTATTCACTGAACCATCGAAACAAATAACAAATTTATTAAAGAGTAAACCAGTGAAAGGTGCTTCATCCACATTTAGTAAATTATGGAAGAGAGCATTTAAGAAAACTAAAATTGATAACTAATACAATTTAAGATGCTAACATCTAACACATATAATATTGTTTCCTTAAATGAATATACTCACTAACACACAAACACATCCGTTCCCCATTTAATGAAATCTAATTTATTTCAATTGGGGAGAATGTTGACTCTAAACAAGGAGATCCAGTGAGTAATCAATCGATTGTGTGTTTGTGGGGTCATTAGAGTTTAAAACATAATATTGTATTGAAGTTACGTAGCCAAGACTTTTGATTAAATTCCTGGCAGATATATTTATTATAGGGGACAAGGAAAGGGCATTTATTTATGTAATTAGTTTAATTGGTCTGGAAATTCATTACCATTAATTACTAGTTACCCATTAAAGCAAAATATTATTTGAGTTTCCATTTCATTAAGGTCAAAATTAGAATTTGGTTTTTGATTGTAAATAAAATGAAAACACAATAATATCATTTATCGTAGTTAAAAAGATATTGGTTTGTTCATATGAAATCATCCGTTCAACGATTTATCATGAATGTGTTAAACTTTAATTAAATTTAAGTCGAAAAAATATTGTTAACTCGTCCTATTTGAAATTATTGTATCCTATTTAATAATTCTACACACATTATATAGCTCTCTATCGTTTAATTACGTGTTTTTCTATTATTTTTTTCTTTGTATTTTTACATGTTGTGAATTGGCAGTAGTATTGTTTTTATTTTGTGTTCAAACAATTGTATTTATATGATTTTTTGTTTATGGTTTTATTAAAAACACTTATTTGTAATCCATTATTTTAGAACTTTTTGATAATGAACATGATGATAATGATGAAATACTAGATGAAGATGATGATGATGTTTCCTGGGAGAACAGACAGTTGTCTCCGATGGGCCTTAAATCGACAAGTCATAGAAATAATGGAGTTGAAAATAAAAGTCTAAAGTAATCTCATGAGATTTTGCAAATACCATTTAACCGTTAACTGCTGCTACAACATTTACTTGTTACTTTTAACTCGCATTAATTTATTATTTAAGTTTTGTTGTTATATTATTTGTAACAATTAGTTAAATTGTTTTTTTTTCTATTGAATATACTTGGTTGTGTTTTATTTTATTTTAATTTAATTATAGATATTTGAACTGATAGTATTTAAGGATTTCCCGATCCTTATGTTATGTGAATGTGAGATTCGTAAAACCGAGCCCAAATCTCAAATCTTTGACCATTAATCTATAAATCTAAATTATAAATGAATTAATATTTTATTACTAATCGACTGTATCATATGTATAATCTAAAAATGAAAATAACACCAAGCAACAAGTTTAAGCGTTCAAATTACTATCTGTAAACTATCTAAAAAAGTAAATTGAAATCAATTGGTTTCTATTGCAGTTTAACAAAAAAAAATACTATAAGTAACTAAAAATTTTCATTGAATTATAACAAACTTAGCCACTTAATCCATATATTGATAAGAATATTATTCCAATATCTTTTATAACCTGTAGTGTCGGCATTGAGCTTTTAAAATGAATTGATAACAAAGAACATGGAAATAAAAATTAATGATTCCTAGTTCATAAGCATTAAAATGGAAACTTAAACAGTATAAAGAAAACTAGTTACATAATACTTAGAACTTATGATGAACGCTTATCGTTACGGTGATTACATTAGAAGATGCTAATTCACATTTCTTCCAGTTTTCTGGCTTTACTATTGTTAATACTAGACTTAATTGAAAATGATAAAATTTTATTAATTAGAAATTAGTGATTAACATTGCACATCTAGAGTGATAAAAGATGATATCTATCTATAAATCATATTGCACTTATTGAATTAATGGCTTTTAACGAATTTTTATCTGCACAACAAAACAAAATCAATGCATAAGAAAGTTTTTATAACAAAATAGTTTTATAAATCTATGAACTAATTAACTATATTCGATAACACATTTAGCATAACGAGATTATTTATTCAAAAGATACTAGTACCTTAATCAGAATAACCTTATTGGTATTAACTAAAGAACTAAATTATTTCATACATAATATAACTAGTCATTTTCAATTTTTGAAATTCATATTATTTGGAATTTAATCGCATAATGCAAGTGAAAGAATAACTCTTTGAGGTTTGTGAAATGAAGTGGCTCTGAAAATATTTCATTAGATATAATTACATTGATATACATACATATTATATACTTCTAATTGAATTGATTTCTTATTGCGAATTAACATTAATAAAGATATTCTACTTTCTATCGTTAAAGTGATTCTAGTTAGGTGAGAAATTTATATGAATTAATTAAATACTTGTTATCGCTATACTTTATTAATTATATTTAATCTTCTACGACTAACAATTTTACACTTTAAACAATCATAATTACTTGTTAATATTTATAATCTATTACTAATATGATTAATTACAATTTTATATGAAACATATACATATTTTTATACTCTAATTTTAATAATTTCTATTTCGTAACCATAATCAAAGTGGCAACCCCTAAGAAATATTTGAATTTCAGTGAACTTTTATCTCCTACTTTATACCAATTTAAAATAAATAATGACTGGAAATGTCTGTATCAAATGATATAAGTTATAATGTTTGATTTCAATAAACTAGAAGTTAAATTAAAATGACATTTTCGTTTTATCTGTGATTGTTTTGTCAAATGTTCATTCTACATTTAAGTTATTTAACGGTAAATTGCGTAAAACGGAAGTTTGCTTTCAATTGGTTGTAGTTGTTATACAATTGCTGTAGGTGGCGTCTGAGCGATGAGCAATACAATATTACGACAACAAGGGAAAGATGCAACGAAGTTGTCATATTCAGTACAATCGTTCCATGTTGGAATGGTTTAAGTGAAATAGCACTTATGCTGCATGTAATTTAAGAAAGTCTACATGTTTCTATCACTGTAACCAGCAATTCTAATTATTAAAACGGAATTAACTATAATTCATATTCATTGAAATTTATTCAAATTATAATTAATAGTGTATTTTCCGGGTAACAACCTGTTTCACAATCATCCACAAAACTCTGATCTGAAGACTGTTAGTGTACAGAACATGTTGTGAATGTACAATGTTTTAGTCATTCATGTACTGTCGACACTCGACTTCGGCTTTAAGCTTAAGTGAAAATAATTCAATGAAATCAGGAAATTTTACTGTAAAATTTAGTAAACGCCAATAATTTTAATTTCAGTTCGAAACAGTTTTTCTAATTCGCTAATTAGTGTTAGACACGATTTATAGTTTAGTTTTGCACCCGGTGAATGCAAGTGTTTCGCATTGAACTTGAATTGCGGCGACTGAAAAGAGCATAACATTATGCAGTTTTTTTATATTCCCATTGACTACCCAAACATTGATTTTTCCCTTGTGTCATATACAAGTTAAAATTATATAAAATTAGTGTTCTCAGGCGACATAAAACTATACGAGCAAACTAGTGCCAATACCGAGTGCATTACGTGCTTATGTAAATCGTAGAAGAAAAGTGAAAACAGTTTCTATTTGGAAGACAACCCTCGGTATGATCGATTCTATTTTTAGTCAGACTGATTCCTCCTACCTATCGCTGAAGCCCAATTAGTGTTTAGCAAAGGCTAAGAGTTTTTCGGTTCCATTCCACCATCTAATTGACTGTACTCCGGAGTTGAATAACATCCATTTTCGAGTCCAGAAGAGGAACATTCAAACCAAATTAAATATTTGGCACGGAAATAATTGTCCATGATGATATACGGTCCGAGTGATAAATCATTAAACAGTTTTGGTGAATTTAATCAATTTCAGTGTGTAAATATTGTGAATGATTAAAACGAGTTTCCAAAACATCGTAGTCCAAAGACGTGATTCGTAACATAAAAGATAATAAAAAAATAAGAAGCATAGCGGAATTCCACAATACAAAATTGCATTTACATAAAAGTGATCGACGACGGGGTCACCTATGGTATCTTGTTCAAGTTATCATATCAAAGAAATTTTAGATTCACCAAATATCTTTTCTTTTTTTTTTATCGTTTTTGCAAATAATTACGGAAGCCCAAATTGTGTTGAAAATAAAAACAAAATTCTAATCGAGAATAACAAACCACTCGAGAGTTTAACGTTATTAATATTTCACTTATCTTGCCAATTATAGTGTTAAGTGAATAGTGAAATATTTAATTATACTGCCGGACAGTTCTATTATTATTTCGTTATATATTTTTTTTGTCTATTTCAAATAATTACTGTTATCAAAGTGTGGTATGGTGAATTTGCATAATAATTGGAATATAAATTGTGGAATATAAAAGTGAACTAAAATGATGAGTTTATTGAACAACATTTTTAATTCAAAACGGATTATCGTATTACTATGGATATTGTTGGTGACCCATTGGATGCATGTGAATGGTAAGAAATTCTCTTAATTTTCTTTTTAATTCGAATTGAAGCATAACAAATGGTCTCAAACTTACGTTTTTAACAATTGATCTAATATGTAGGGAGACATTCGCCAAATACTCATAATCAATTCATCGTTCCAGACAGTTTGTGTTTTTTTTTTCGGTGTGCTATAAATTTTAGCAAATCAATTCACAATCTCATGAAATCCGTATTATGTGAAAAATAATTTTGGTACCAAGATACCACATTTTATAAATAAGCAATTGATGACTTCAGATACATTGCTTGAATAATTTTTCATTGTTGTTGTCGTTGAGTTTTCTTCTTTTTTTAGTCTGTTACCATAATGAAATTGAATAAAATTAGTAGAACGTAAAACCAGAAAAGAAAAACAGAAATTTACTGATTTGTATTTGCGTTCATTGTTGATTAATAATTAAAAATTTCTTAGAAAATCCTTTTATTTGATTCGTTTTGAGCGATGAGATACTTATTTAGATTGGGTATTTACAGAGCTGTAATCAAACTTTATGTAACTCTGTAATTGGAAGATTTTATGTTCAAATTGAACGATAATAAGATTATCTAGCATTGTCCAAGTTTTAATTTAATAGATTCATTCAATTGAAAATGCATTTCAATTACGATGTTCGAAAGGGCGCATTATGATTAAAGTAACAACATTTGTGCATATTACTTACAATATTGATGTTATTTCATTTGGCCTTGATTACGTTGTACTTCCAACAGAATTATTGTAAATCATTTTATGGGAATAAAATGAATGTTGATTATTCAGAATATGTATACGAATTATTAGTATACACACGTCGTTAATGGGATCGTATTGTTATAATTATTTGTGCCTTTAAATAATTCCATGTTTGATTACAGGAAAATATAAAGAAGTAGAATTCTTTACTATTTCATTCAATCATTTCATTAAAAAAAGAAATATGTTACAAGTTATAATATATGATCCCATCTAAGCATAATTGTAATTATCTTTATGAGAGAGTCTTGCGATTGCTATAAATAAATTTTACACACTTTAATTATATCAGTTTTGTGTCTCGCGCTATAACGTTGAACTGTTACAGTACAACGAATACCATATCAATGCCGGTGCAGATGTAGAAACATTTTAACAGAATTCATCATCTCTCACAAATGAGTTCTTTGCCATTAATAAAAATGAAATTCATTTAATTTATATGTATTGTTTTACTGCTATATGAATACGTTATTACGTTATTACGTATTATGATAATTCATAATCAAATCTATTCAAATGTTTTAATTTTTATTTTTAATTATTTCATTCTTAAAACGAATGATGTTGATACTGTATGTTGACGGGGGTGATATTATAATTATTATGTTTTATTTTTAGGGTCAGTATTAAGGACTGGAATAAATCGGATTGCAAGGGGAGTAAATAATACTGTGATCGACCTTAACAATGACCCAATTTATAATGGGGAACAGTCTGAATTGTCAGACACAGCAGTTGGCAATTCAATGGAGGCATTACCAGTTGTGGCATCCAATGGGTTAAAAAATCGAACAAGTTAGTAATCAATTTATTTATTTTTTTCCGTTGGTTTTTGTTTTCTATTTTTATATACTTGAATTTGTGATTAATTTAACAAGTGCATCTATAAAACAAAAATTTTCCAATTTAAATATTATTATTGATATTTATTTGTTTTCCTTTTTGGGATTTTTTTTTCCATATTTCTTTTTTTTTTTTTTTTTTTAGAATTGAAGTGCCACTGCGATATTTGTCCTCAAGATGTATGTGAAACAGATGGTGTATGTTATACTTCAGTTGAACGGAAGGAAGGCAAGAATATTTTCGCATACAGGTAATATGATTTGATGTCCAATTGTGTGTAAAAGAATACAATCATTTAATTATATTTTTTGGATTTTTTGTTTTTAATTTTGTTGGATAAAAGAAATTCCCATCAAATTTATACATTCACACGTAAACTAATTAATTATTGGCTCGTGCCACAGAACAATAATATAATGGCTTCAGCCAAATTGTATCAAAATTCAATAGATAAATCAACAAAAGAGTAACAAGAGAAACAGATTTACGTCAGACGTTTTAAGTCATCAATGTACTTGAGTATTCCAGTGGCATTAAAATCTGGTCTCATTTTAACGTTATGCTTAGTGTTGTACATTTTAAATATCGAACAGCAAATAAGAAAAATCGTAAATGACATGAAATATGCGTTTATATTTAATATAAATTAACTTCAATTTAATTTATATTTATAATTTAAAGTTAATTTTTTGTTTGATCTTCTGCACAGTCTGTTAAAATTGAATTCTATTTGGTATTGAAACGACACGAGATGCGAATGAGATATAAAACATCTGGTCGTGTGAAATTGGCATTGATTAGCAATAAAATTGTTATTTAAAAACATTTAAAATAAAAATCGGATCAAACAGAGAATGTTGAAGTTCTTTAAAAAGACAATAAAAAAAAACGATGCAGTTAACATTGGATGGATACCTTTAAGTGATTCTTATGTCGCAATTGTTTTTATCTGAAAACGAAATAACTTGTTTTAATAATATTATGGATTAGTTTATTTTTTTTAATTAAAAAATTTTCCATTTGGCGATATTTGACATCATTCTTAGTGTATCGTTAATGAATCGAAAAGAAATAAAAATGGAATAGATCGATAATTATTAATTTTTATTTCTTATATTTTTAACATAAAACGGGGATCAGTTTAGGAACAATAAATTAAAGCGTTTTAATAACGGATTATCGTAGAATTTAGGTATTGCAAAAATATTTTGATCAGAAATTAAATCGCAATTTCATGTATTAAGTGTGTATTGAAAACTGTTATTGTGTTCTATTTAACCATTATTGATATTGAATTATGTATGCAAAATGAATTAGATGTCTGGATAGATCATCGTTCTTTCCGCCGGGTCGATCAATATGGTGCAATACGGGAAAGAAGGGACCGACTGTTAGACCGGTTACCGGCTGGGGACATTTGTGTTGTGATCAAAAAGATTTTTGTAATATTGATTTAATGCCACGAGTTGCTGAAGTAAATGATGGCAAGGATCTGTTAATTACCGCGAACAAAGGTGGACTCATTTTTAATTTATAATTTTTTTTTTATTTATTAACAATCAATGACCCCCTCGTGTCAGCTCCTGACGTGCTGCTGTTTACTTAACTCTACTATGTATATCAATTAAATTATTAACGATGGTGTTTTTAGTTTTTACTGTTTTTTTTTATAATAAGCGAATTCTGACGGATTTTGTTCTCTTTAAGTTTTTGTTGAAGTTATATGAATATGCATTGAAAGGAAATTGTTTCTTCCCCCGTTTTAACCATTTTGGCTATATTGGTTTAATACATTAAACCAAAACTATCCAGTTTAATTGAAATTACATATTAAAATCCGATTAAAATCATCTACTAAGATAATAACAATGAAAATGATACATAGAAAAAGCAATTGAATTTATTATTATTTTGAAACAATCTAACCGTTTATTAAAAATTAACGATATTTACGTGTGTTCTAACGTGAGTGATTTATTTTAGTTTGATACTTTGCGTGCTTGCATATTTTTTTTTTTTACCTAGTGATTATAATAAAGTATATACATTTTTCTATCTTCGTTTTATTTTTCGCGTAGGGTTTTATTTTTCTGTTTTTACTTAACGTTTTACCTGAGATTTACCTAGAGCCAAACTGAATGTATGAATAATAATTTTAAGATTCTGAATTCCAAAGTAGTAACAACAACAATACGAATAATATTCAAAACATTTCGTTTTCGGTTTGATTTAGTTTCACAAAAGCCAATTGATATGACACGATGAAATAATAAAATTAAATCTTTATGTGCTGAGATCACAAAAATTTATAAGATTATTAAATGTGTTAATGGATTTATGTGTGAAGAAATATATTGAAACGTGATTACAAATGTAATTGTGAGAAATTGCAATTAAACAATGTAATGACAACTTTATAAGTGTCTGAAATCCAGAAATAATTTTTGTTTTTAATATGTTTTGAATTGAAATTGTAATCTCTGTGATGGTGGCCAATATACACGAATGTATTTGTTCAATTGTGAATATGAGAGAAATTGTGGTAGACAGTTTTATTGCGAATTATTTTTTGTTTTGTTTTTAATTTAAAACTTTTTTGTAATCTGAGAAATCACTATGCGCTATATTTTTGCATTTTGGGTATATAGTGACAACGGCACAACATTTTATATAAGAGAAATACAAATAATAATTTTGGGTGTAATGACCCAATATGAATAAAATAGAAAATAAATTTGATCTTTTCCATATGTATGTGATCATATTATGTAGGTGTAAAGAAATCGAAACACCATTATCTGGACGTACTCCAATTGAATGTACCACTAGTAAGGAGAAAATGGATGATTTTAAAATTCTATGTTGTTCAATTGATTTCTGCAATCTTGATGTAACATTGGAATTACCTCTAAAAGGTACTTACATGTGTATATAATTAAAATTAGAACATAATAGAAATGATTTCAATTTGAATATTTCAATTAAAAAACAAGTTCTATTTTATATCATTTATTTATTTATTTAAATTTAAAAATTAATAATATCTATATTAGCGCCTATTACTATTATAACGATGATTTTTATACAGAACTATTAACCCTTTAGTTTTCTAAATTTATTGTATTTTCTTGGGCAATATTGAATTCATTATTTTAGTAGTAATTTAAACACACAAAATGTTCGTCTTTTGTAAAAAGAAATGAGATATTGCACAGAATTAATTTATTAATTTTTTTTTTTAATTTAATTGAACAGTATACGTTTTGTATTACTATTATTTATGTGTATTCTTAGTGGATTTTTATTATAGAAATTTTAATAATTCATTATGAACTAATTATTTGTAGTTCATTGTTTTTGACATCTTTAATATTTATTTTCTTTCGGTATATTAAAATTGATATGGTGATTAGTAATATGAATTCTACTTGGTGTAAAAGCGTTCACAATGTAATTATCTTCTTTCGTCTTATTAATTGGTATAATCTTCCATGTCTATGTTAATTATGTTTGACTCATTGAATATAAACTTGTGATTAATGTTTATGAAGCGTCTCATCCATATAATATCAGTACTTAATTTACTCGTAACAAATTTCATTGCGAAAAACTGACGAAATATTTTATTTGGACAAGACATTAGTCTAACTGTAGAATATTAAAATGGAACAAATGAAACCGTTTCTTATTTGATTCAAGTAATTTTGCAGCACATTCTTAAAATCTTTGTAAAGAAAATAATGATAAATTTCAATGAATGAAGTGGACTCAATTATATAATAATGATATTCTTATCATTTTGCATGCTTTTTTGATTCTTCATATTACGATTATTGTGAATACTATGCAATTATATGTAAATTATCTTAACGTTATTCATCTCTTCTTATTTGAATACGTACTCAAAGTTCATTTTAATTCTCTAAATCAATAATATGAATAATTTGAAGTAATTCCATGCTCCTTATATTTGAATAATTTGAAAATAAAGAATTTTTTTTTGAATTAGAGAAGTAAATTAGTGGGATAGAATCAAAATATAGTTATACAATCATTCAATAATATTTTTAAAATACCATAAAATTATGTTTTTTAGATAAAACACCAGACAATTTTATGCTTAGAATTTTAAATAACACACCTGATTAGTTTGAATTTATAGTTTTTTTTTTTCCTTTTAATGACACAAAAAAACTTCTATCTCTAATATTAAATTTTTTTTTGATGTGTGCAAATGAAAAAATAAAAATGTTATATATTAAATCCATATGGAAATTAATTCACATAAGAGAAGTTAGATTAGCTGTTATAGCGCATTAATCCACATAATATACAATTAGATCTGGTATTGAAACAGAGTTCATCTACATGGATTAGTTGCATATGTTTTATTGAAATTTGAAGAAAAAAATTGTCTGCATTCATACAGGATGGAATTAGTCATTTGTAATTACGAACACAAAAATCTACACAGAAAAATAAAATGTTATTTTTGTCTATTCGTGTAATGAAGAAGAAGATGAATTTTTGTCATTACTGAAATGATGTTGAGCGGAATATACATATCTTCTTGTATCTCTCTATACGTAATGAAACACAGTTGCCATTACAACGGAATAGTTATTGAAGATGCATAGAATACATTATGATATAATCCTAGATGAATTATTTGTTATTGTTTCAATCCTCTATAAATTGTATTGAAACCAAATGCAAAGAAATGCCTAACAATCTTTTATAAGATTTTCATTTTCACTAGAACAGTTTTGAAAAACAAACACACACATTTACATGTTTCATTCAGACTATAATTTTCAGTTATATCATTCATTTAATAATTACCGTAGTAGATTAGTAATTAAATTAATATCTAGTAATTACTAATTTTATTAACATGTGTATAATAGATGTATGGGTAGCGAGAAGTTATTTCCGCCTGGTAAACCCATTTGGTGCGATGAAATGAGAGAAAAACCCTTTTACTATGAGATAAAATGCTGTGATACGTCTAATTATTGTAATAGAAAATTAATATTATCACCAATACCTGATCGAGGAGGTGAGATTCGATTTTCCATAAATTAAATTAAAATATAATTCATTGTTATATTTTAAAGTGGTGTATAATAGTTAATCGACGACGTTCATTTATTAAATGATTTCATTTAATAAAAATAAAAGGATCAAAGTTAATTGTTTTATCATTTACATTTTAATCAATCGTCAAATATCCGCATATATGTAAATAGAAATCCAAGAACATTTGCTAATTCTTCAAATTAAGTTGATTGCATTAGTTTATCTGATCATATATGTTACTGTTCAACATTGAAAATTCCTCTATTCTTTAATGTGCTGCACAGTGAAAAGTGATAATGAAATTTAAATGTTAATTGGCATTTTGACATAAATATGTTCTAATTAATTTCCGTATACCATAGCTACAGTATCATTGGCCCAACATAAAAAATGAAAGTGAAAACAAGAAATACCTAATTCAATCTGTACACTGTCTGATTAATTGTTATGTGTGTGTATGTATTCTATTTTCCAATGCGAAATAAATCAATTATTATAGGAAGAAAACAAAAATAAATAATGGAAAAGAATGTCATTAACTGTTTATTGTTTGTCATTACAAATCATTTAATTAATTGATTATTTGGTATAATCAACATGAAATAAAAATTATAAAACTAAATCCTTATTCATTAATAGTTATTGATTTAGAATTTCAAATAACAACATGGAAACATAAATAAATAATAAAATGTTGATTAGAAATGGATACCGATTGATTTAAAAAAAAAAACACGTTTATTAAAAAAGAAAAACAAAATAAATATAAATCATAAATTCGTGATGGACAAAATGAAATAAAAATCAGTGGATATTAACCCCATACAGTTCTTATCAGGAATTTGAAACACCTTGATTAGTTGCTACTGATTAGTATGGTCATCAATAAATTTTATATATCTACCATCTTATGTGAAATAAACTCATAACATTTCTTTCAGTAATGTGTTGGTCTTTGGTGTGTTAAAAACAATTAAATTCTTATAATCAAATGAAATGTTCTTCTTACCATTGATCACATTAAAATATCAAATTTTTAACGTCTTATGATCTCTTCGAACTGAATAAGTTTTAACTAGACATTAAGTCTATAAAATATCTCTCGTACGGTAAAGGTAGTATTTTAATTCTGTTTTTTTTCCTGTTATTCCATAGTAACAATGATCTCAAGCATTTGTACAATTTTGTTAAACCCATTCTTTAAATAATCACAAATAGACACTACTCATGTTTAACAACAATTTAATTCAACTACCATAACTATCACCACTTCTCCTCGACAGGCGTTTATTTTTCTTTTTTGCAATTTTCAATATTTTATTTATTCTTCAAATCTCAACTCTCTTCTTCACTTCAATTTAGAATTTATTTAGTATATGAAATTTTTCTATGAATATAAATTCTTTAATTTGAAAGAACTCTTCTTCTTGCATGCTTCGTCCCATTATCATACATTAAATTTATTTCTTATTTTTATGGAACATTATTAAAGCTTGAGCAATGGAATTCTGGTAGCTTTAAATTAGTTGGTTTTTCGCAATATGATAACGTGCATGGCTTAGGTTTTATTATGTATTTCATTGGTACACATCCTTTTTTTTTACTTTTTTGTACCGATTTCTGTTTGGTATAACAAAATTAATTTGCAATTGAATCCCAGTATGAGCATTTAATTGTAAATTTATTTTGTGATTTTTTTAATTCTTTTTTATTTGATATTTTTGTGTGTTTAAAGAACCTTATTTTTTTTATATAAAAGCTTATCCATTTAATTAGTGAAAATTATTAATATTTTTTTTCCTTAGCTTTTGAATTTGTTTACCAAACTAATTTATGCATTTTGTTTTTTTTTTCCTTATTATGTTTTGATTTAACTAAAACTGTTTTAGTTGTCTATGTAGGCGAATCATTGAAATCATGGCATTGGGTTTTAATATTCGTTGGCAGTACAACATTGATGTGTTTAGTTGGACTTAGTGTATATTGTATAATGCAACGTCGTAAACGTCCATCTAATGGTGCCAGACAATTCATTGGAGAAGATTCAGCCCGTGCTCCAATACTAAATGGTAATGGCCATATGATCAATGACATTGTGGAATTGACCTCATCAGGGTCTGGATCAGGTATGTTGATTAATTTAATTGATTATACAATTGCATGACATGATGGTTTTTTTTTTATTATTTATTGTATTCCACTTTTATTGTCATTATAGCTGGTTTACCATTGTTGGTGCAACGTTCGATAGCGCGTCAAATTCAATTGGCACAGGTTATTGGAAAGGGTAGATTTGGTGAAGTGTGGCGTGGCACTTGGCGCGGTGCAAATGTTGCTGTAAAAATATTTTCTAGTCGTGAAGAATGCTCCTGGTCTCGTGAGACAGAAATTTATGAAACAGTTATGTTACGCGATGATCATATTCTTGGTTTTATTGCAGCTGATAATAAAGGTAACAATATTTTAGATTTAAATTGTAATCAAATGCTAATCATTTTTGATGATTTTAGATAATGGTACTTGGACTCAATTATGGCTGGTAACAGAATACCACGCGAATGGATCATTGTTTGATTACTTAACCAATAATACTGTCACTGCCAATGAACTATTGGGGATGGCATTGTCAATTGCATCTGGATTAGCACATTTGCATAATGAGATCGTCGGTACTCGTGGTAAACCGGCAATCGCACATCGTGATCTTAAATCAAAGAATATATTGGTCAAGAAAGATTTACAATGTGCTATCGGTGATTTAGGTTTGGCGGTACGTCATGATATGAGAAATAATACCGTGGATATACCATCAACAACTCGCGTTGGCACCAAACGATATATGGCACCAGAAGTATTATATTATTGCGATAAATCTTAAATGTAAATTAATCTAATATATTGTTCAATGTTTATTTAAGGTGTTGGATGAAACATTAAGTGTCGAACATTTTGATTCATTTAAACGAGCCGATGTTTATGCGTATGGACTGGTTCTATGGGAAATAGCAAGACGATGTAACATAAATGGTATTTATAATGAATATCAATTGCCATATCATGATTTAGTTCCACCAGATCCAACAATCGAGGAAATGCGAAAAGTGAGTGGCAAAATTTCTTTGAATTGTTAATAAACTGAGACAATTAATGAATTTATTATTTCATTTTAGGTGGTATGTTTAAACAATCAACGACCTAATATTTCGAATCGTTGGCAATCAAATGATATATTACGTGTAATATCAAAAGTAATGAAGGAATGCTGGTATGCAAATCCAGCATCACGATTGACCGCATTACGAATTAAGAAGACATTGTCAAACATATGTATGGATGAAAAAGATTTGAATGGGACAATTTAAGTAAAAGACCACTCAGATTGTATAAAACAAAATGTTTGATTTCTTATAAATCAACATTTATAAGAGTTGTGATTCTTTAGTTACGATTTAGTAGAGGACTGATCGCTATAACATTTAGTTTCTTTAGATGATCTATATGCGATCTATGATATGTAAGAGAATAATTACACTGAAATTTTTTGATTATAATTTTATATTATTTAACAATAGGGAATTAGTCGGTAAGTGATTGCTTGATAGAATGAAAGCAATATCACAATTGGTATATATGAGAATGGCATGATTAATGCATTGAATTAAAGTGATTGATTGAGTATAATTAATTAGGGATTAATCACATCATTGTGATTTATATAAAAAAAAATAATAGCAATTGGAGCATTAAATGTAGGAATTATTGATTTGCACATGAAAAATAAAATTAATGTACTATATAAGATTTTATTTAAATAATTGGAAACAAACGTGATGTATGTATTTCCATCAATTAACTTGTATGACTTATCTATTGCTTGGTCCATCATAAACTATCAGTAACGATAGAATATTTAAATTTATTACTGTTTCCTTTAATAAGTAGATCCATAAAATCGATCAATGAATATTGAACAATATGAAAACAAAAGAGATCCAGAAATATTGAAATAATTTTCTGCATATAGATATTGAGAATGTTACGTTAAATACGAGCTGCCATAATACATTACCAATATAAAAATGCATCATAAAAATCATACCTCAGTTAAATTTACACTAAATAGTAACAACTAAAAATATTCAGGTATTCAGGGTAAAATGGAAAATAACAAAAATAATTTCTGTTAATCACAAAAATAAAGCCGAGATTGAATTCTATCTCAACTTAACAATACCAATACCGATATTGAAATTTATTGGAAACTGAATAATCACAATTGATTTTTACGCTTCTTTTATACCGATTTTGTAAATAGTCTGTACCATAGCATACAATTATAATATACATACATACATACATAGATACATAGATTTTACATACAAAAAAGTTATTTTTTTTTTGTATAAATAATTCATACGTAATCATGGACTCATTTTTACAATAATTTATACAATTTTTTTTTCTGGTTTTAATATATTTATATTAAATACATACTATTTAGTTACTTTAACAAACTGAAATAGCCTCAATTAAAAAAAAAAAAAAGAGATAGAAAAGACAACAAAAAAATTAATTATCTTCACAAATGATCCATCAATTGTATAAATGACAATGTTAAATAATTCTAGCAATTGAAGGTAAATAAGATTTTAATTATTAATAACAATATTCCGATTAATATTCAGAATGAAATACAGTTTATTTTTAAAATCGGTACATAAATACATAATCACATATCCAGTTTTAAATTACATACAAAATGAAAACAGAATTTTTTAATTCACAATGGAAAAAAGTCTAAATCTTTTTATATTTTTATTTTCGCCTAAAACCAAAGTTTCAAAAATATAAAACCAGACTTAAAGAAAAAATAAAATTATTAAAATTAAATGATACCATTTCATGTAAATGTTTAATGTTACATAACTATATTTAATAGAAGTGTATAGAAGTTTTTACAAGTTTTATATTTAAGCATATAATATAATGAAGAGATCATTCAGTGATAAGGAAATATTTAAAATACATCATTTATATTGATCCTTTTATAAGCAAATTTTAGTTGGTATGAGCGCTATTCATAAAATGAATTTTTCACCCTGTTTTTTGGATATTGATATACTTAGAATAGATTGTTCGATATGAAAGAATTCTATAAATGATAGTTAACTTTGATTATGTAAAGTAGATATGATGCTAAGTGAGAGACTGAAAATTGAATTGGTTTTTTTGGCTATTAAAACTGTTTGGGTGCATAATTCAGATATACGAAATTAACTGTGAAGAAATTTAAAATTATTTGATAACAAATTCTAATTTTATAATTTTTCAAAAAAAAAAAAAAAAGAAAAAAACAAAGAAAAGAAAAAAGTATAGAGAGATTTAAGTAATTTAGTATTTTATATGAAAAGATGAATTACGAAATAAAAACAAAATTGTGAAGTTATTAAATAGAATCACAATGTGAATTGTTAACCGTGATTGGCTTCTCAAAAATTCTATTTTTTATGTATTTCATAAAGATAAACATGAAAAATACCTTTAATATGATGAAATAAATCTAACTGTTTAAAATGAAAATTATTGTATGAAACTGTTAAAAATCAAAGCTTAAAAAAGATAATATAATAAATTGATAATGTCTCAAATAATTATGGAATAACGAATAGCAGTTTAAACTACCTGTAAGATTCTTTAATATTATTACATTTACCTTTAATAAAAACTAATACAGAAAGACAGAACAAATCGTATATAATTTCAATACCTTTTTATTTTTCTTAATCTTCTCTTTTTACCAATTTAATAATAAAAAGTACCTTTTTGAATGTTTATAAAATGGCATCAACGATTATAATATAAAGTTTCAGTTACAATAACAAAAACAAAATAATAATTAATTGCATAGTCGATTAAATATTAAACTTGATTAAGGGCTTATTATAATAATCCCTTCTATTTGAATCAAGGTAAATTAAAACTATTACAATGCCGTTTTATTAGTATAAAATAAAATATATGCAGCACTTGAACAAACATCGGATGCATCTAACGGTGAAACTGATAAATCATCGTATTTGAACCATTTCTTGTATTGCATATTCTTGCAATATGCTGTATAGTGTCCACTTTCCATGCTACCATAATGATTTGATATTGCATATAAATCATAAGATCGGTTTAATGTACCATCCCTTCGTATCTCTGATGGTGCTATATATGGTGTCAAATCTAATCCGTTTAATGAAAAATGTATAAAAATTTGTTTTTTCCTAAATGCGCTGGTTGTTGACTCCAAATCGGCATAAAATCTACAATTTAATTCAAACTAGAATCTAACAAAGTACGCAATTAAAATGCCAATGCAAACCGTTTAAAATGTATCACAAGAACGGGAGGCAATTTTGAAATGTCCAATTTTTTTATTGCCTCCCTTTTATCTTTACAATTTGGACAATTCCATCCCTTAATTCGTTCACCATTGAAATACATATCCAGACAATTTTCCAGCTTACATCGATCCCGAGTCGGCGGTAATTCCAAACTCAAATTTGAAAAACATTCATATGTTGCACTCTCCTTACTACAGTCAACGCATTTTACAGTACTTTTAATTTGACCATAGAACATACGCGATAATTGGCTCTCTTTACCTTTGGTATATTCACGCCATGCACGTTCAGATGCCGACAATGATTCCTTAGGCACATCCTTAAATTTCAAATAAACAGATTAATGCTATTAGAACTATTATTATATTATCTTTGTATAATTCATTTACTGGCATTATAATCGTTTGTAAATCCAATTGTAACAAATCCATTAGTATTGTTAAAAACTCGTGTGAATCCTGTTGCTCGTAACCCATAAACATAGTTTTGTATTGACCAACTGCACGCTTTAAATCATATGGAGACACATATTTATAGTGTCCGCTCCATAATACCTTTAGCAATGCTGCAATCTCTTCGACAATACGACCTTGAGTTTTACTATTCCTAAAATGTCATACAATAATAACTGATTATTAAATAAAAGAAAATAAATGTTTTAATTAATACTGTTCCATTTTCCATTCGCTTACCTATTTATATGTTTCCTATATAAATCATTTAATAGATATTCCGTTAAAAATGTTGTGTTACTTAGACATTGAATAATACTATTCATATAGCATGTGTTTCCTAAATTCTTCAGTCCTGTCAAACCTGGACCCTTGAAATAATAAATTATGAATATCAAATCAATAGGTGAATAGATAATTAGATAACATTATTTGCAATTCGATATAAATGGAAGTTAAACAACCTTGAAAAACGGTCCCCGTATTATAATTCGTCCAAAGTTGTAAGTTATTTTTGATTTTAATGTAACCATCGTTAAATATTAAATAGCAAACAAAATTCACAAGCAATGATAAGATGTAAACTGTCTTCTGTAAGGTCTCATTGTTTAATACCCTTTCGATAAATTTTGTTAAAATTTCTCTACTTGATAATAGATCAAGTTGACGAAGATATCGAAGGTAATAAACAATAAAATTACTTAGATTTTCACTTATAGCATCATTGAATCTAATCAGTGATTCAAATTCTGTCCAAATTTTAAGTAAATACATCGAAGCAGTAAGATTTAATTCTATGATTGACCCTATTTTTTGATAAATATACTGTAATCTCCTCTTAACGGGTATGGTTTAAAATATTCTACGAAACACATATAACTCGTACACCATCTCATTTAGCAAAATTAACACTGAATGTTTAAATTGTTTTAATTAAATATCACTTTGTATAAACATTTTATGAACTATTTTAATAAACAAACCAAAATAGTTTTATCATTATTTTTTTAATCTATTGATTTGTAAACTTTGAACGGATGTTGGACAGTTATCGTTTTAAATTTCTATGCAGTGTTCAGTTTAAGTTGTGACCGTAACCTTTGTTGCAATTATTGAAATCACTTTACATCAGTTTTATAGCCATAATAGGATTATAGTAAAACTGACGTAATTTATTCTCTTCCATCACATTCTGTTTTAATTTAATAATTGAACTTACCAATGTGTTGCCAGCGACAGGTGAAAAATCACGTTGTATATTCGCATAATTCACATATGGCTGTTGTGGAGGTTTCACAGAACGATCAAATTGTGGTATCTTAGCACGGGATAATGATTCATCTTCAACATCATTTGTCTTCTGGTTAAGAAAACTTATTCTTAGTGATTCTATCAAGTTATATGGATCGATATACCTTGTCCAAATGCCGCTTTGTTTCACGAGCGAATGCCAATTTTTTTTCACGTTCTTCAGCAAGTCTCGCACGTTGCTCGTCAAGCTGTTTTCGTTGCGCCTCTTTTTTCTCCAATTCGGCCTCCCGATCAGTAAACACGGTATCCCTTGATTGGAACTCATTTACCTTAGCTTTATAAAATTCCAACTGCTTCCGTAACTGATCTGTTTCACTTATCTGCAGTACAATTTAATGCAAATTGACAAATGGAATTTCTAACAAAAGTCTTTTATTTACTTACGTTGTCTCTCTGTGTATTTTCTAGTTGTAATATTTTATATAGTAACGCTTGTTTTTCTTCGTCTTGTTTATTATCTGTTTCTGCTTCATGCCATTTAGCCTCGGCTTCTAGACGTTCTTCTTCTACCCGTAGTGATTTTTCGGCTAATTTCTCACGTTCTTCAATTATATCTTCTACCTTTACAGAACCATTTTGTTGTTTTAAAGTATTTGGTTTCTTGTCACGGTTAATATCAGGTCTAGCTAGTTTTGTTCGACGCAAATCAAGAAATTCATTCTCCTTATTAGCCGACGAAAAAATGTCCTCCTTCATTGAAATGTCATTTAGCGATGGATATTCAATGTCATCTAACACAAAGTGTGAAGTTTTATTGAGGGATAATTCGATTGGTTTCGGATTTGTTGTTAACGATGGATACATTAAAACGAATCTTTCATATCCGCCATCCACTATCATTATAGGATTTTTATAAGTCACGTCATTGTCCCACTAAAATGAAAATATCAATTATATAATTTATCCTATTTGAAAAACGACTGTTTCTACGTTTTCCAGAATATCCTTTAGCACAAAAATCGGACTGTTACGTGTAGGTTCCGGTCCAAATGAGCTCCAATCCATGAGAATCAGATATTCTTTAACACTCCTCGATGCCCACATACGTTTATCCACATCAGGCAAACTGTTCATTACTTTAGATGCAGACATTCTAAAATTAAGTATAATTTCACATATAAAAAAGAAAATATCCCGTAAGTATATGTTTTCAAATAGGATACGCACCCTACTTTAAAATTCTCCTCAGGCACATTAAAACAAAACTGATAAAACATATGTGAATCAGAGAAACTTTGTTTGGGACGACAATCCATAATTAAAATACTATTTGAAGGATTTTGAATTCGTTCGTACAAATCCATAGGTGTTATAGACGTTTTAATCTTCTTTGATGTTTCCTTGTGTTCTCTAATAGTTGGCTGTTCAACAACCAAAGTATGTAATTGCTGCGACAATAGCCGTCTTTGTTCATTCAATGTTGCGTATCGTTCTTTTAGACGAAGCGTTAATATTTCTAATTGATCCATTGCATCTGTTTGTTTTTTCGTACTTCCAAGGATATTGGCTACATCCTTCTTAAAAGAATTGTATGATGGCATCTGCTGGATCTGCGACAGCAACATAAAATATTTCATAAACAATATGTAGGCGCGTTCCTCATCACCAGTTTTAAGCTGATTCTCAGCTTCGGCAAATAAAGTAAGTGCACTTTTACACAACCTATAATTTCACACAAGGCAGACAAATTATCTTTAATACAAGGTGACTAATCACTCGGTATTTGTTAGACGAAATACTTACTGTTTGATTGGTTTATCCTTAATATCAGGTAAGCTCGTTGCTCCAATCAGATCTTCTATACACTTGCCCAAATATAAATCCTTGACTGCAGTCATGTCGCTATAGGATTGGTCCAAACACTAATAGAAACTCCTTGTACTCATTTGTAAGTTGTGGGTGTCTGGGAACCTAAAGTAGATTCAGAACTAATTTTCAGTAAATGATTATTGATGACGATTCACTATCCGCATTTAAAACCTGTTTAATTAAAAACTCTCAATCTACCGTTTATCAGCCGATAATCATTAGGATGTTCGTAAAACTCACTAATTAAAAAATTTTTAATGCGGGATTGTTGTTGTGGCCCACACTTGAATCATTCAGTTTCAGAAAATTTGTCAGTATTTGACATTAGCCAGGGAGAGGGGTGGCACGACGGGGATGTAAACAACAATTCCAAATCGAAGTATTTTTTTTGAAAATATCACACACAGAATCTGCTTGAGAACGAGTTAATTTCTGAACAGTATTGTGAAATTAATTGTAAAATTTGGAAAAACTAAGTGATTCTTGTTCCATAGGTAAAAACCACAAATTTCTTAATGCAATCGCACAGTTATTATTAGAATAAGCATTTTGTCACATTTACAATTTGCGTATGTGGCTGGACTTTCCCTTTGATCTGTTTTAGTTCGTGCTGGTGCATTGTGCATTAAATTAGTATCATCCCACACACTAAATCCAATACTCATATTTAGTTTTATGAACTTGATTGCATTTTATTTAAGAAAATCCAGCTCAATAGAAATCACCGAAATGGAAAAATCAAAAGAAGAAATTCAAGCTGAACGCAAGGCCAAGAAATTGGCGAAGCAAGCAGCGAAAGGAAAAAAAGTTATTGCTGAAACACCAGCTTCAAATACGACTGCGGAACCAGTTGTTAAGGAAATACCCCAAGAACGAGAAAATCAAAACAATAATGAGAATTCACCTGTGAAGAGCACAGTTCCAGATAATTTGGCCAATGGCGATGTTCATATACTACAGAATGGCTTAAAGGGAAAAGATGGATTTGAGGTTGTAGTCGATACTGATCATACAATAATTGAAATTCCAATATTCCATTCACATGTTTTTAGAAACCAGAAAAACCCACTTTAACTAAGGCAGAACGACGGGCTATCCAAGAACAACAAAGAGCAGCAAAGGCAGCTAAAACAGCTGGGGCTAAAGAATCGAAGGAGTCACAAAGCCAACAAAAACCGAAAATACTACCCACGCAATCTGTTAAACGACCGGATACAACAGCATCAAAATCTAATGCAAAGAATGAAAAGGTGCTTAATTTGATCATCAAAATTTCCACTAATAATATTTTTTATTACAATGATAAACAGGTACTAGCAATCAGAAAAGTACGTTCAAAATCACCGATGCATCAAGTTCGTTTAGTGAGTCATTTATACATAGACCAAGTTCCTACTGTTGAAATTAATTCAACTCAATATCATCCATCAATTGTGAAATTTAATTCTCAATATGAAATACTACCCGCTGGCGGACCCAATAGTCGATGTGTTGCTTTTTTAAATGCTGTTAAGGATGTGATCAGTGATTATGTTACACCGCCGTGCAAGGATTTCGCTCGTGGCATTGAGAGTGTATTACAATATAGCATAGCTTATTTACAAAAGTCCAGATCTCTTGATGTATGTATATCAAATGCTGTGAAATTTATAAAATGGGTTATTACTCAACTGGATGCAAAAAAATTGGAGAAAGAGGTTGTAATATCATTGTACATTATACTGACTTCATATAACATAATCTTTTTTCTTTTTTTTTCATTTCTTTTATTAGGAAAAGGAACAATTGATTGAAGCGATTGATACATACGTTCGGGATCAAATCGATAAGGCTGGACAAGCTATTAAAATGAGATTATTGGCAAAGATTACCAATAACGATGTAATACTTATTTATGGATACTCGGCACTTATAGCTCAAACCCTTGAAGAAGCACAAAATAGAAAAAAGAATTTTCGTGTTATAATTGTTGATTCACGACCACATCATGATGGCCGTAAAATGTTGGAACAACTAACAGAACATGGAATTAAATGCACCTGTGTCTTAATAAGTGCTGTTGGATTTATAATGGAAGAAGTGACAAAAATCTTTTTGTATTCACATGCATTATTGGCAAACGGTTATGTTATGGGAAGAACTGGAACAGCACAAGTTGCATTGATCGGTAAGACATGCAATAAACCGGTACTCGTCTGCTGTGAAACTCATAAGTTCAGTGAACGTGTGCAAACTGATGCCTTCGTTTTCAATGAAATTGGTATGTAGGCAAGTTGTGTGTTCAGATAAGTTACTTATTAGAATGTCTATTACTCTTGTAGGTAATCCAAATTCATTAATTTTGACACAAGGTGAAAGCGGAGAAAGTAGCGAATTGGCCAATTGGCAATCAATACCTGAATTGACACCACTGAATTTAATTTATGATGTTACACCACCGAATTTAGTGACTGCCGTTATTACAGAAATTGGTATTTTACCCTGTACCAGTGCGCCAGTTATTTTACGGATTAAACCATCTGAAATTGGATATTAACATTTGAAATTCTGATACATTACTATAGCCGTCTATAATATTTCACTTTTTATTTGCCAAGAACCTAATAATCTAAAAGGAATCCATTTTTTAAATAAAATGTGTTCACTTAAAATATTATGCTCACATGTTTTTCTATATGCCCTTTGATCGTTGGTCGAGAAAGTATTGGGAGTTTTCGTAGATTCAGTGATAATATTGTTAAGGGCGAGAGTCCATAGTAACATTTACCACAATTACGGTGTGATGAAGTGTAAGGTGTTTGTTGGCAGATTATTACAATCCTTAACAATAAATAGTGATTGTTACAGTTTGGTTTCTTTTTTAAATATTGTAGACAATCCATTCATAATCATATAGCATATAGCATATGTATGTGAATATGTACGTCAGACTGGGAACAACCGTTTCCATATTTGACCATTTGGCAATGGAATCTGGTGTGCAAGAGGGCCAGAGTGCCACTGAGACACTGTTAATTTACATGGGATTGGAGCAAAATTTGGAAACATCTGAGAATTCGATCCGATTATGCAGTCAGGTTCTGATAAAACTACATCTCACAATAAATTTTACCGTCGATTTTTGCACATATCAGATATATATGTCATGTTAAGCGGTGTTCCAATTAAGCGAAATTCAGTCGTACAATTTCGCGTTATTAACGCGAATGTCATCCATTTGAACATTTGTAAAATGTTTGATTCTTTCAAATTTTTTCACTCTCAATTGAGAATGTCGTATACGCTCGAATCATTCACTCACAGCGTACACCCTTTTTAGAGGCATGTGTCACATCGATCATTCAAAATACAAATGTCAAAAAAATTAGACGAGCATTAAAAATTTTCTGAAGTGAATCTGAATACCGAATCTGCACACAGGGCCCCAGACACCGGTCAATTTATCGGAAAAAGTGCATTTTAGCCACTAAATTAGTGTTCTAATCGATTTTTAACAAATTAAGGGTAAGAAATTTATTGAAATTACATCACGTAGTATAAACAAAGCTCAGAAATGTAGTATTGAAAAAAGTGTCAGTCTCTTTTACGTCGGCCATTTTTGATTCGATCGAGGGCGTCACTTTGCACGGCTTGCTTTAAATGCACTTGAATTTTTCCAATACTGTATTTTGATAGTTTCAATCCCGGTTGTAGTTTTGATTTGATTGAACGATTTTTAATATCGGCCCGATACAATTTGTATTGAATCAAAAAGCATTTATTATTTGTGGGTAAGAAGATTTTTGGTGTACCACGACTCTTTAGAATGATACATGTCTCCTATCATCCAGAATTGTGTTCATCACATTTAGTCAGATGGAGTACTATATTAATTGTATTTTATTATTCTTCCTAGGTTCTACGAGTTTAACATAACTCGGTTTTTATTACTATCAAACGGTTTACTTGCTTGCTTCAAGGATTTTAAAGTCTAGCGGCTCTATATAATTTTAGATCCACCACAGAGAACCGACCCAGCCTATTAATAACCAGCACATGAGTGGTATTAGGGCTGCAGCGGACAGAGATCGCATAACTGTTAAAATCCATAATATGAAACGTAGTGACTCGCGCGATTCACCGCCGAGAACTAAACGATCAAGAAATAGTATGGGACGTTACGACGATAGTTCAGACGAAAGAGTTACTCCAGATAGAATGAGACGACGTGTTGCTCGTTCACCAAGTCCGCGTGTCCGTTATGTGTCACCACATCGAGAAGAGTATGTACGTGTAGCTCGAGAAGTGCCCGTCGAGCGTCATTCCTACAAGGTTCTTTGTGTCAGCGCACTTCATCCAAAAGCATCCGATGAATTCATTAAAGAAACATTATATAGGGAATATAAAAAATTTGGTGATTTCAGTATCAGATTTGCACATGATGTTGATGAACGCGTTGCATATGTCTGTTTCCGTACACCAGAGGATGCACGTGAAGCCAAACATGCGAAACCAAGAATTATGTTGTACGATAAGGTTGCCATTGTGGAACCAGTTTTTGAATCTACACGGTCAACTGAATACCGAGCACGGCCTCGATCAATTACACCAGAATATGAAAGACACTACTATGGACGATCACCAGGTCCAGGTCCAGAACGTCGTCGTCCTCCGGTAGATCCATATGAACATCGTTACGGTCCACCACCAATGCCAATGCACCATTCACGGGAGTTTAGACCAATGATGCATCATGAATATATGCCACGAGGTCCGCCAATGCATCATGTACCGCCTCATATGCATCCACCACCACATCATCATCATTATCCGCCAAGACCAATGGTTCCCAGACATCATGCTCCACCTCATGAAAATAAGAAAGATAAATTCCCTAATTACTTGCATCATGTTCAGCCAGAGGATGATCCTTTGTCGACACGTACATTATTCGCCGGTAATTTAGAGATTAATATCACCGAAGATGAACTCAGACGTATCTTTGGCAAATATGGTATTGTTGAAGATATTGATATTAAACGGCCACCGCCTGGTACTGGTAATGCATTTGCATTTGTACGTTTCCAAAATTTGGATATGGCACATCGTGCCAAAGTTGAATTATCCGGGCAATATATTGGTAAATTCCAATGTAAAATTGGTTATGGTAAAGCGACACCAACAACCAAAATTTGGGTTGGTGGTTTGGGATCATGGACCTCAGTGACACAATTAGAACGGGAATTTGATCGTTTCGGTGCCATTAAAAAGATAGAATATCAAAAAGGTGACACAAGCGCATACATTTTATATGAATCTATTGAGGCAGCACAAGCGGCTGTAAAAGAAATGCGAGGATTTGCATTGGGCAGCCCAGAACGCCGTTTACGTCTAGATTTTTCAGATGTTGGACCAGGTGGTACACCATTTAGACCAAAACCTGGTCAACCTGGCTATGAAGAAAACGGTCCACCTGGTACTAGTGAATATAGACGACCAGATTATGAATACGAGGGAGGTGGTGAAGCACCGCATTATGGTGAATCTATGGCTCCCAGTGGTTATAATAACTATCCACGAGGAGGTTATCGTGGCCGTGGTGGTTATCGTGGTCGTGGTGCCTATCGTGGTGGATATCATCATGAGCCAGTACATCGGTCTGATGAGGATTGGTCACGACGTCCACCACCAGAAATGGAATACGAACATCGTCCACGACGATCAGTATCCCGTGACGCAGCTGCAGATCGATCAAGATCACGTTCACCTCGACGTCGTAGCCCAAGCTCATCGAGTCCCGATTCAACACGTCGTGCTGGAGCCTTATCTTCGGCACGTACACTTCCTGAAATCGCTCGTAAATCTACCGTCCAATGGACTGGCGCATTAGTTTTAAAGAGTTCATTGTTTCCAGCTAAATGTCATTTAACCGACGGTGACACTGAAATTGTTGAGGGCTTGATGAAAGATGAAGATGGTAAACACCATTTACGTATAACACAACGATTACGTTTGGACCAACCGAAATTGGAAGACGTTCAGAAACGAATATCATCGTCTACATCGCATGCTATATTTCTTGGTTTAGCCAGTTCTGTGTCGTCTGTAACTTCAGATGATGCAAGCGTTCAGACTCGTCCGTTGAGGAATTTAGTATCGTATTTAAAGCAAAAGGAAGCAGCTGGTGTCATATCACTAGCTAATAAAGAAACAGATGCAACTGGTGTTCTCTATGCCTTCCCACCGTGTGATTTTTCAACAGAATTATTAAAACGTACATGTCATAGTGTTACCGAGGAAGGTTTGAAGGAGGATCATCTCGTTATTGTCGTGGTTCGTGGTGGAACTGCCTAAAATGTTTACCACTGTGACAGAATCTATTAATTATTAATTATTTTATTTAGGTAAATGTGTATATATATGATTTTGGTTTACTGTGATATTGGTGATATTAATTGTGTAATTTTATTTTAGGTGTGTCGCAAATATTTCAACACATAAGAACAATAATGGTAAAAAATAAAAACTAGTTAATTAGTATGTTATGTGCGAACGACAATGTCATCGAATCCGTTGAGTGCATGAGTGCATAGAAAGCGTTCGAAATGAACTATAAGTAATTATTTTTACAACATGCCGCAACTTCCTTTTTCTCTTAAGAATAAGTTTAAAACATTTTAAGATTTAACTTATTGTTTTTTTCATTATAATATAATTACAAAACAATTGTGAGAAATCAAGAATATACCGTAAATTAGGTAAAGAGGGAATATCCTTTTTTACATAATTCGGTAATTGAGAATCGATTATAATATTTTTTTAACAAAAATAATTAAGTATTTTGAAGTTACACAACTTTTAGAAGTGTATCCAGAAATTTTGTTATCAGTTTTTGTGAATCAATCGAGAATGATTAATATTCTTTCGAATGAAAATTCTAGTTATTTCATATTAAAAAAAAAAACAACATACCAATAATTGAGTGAAATGAAGAAAAGAAATATTTGTAATAAAACTCTTTAGTTTAAGTGTGGTTTTAGATTCAAACAAAATTGTTAATAATGTGCTCGAAGTATTTTTTTTCTGTTTCATGATAATTGAAAAGTTAAAATATGAATGAAAATTAAGTTCTGTATTGTGGGTGGTGAAAGAACACAAACAACTGATTTATTTTAAAGTAAATCTTATCACTAATTGAAATGATTTTTTTTATATAATTATTATGAAAAGTTTATTATTATTTCTTAATTGTTGACTATCGATCAAGTAAATTTTGTGTTTTTAATGAAAAAGAAAGAATAACCCTTGCCGCTAAATGATTAAGATTACAAAAGTTATGTTGATTTAAATATTGGTGTGATTCTAATGGACCGTCAATAAGCCTAGCAATGATTATCGTGATATCTTTTCACTGTGAGACGATTAATGTCCCAAATATTAAATATTGATCATGTAATGTGATTTAACTTGTGTGTTTCTTCAATGACAAATGCGACAACGATACTTTGCTCAATACCGATTTCATTTTTTGTGTTTGGTGGTACAATTTCATAGAAATGGTGAACCGTATTAGTTTCAAATATATCAACTAAGAGCAAATCAATCTTGTTTTTAATTGTAACGCGAGTTCATGTGGAGTTTTAATTAATTTGTTTTGTTTTATTTTAATCAAATATTAGTTTAAATCTTTAAAAATATTCAGTTATTTATCATGACAAAGTTTATTGTCTTACGGTATTCGTTGTAAAGTGGTATTTACATAATTTCAGTTCATCGTTTAGCTTCAAATGAAGTGTTCCGTTTCTCCGATAATATCAAGTAAACGAAGATGAATTTTTTATTATAAAATAGTTCACATTTGTGGGTGATGTGATTGGTTCTCGTTGGAATCAAGAATTGATGATTTTAAATAAGTTTCGATTGTTTTGTTCATATTCATATCTGTGGGTTACATATTTTTTATCTATAACATTGTTCAAATGTTTTTGTGATAAGTGCGAAAAGTTCTTTGAAAATCTTTCTTGATATATAATTTTATTGCTAAAGTGGTCGTATTTAAATGCAAATCATAATTGCAAATGAGTTCTTCAGTTTTTTTTTTTTTTGCACAAACAATCTGATTGTTGAATACGTGTTCATATAAATTCAAGTAAATTGAACCTCCAAGTTTCGAAGTATATATTAAACAAGTATTTTGTGTGTGTTAAATAGATTATTCCGAATATAAATTTATATTTATCTCCAGTGGTCCGGAAACGAATAGAATACTGCGGTAGCTTTTGTTAGAAANGTTGAATACGTGTTCATATAAATTCAAGTAAATTGAACCTCCAAGTTTCGAAGTATATATTAAACAAGTATTTTGTGTGTGTTAAATAGATTATTCCGAATATAAATTTATATTTATCTCCAGTGGTCCGGAAACGAATAGAATACTGCGGTAGCTTTTGTTAGAAAATTTTCTGTTTTATTGTAAGAGTTTTACAAAATGCTACTTTGTATTATAATTCGTTTCGTTTACACACAACAAAGAAATGAAGTTTTATTTTTTAACGAACGTTTTTCAATAATTTGATTTTTTTTGGTTTTCTTCAATATAATTGAGATAAACATAGAACATAATTTCCAATGTTCACAGTAAATTGATGTGGTTGATTGATACATGATTAAACAGAGTAATAGTGAATTTATCATAAAAATTTTTACCGTTTAATTTTGAGCATAATGAGAATGAAAAAGTAATTGAATCTATTAGAGAAGTCTTTTTAAGGTGAAATTTATAAATTAAACTTAATATGAACAAATAAACATTATAACTAAATGTAGAAAAATCGGATGGTTGATTGTTGTGACGGATGATGTTGAGTTTATTCTCTGTGATGTGATTTTGATCTATTCTGTCTCATTTTAAACATAATAATATTTCCTTTATGATGGTTTCAGTGAAACAATAAGTTGGTGTGATTCTCGTGGCAGTGTCTAAGTCCATTCCCAGTTAGGAAATTCGAATAAAATCGTCGTGTCCCTAAATCTTAGTTTTGTTTTTAGTGATCATTTCCCGCGCTAATTGGTGATTGGTTAGGTGTTTTGATTAATAGCAGTCATATTGGAACATTCGACAGTTGATTAGCGGAGACACGAACCTTAGCTGTTTCAGCTCGAAGCTTGACTTTCTGTTTGAAGCTGACTTAAAATTAATTTCAGGAAAGTAATTCTTTTATATTCTGAATATCTTTCATATTAGAGGAACACTAAATTTATGATCAATCAAGTTACTATAATCCAAATTTATGAGTTTTGTAGTTTTCAATCTGTAAATTTTATATTTTTTACATTGTGTTCTTTCAATTTGCAACGGATAAATTCCGTTGGGAGTTAAACATTAATTTGGGTTTTTATTATTTTCCAGAATTGTTAATAAAATCAATTTGATTTAAAACTATAACCAGTTTTATAACCTATTTGAAGATTAAATTTTTAAAGAATATTTCTGCTTGTATGTAAGAATTAAAATTTCAATAGAAACCGGATTTATATTGAGGCATCTTAAAAATCCATTCAAATAAATTCATTAAAAATGGGTCAAGGTTATTAATCTCCTGTAAGTACTAACCCAACGGTTTTATAACATTTTCCCACTCACACAATGAATAATATTTTTTATTCACAATTGAGGCCGAAAAC
>JXOR01001341.1:0-97018 GCA_001014335.1 Coboldia fuscipes
TTCAATCTTACATAATAAAGTAGATGGACAGAGAGTATACAAGTGTGATTAAAAATTTGTACCTAGGTGTGTAAGTATTTTTTTAAATTATTATCCAACAGTTGTGTATACATGTGCTTATTCTTTGCAGTAAAGTCAATCAATCCTTTAATATTTAGTAATGAATTAATACATTTTATTGAAATGCGATAACTAAATTCTTTCATGTAATAATAATAAAGGTGCATCTCTCATATCATACTGCGATTAATTACAATTCCATTTAATCAAATTTTATTTCTCGCTTCTTGTATCCCATATTACTAATCAAGATAATTGTCAATTTATTAAATGATAACTAGCTATAAATTCGAATAAAATCCAATCCGCTTAAAATATTAAATTGAAGTGTATTCATGATAATCGCATCATCATAAATGTATACGAATCGTGTTCTGGCCAATTTACCTGATCTAACAATTTCATGTGAATGACCGTATCAGTTGATTTGATATTATCATGAAAATGAAATTGTGAGAAAAACTGTGTCATATTCTTTTTGCAATACAATACAAACGGTGTAATATTTTAGTCGGACAATCATATTATTAGTTGGAATCAAATGGATAAAGGTGAATTATAAATGGTAAATGGGTCGCCACAGAGTCAGAGAAATGGAGGGAAATCATTATGTGCTATGTGGCCCATTGTGGTTATTTTCACGGTTGTACCATTGGACCGGACCAATGGTGAATCGATCTATAATTTTTGCCAAATTGCCATTTCCACACTCTCCCCATCCGGTTTTCTGTTGAGGTAAAGTGGTAATGGCTATTTTAATTTTCTTCTATCCGTTTATTTGTATACTGTCACCCATTCCCATATTTGAGGACATATTCCTCACGGTTGTGATATCAGATCAGATTGATATGAAATAGAGAAGCTCATGATATCCATGACAGAAACGTGTAACATAACACACTAAGCACAATATGGTAATTAAATGACATGGATTTGATGTAATCTGAAATCTCATCGGGAGGGGACAAAATTGTAGACTCACAATCAGCATAGTGACAATTGTATCAGAATTTTCTGTTGGTGATTTACGGTTTGGGTCATGTTTAACTTTTTGCAATTAGAAATAATGACAATATTTCATGTGTCCATGTATTTTGGCATCGGCAGCATATTAATCAACTGAATCGGTGATTCACAGTTGACCATTCTTTTGCCAATTCGTTTACTAACACCTGAATATTTAGCATTCCATCTCTATCAACGAGTGATAGAAGAAAAAGAAGACGATGTCAAAATTTATGATGAAATTACTGTACCGAATACAAGGAATTTTCTTTCGATAGATGGATCGTATTCTTCGTTTGTCATAAATGAAATGCATAGGAATTTATAGGGAAACAAAAAGAGTTGAACTTTTGGTTCCATATTTTTCTGATGATAGTCTTAGAAGATATGATATGAATGTTTTAATTAAAATCCCCCAAAAAAAGGAAAGGAATCAAGAGATATAAAACAGAAGCTTGGACAAACAGTATGGTTTGTTATTGGCGGTTAATGTGGTTTTGTAATTTACGTTGATTCTGGTATTCTCTCTCTGTATGTGTGTGTGTTTTATGGTAAATTTGTCTTTGACTGAATTACCCAATGACCCTTATTATGATCGAAACGTGACATATTGTATGTGTTTTGTGTCCGATGGATAGTAATTATTGGACCAGTGGACATTTTACTGTAATCTATAACACATGAGAAAAGGAGAGATTAACGAAAATTTACTGTATTACATAAAATACCAATCGGCTTGTGTAATGTCGGTATCTTTATTGGCAACATTGGAAATTATTAATAATTAATAGTCACGAAATTCATTTATCACTAAATGGGTAATAATTGTCAGTATTTTATATTTCCAGGGAATCACATCAAAACTCTTTATAACAGAGAGATGAACATCAGTTGAACGAATAATATTTAATTTGAGAGATTACACCAGAACCGTTGATAATTCAATGGTCCCAAATGGATGAAAACATTAATGTTTGCTATAAGGAATAATAAATCGACGGGAGTTGTTTTGCAATCACAGAGCAAGAATTAAAGATAGCTGATAGTTGAATTTAAAGAAATAAATGTAAGTGATCAAATGAAAACTGATTATAATATTGATATTCAAACAAATGTTGGATGAAAATTCAATTTTTTTGCTATGGAAAATATTCAGTTTAATCAGAAAATGATTTGATTAGAGTATTAAATACCATTGGGTAGAAGAGCAAAAGATGAAATGGCACATTACTGTAAATACAGAGGTCCATTTATATTGAAATCTATTAAACTGCAACGATGTGGTTGGTTCAGTTGAATATAGAAAATGGTACCAAAACCATTGAAAGTAGAAAATAATCGTAATTTTTTGTTCGAGTGAAAGCGAAAGAAAACGGAACCTTTTTTGATTAATGAAAATTTTCATGGTTCAGGTGAGATTGACTCAAGGTATTTGACTATTATAATGAATATTCATATAAGAGTATTTCGATTCTCCTACCATCATAATAATTATATCTTTATCACAGGTGTGTACAAATTGGATACCAACAAGTTAATGATTCTCATTTTACCTTTTAGAAAATCTACCGGGCAGAAAAGCAAAAAAAAAAGAAAGAATAAAATTTTTGGACTTTGTATGATTCCAACCGAAAATATGAATTTTCTCCTAGTGTGTTTTATGTGGAAAATCAACAAATTCTTTTTAAAAGGTAAAGAATATAATAAAAAGTACTATTTTTCATTTAAAACTCTCTGTTGCATATTTATCGTTAGTTTAACTACGGTAGAGGTTTTTGTAACTTCAATTATATAAATGTTTGGGACTAAAAGTTTATTTTATTTCCAGGTTGGCAGGTACAACATTGTTCATTCATAATTGGGATAAATTGAAAGGATGTCATTTTAATTATTTTATATTCATCGAGTGGAGAGAGATATGGTATAGAGCTAAACAGCAGGAATACGAATAGTTGACTGCAATCAACATGTAGGGGGTATAAGATGGCTATTTATGTGTAATTTCTGACACCAATAGGATTGAGCACTTTAAATATTCAACCAAGGGATAATGGAACACTGCTAGATTACAACTGATTTAATGGCATATGCTTTACCGACAAATTTGATGTGGAGTTAGTAATTTTAGTAGTAGTACTTGAAAAATCCAATTCAATGATTTTAGATAAGAAGAGCTTCTTAGGATCAATAGTGGAAAATTATTTTTGATATTAGATTTTATCAAATGTATCTAAATGACCATATACTTCACATATTTAAAATGATTGGATAACACAATGCCCATAGTTATGATGGTTGGTATAAATATTTTTATTTTCCGGATTATATCGTTTTATGTGTTTTTTCTGTTGGTTGCTTACCATAGCCAATAATGGTTTACTATTTTCTTTTTTATTCGATAAAATGTATTTTAGGTTGTTATACGAAGTCAAAATGAAATTGAAGAAAATAATTTTACGAAAATAGAAGATGGGAACTTATTGGAAGAAAATATGGATAAACTGTTTTTTTTATCAGAGAATCATAAATTTTGGTATTTTCTTGTCCTTGGAGCTAAAGGCCTAACGATGTAAAAGCGACCAGCACATTGGATAAAAAATAAGAACAAAATAAGAGACACAGAGTGAGTCAGAACCACGAAAATATTTTATTACTTTTTCCCTATTCAAGTGTAGAATATTACCAAATATTGGTTGTAATACTGAATGGAACAGTGAAGGCAATTTCTTGTAACTTGAAGTGATACTTGGAAAGTTTTATATCGAATGTTGTAAATTCAACGCCATGGCAGCGAAAATAATTCAATGTTTCGACAAAAGAAAAATAATGGTACACGGGGTCTTGTAAGAAGAAATAAATACGTGAAATTTAAGTATTTTGCCATAAATTTGTGGAATCCATTTGAGCATTTATGTTTCCTTATTGCTATTGAGTACCGGAGGTGAACTCTGTTTATTTTATTTCATCTAATAATAATTTGATATTTTACAATTATTATTTTTGGTCCGGTAATGTTGTTCGTGAAATGAAAATAATGGAAGATTTTGTGGTGGTCGCTTAGATTTTTTTATAAAGAGCTTTTTTTACCGTCTTAGTTTTCAACTGAATTTGGAGACAAAAGAGTGATTAACAATTCACGTTGTTTAAATTATATTTTTCACCGACAGAATTATTGGTACTTGATTTTATGTATCCTGGTTGTTGTTCAGTTATTAATGTGTTGCTAAGTGAACATATAATAGAGCTTTTCTTTCTTTAATGTAAAGTCATTAAAACAAGAAAATATGATTAGGTGAAATTTTTATTTTATGAAAATATATTGCACTGTCGTTATTTTTTATTGGTTTCTTATTGTATTTTCTTTTTATTGACAAGGTTAATTTCATTTGTAATGATGTGGTGGGTTGGGGCAGCTATAAAAATGTGTGAAAAATTGACATTTTAAATATCTCCATGAATACAAGTGAATATGTTTATTTTGGTAAATTGTATAACATTGAAGCATATGTTCCTGTGTTATTCGTGGGCCAATAAAATATTTTAATGAAAACCGCATAATACTTGAAATATGAATTTTATTCATCCGGTTTACTGACTTTTATGTTGCGTAGGTGAGCAGATTGTGATACCGTACTGAGTCAAATCTTGTCTTTTATGCTTGAATGACACCATATAAAAGATTGGTTGAAACAATTTCCCAATAGATATGAATGTAAAAACATGTTTTTCATTGAATGTGGGATAGTGATCATTTGTCAGTATTTCATTAAACAATCATATTTGTTTTTCCGTTTCGATTTTCAACTGGTTACTTACTTGTTATTATAATATTGAGTTTATTCAGTGCCAATCTTTAGTTTAGTTTTTTCCCGAATGGTGTAATATGAAATTTTTTAAAGTTAAACAAAGCATATGGATTTAATGGTTGACAGAATTCACACCTGGCGTGGCCAATCATACGATTTACGTTGATTGGCAAGTAGAATGGAAGATGAAAAATAAAAAAGTTTTATTCTCTAGCAATTTCAATTCAACGGCTCATTGACCGAATCTGTTAAAATCAGTAATGTGACCGGATGTCACATTTTCCACTGTACGACAGTAACAAATTTCTTTATTTGAAAATCGGAATTAAATGACAAGAACGACACCTTATTTTTAGTCAACCAATTCGAAGTATTTAATTTTTTGTTTTATCGTTGAACTGTTTCGTTTCTCCATTTATCATGAGGCGAGGTGCAAAAGGATTTTCATAATATTGGAATGAAATGTAAATGTAAAAATTTTCCCATACAATATTTGAACGAGGAAAAATGAATATTTTGTATATTTATGTTATACATTTACCATGATATTTTCATATGTATACGTATGTAAGTTGGAGACAAGTTACTGAGAGTGACTGTTTGAAATACACTAGAAAGACTCTGCCTGGATAATGGAAACAGCTGAAAGACAGAAAAGCATAATATAAAAGTATTCGTTATATTCGAACCGAATGCAAATAGAAAATGTTTAAAATAAAAGAATAAGAAAAAATTGTTGAACTTTTTCACAAATTTTATTAAAATATGTCATGCGAATAATATTTTTCCTCAAAATTGTTATATTGCATAATGTTGGCACTCTTCACCGTATGTTAAGTAACTATGTGAGATATTCTACAAGAAAGCGTTATGAATACTATTTTGAAAACGATTCTTACATTCAATCATATACCAATTTTCCATATGCGGTGGTAAAAGAAGAGAAAATCTATTTTTTTTTCGTTGGTCTTGTTCGCGCAATGACACGTTAAAATGATTTGTTGCAGTATCGTGAAGAAGTGTATCATCATCATCATATGGAAAACGTATATAATTTACCATTACATAGGAATCAGTAAAAATGAAATTGTATAGATCATATGCAATTGGACGATTTGAAGTGTAAATGATTTTCAAGAATATTTTAAAAAGAAAAATAATATTTCTAAGTGGGATGATATTCAAGAGTGTAGTTCAAAATTGACGAATTCTGTTTGAGTGACAAACTAGATGAGATTTAATAAAAACACGATTCAATTGATGTTCAATAGCCAGGCGCAACTAGATGATGTCTAAGAGTGAGTTTAGTAATGTAATTGTTAAATTCTTAGCTGTTTAGACGATAAATTGCAAACATGAATAGGTAAAATGGTGTTGAGTACAGATCCTTGAAGATAATTCGATAAATGTTACTAATATGCAAGGAATTTTGTTTCAACTTACGAATTAGATCAAGACACTAATTCTTTTTAATTTCACCGATTAAACTAACTGTTTGGCATGTTCAGCTCAAATTGGGCAGACAGATTAACTTGATACCACTTTATACGGCAACATATACGTAATTTCAAGTTGAATGTACCAGATGTCAGACAAAGTGATCATTTGTAAAAAAATTCAATTAAAAAATTGTAAAAGATCCCATTGTAAGTTTCTACTAACACCGTCAATATTTAAATAGATTAGATAAGATGATTTGGATACGGTTTTTACCATCTGGCTAAAGTTCATGGTGATACCTTTAAACGTGCCCATAATATAACATTGATTTTCCATTGGAAAATTGAATTCAATTTTTATTTTTTTTCTTTGTTAATCTATGATTGGGAAAACGATTTTTTTGGTGCTATTCAACTTGTAATTTTATTTGGTGTTTATTTATCCATAGTTCGTTTTAAAGAATAAACTCTGATGTGTAAACTGTTGAAAATAAAGAATGTCAGTGGATAAAAGAGTGAACTAATGAAAAAAGGGTTATAAATTTTGAAAATAGAAGAAAAGCACGATTAAATTTATGGGATCCCAACACGCCATCATCATTTGTTCGATCACTGTTTGGTTCTGATACACAATTGGCAGATTGTGTTTGATCCTTTTTTTCTGTTTTTGTTGTTCTTCGATAACATTACACAGAGGTTAGATTCCTTTAGCCTTTAACAGAATAATGGGGGATGGTGTATTCCTGGGTGAGCAGTTGGGCCTAATCAAAGAATACAAAATAAATAAAATTGAAATCTATTGAAGCCGTACTCTAGTTTATAATAAACATTTTTTTGGTTTCTGTATACGTTTCGTTACCACACTTCGCGTGTTATGAAGGACAAGTAAATTGAAAATGGTATCATATTGAATAACTGACTAAATTGAAGTTAAACTGAATGTATCATGAGATGGTTATTACATGCCAAAACATCATTGTGTGATTCTTTCTCCCTTTATACTTAAAAATGCTCCCTATAATTTTGATTTCTATCCTATTATTAACGGATATCATTTACTTTGCTCTTTGTGAGAGAAAAAATAAATCGCCGTATAGTTAAATCTCATTGAATCCATTGATTGAGTATTTTATTTTTACTAACACGTCATCCGGATGTATCAATGAGGTGGAAGGTTAAAAATAAAAGATATTTTTCCTGTATTTAGAATGAAACACTTAAGATGCGTATAAAAAAGAGTGAGTAGCTAAAAATAAAAAAAAAAATTGCAAACAAATGGAAATGTCACTTATCAAGATTAGTCGATGGATTTCAAATTTTATATGCTATGGGGTCGGTCTTGTTTAATGCGGTATCCAATCTTGTGAATTGAAGTGTACTCCAGTGACATTCACCTATCAATATCCGATTTAATATGAAATGAATGGTGAACATTCACTGTGATTAGAGTATCTCTGTATGTATCTTCTGTTTTTTTGTGTTGTCTATTTGAAAGGGGTTTAGAAGAGATGCCTTTACATTTGGATCTAACAAGAACTAGTATAGCGCGGAGTATTAGAATTCAGTTTAACCCAATCCGAAAAGGGAATAACGGTTGAAATGATTTGTACATTGCAATAATAGAAAATGCAATCAATATGAATGGAGAAAATTTGTTTTTAACCTTCTGGCCATTCATCAAATAGATTTTGGTGGGTTGAAATTGCCATTGGTACTTGAGAAAGAGGAGGATGAGGTGGAATCAGTGACTATAAACATTTTGGTTCAAACACTTCACTTATTTATGGGTGCCAGTTAAAGACGATAGAAAACCATCAATGATGTAAAATTCTACAAATAAATTTAGATGAAGATAAGCATAAATTGATTTGTCCCATATAATAAAAATGGTAGAGAAAAATATCGGATCCTATTACAATCGTTATATTGGTTGTACTGTAACGGATATGGTTTCTGGTATGTCGAAAATTCGCGCTCAGTTGGATACTATTGACCGATTTTCTTTTCATTTTGGTTGTGGGTGGTGGCCGTTATTCTTTTAAAGATTTCCTTGGAATATTTTGTTTTAATTTTCATCAGTTTTCCCTCTTTTTTGTTGCTGGTTTGGAATTCGACACTTAAAGTAATGCAAATTAAGTTGATTGTTGAATTTAATGTAATATGATTTTTAGGTGGAATTTAGTTTCAATTGATATTGATTCAATAGACGGAATGAAATATGAGAAGTTCTTTTCTTTATTATTTGTTGATGAAAAACATTGTAGCCACTTGAGCGGTATTTTAGACAATGAATATATTGAATTTAATATGATTCAAATGAATATTAATAATGCACTTAGTTTTGTTCATTTTGATATATTCTTTGTAAGCAATATTTTCTTATTTGAATATTTACAATTGAATTCATTGGATTTATGTTCTTCATGGGATTGTTCACACCTAAATTCTTTAATGTATCTAACTAACAATTCTCTTTGCCATTATAATAAAACTTTAGCTTTCGGTATTAGTTTTTGGATTTTGTTTCTTTGAATTTGTTTGCCATTTCATAAAATTCAAAAGGAACTAACTATTCCGATTGTTCAATTCTTGAAATATTCTCGGGTTTTCTAAAATATGGATTCTTTTATAATGGAAATTGTTGTGAAAATGTTTAGTAAAAAAGTTTTGTTTATGGTTTACAGATAGGTGAATGTGTTATTTGTTTATGTCCCAATGAAAATCCTATTTTTGCTATATTCTACACATTGGTATAGTCGTGGTAATATTTCAATGGTAATTCGAGTTTACCCAACAAATCGAAAAGAAAATAAAAAAATTAAAACATTTTCCATGCAAAATAAAAACTGCATATGAATCAAGTGATAATGTATTACATAATTCAGTTAATTTATCACTGGTAGGTAGTTTGCATACGTTCTATTGCATACTTATACAGTTAGTTAGCATTTGTGAGTATTATTTGGTAAACGATGTAGTTGTTTGGAGTATATTTGAGAATTAAATTGATATACTGCAGTTAATTCTTTAATGATGATGAAGATGTTTGTAGAGTAATGAGGTGAATGCGACCACAAAATGGATATTAAAGTGAACGTTTTGGTGTTTTGCTGGGTGGATGAAGATAAACCACTCCAACCATATAGACAGAATCAAATGTTTTGGTACATAGAATGGGTTGGTGTACCACCTCACATAAAAAAACCGTAAAGAGTTAGAATTTAACTTCAATTAAACGGTTGGTGCAATGTAAAAGCAATTACACTTGTGAGGTTTATTTTAATTTCATCCATTGTGCAATTAGAATGCAATTAAGCTGTATTTTATCATGAACCAAAAAATAGTTACCAAAATTAAATTTTATCATAGCAATTTATCGACTTTTCGCCATAGACATCTGATAATACAGATTATTTCGAACTAAATGAAGTGTAGGGGGTTCCTATCCCTTCGTATAGGAATAGCACTCAAATCAAATGATAACAACATAATGCACGTCTAATCACATCTTTGCTTTTGGTTAAAATGAATTTGGGGAATAAAAACATTTGAAATCCACAAAATATTGGCCAAAACCAAATGAACAGTAGTCAATGTGTGGCAAAATAAAAGTTTTTTCTTTTTCTCTATTTCCTTTTAGGGAAAAATTAACCGGATGGATTTTATACGACATAAATGTTTTAAATTTAAAATGAATGGAAAACATATAATTCAAATATCATGATTTTTAAAATAGTTACAAATTAAATTCGATCGTTTACCTAAGGATAGTGAAGCGTATAATACTATTTCCACATATAAACTAAAAATGAACATTAAATTTATTGATTCTTTCTCTGATTTTCTTTTTATCATTTACCAATTGAATGGTATTTGAGTTTTATAGCGAATACTCTATCATCACACTGTTGTAGTACATGTGGAGTAAATAAACATAGAATGAGTGAACGGATTGTGTGTTATTTTAGCAAACGAGTAATCACTATTAAGAAAATGTAACGACAATTTTATCAGACAATACTTGTGTGGTCTTTTCCATACAATGGTACAGATACAATTCACTCAAGTGGATGATTGTTTAGTAAAACAACGAGATAATATTCGCATAATGTTTTATTCGGTTAACATGTAACACAAAAGACAAGCAAACGATTATGCTGTTTTGGTAAAGGGGAGAACAGTATCTGCCAAGTAGTGTATCTTTTTGCAATTGAAAAGAGGATTTTTGTTGTTTTTTTTTTATTTTATTGTATATCCACAGTTTGATCTTGAAATGGAAGACAAAACTAAGTAGGAAATCCGTATTTTCCATTTTTCTTATAATTTTCTATTATTCTAAGTCTGTTGTTACTTTTTTTTTATATGTACGTATTATTATTGCACAGTTGAGTGTATTTTCTGTAAGATATTAATGTAAAAGATTCATACTTTAATCTGGAGAAATTCGATGATAACTCAATGAGAATTTCGTATTGCAAATAAGACCTAAATAGTTAAAGTGTTATCAAGACTGTTTATATGAAAATAGATAACAAAGAGTTGATAAGCAAATTCTTTATATCAACGAGTGAAGGCATAAAATACAAACTTAAAGTTTTAACATAAGAATAAAAGAAAAACTGAATTGTACTGTTCACTTTGATATGGGATTTACAAATGCATTTGCTTAGATCCATCAAACAAACGATATGGGTGGCTGTTTTTTTTAAGTTGCTTTTTGCCGAGTCAAAATAATGGATACTAATATTTGTGTTTTTTCTTTACTCTCATATAGTCAATAGAGACTAAGGCGTTTGTATAAAGATAACAACAACATTTGCGAAATAGAAGAAAACTATAGCACTTTGAGTGGCAAAATAAATGAAGAAAGAAGGCGTTCGAACGTAAAAAAGGAAAATTGAAAGAAAAAACAGATACAAACTATACATTCAGATATTTGAAGTTGTGGTAGAAACAAAACGAGAAACGATCTAAGGGTGGGTTTTCATCAAGAGCTAACTAAAATATCGTTGAGCCAAAAAATGTGAACATTCATCAATGGAATTGTTCATAAGATCACCGTACATAATATGCTGGGGGTAAAAGTGTTTGTGGAATGATACGACACATACAACAACAAGGGAGAAAATAGGAGATTTCTAGAGCACTTGAAAGTGTAATATAGTTTTATCATTTACCATTTATAACTACACAGTTCTAAATAGTTGTATATGATGAAAGTCTTTTGGTATTTTGTAATCTTGAAGTGTTTCGATGTCGATTATATCACAAATAATAAGAAATTGGAGCAAACAAATAATGTTCATTTCAATTTATCCATGTTATAAGTTCACTTGCTTTTGTCTTTTTTATTCACTTCGTTTTTAAAGTGACTATATCCAAGATGTAATGGATTGGGGGTTGGGAGTTGGGTATTGGGGATTGGTTTTCGGTTTCAGTCAATTTCAGTTTGATGGCAGATTGTGCTTTTTATGCCATTAAATTAGATGCAAGTTGTAGGTTTTTTATTTTCTTCTTACAGAATCGAATTCAATTGATTCGTACTGAATCGATCAGATAGAAAAATATTATCATTCAGTTTATTAGAAAAACGTTTCGTAAATTTCGTTATTGGAAATCTTCAAACTAAGGAGATAGAAAAGAAAAACTAGAGGAGGTAAAACAGATAATAATAAATATTTTCCTATTTTGTCGATTGATGAAATGTCAGCCACAGAAAATTTGATTACACAAATTGTTATGGAGTAAAAATGAGAAAACCGATTGGCCTTGTAGTCCCTCAAAATCCTCTATTGGTTTGTCACTTTGAATTTAGATGAGAATTAGTGGAAAAGATATGCCTTGTGTATGCCACAAATAAAAAATAAATTTTATTCTTGTGAAAATTTTCTAACTCGTGTGATTGAATTCCAATATTCAATATATAAAATGGATAATATAAATTTCAATTACCAATAATTCCATTTCCATGAGATGAGATAAAATAATTTTATATGTTTCTTTGGCCATTAAAGATAATTTTATTGGGGTAGGTGAATTGATTTTATATGTAATATAATGAACGAATTGATCGAAATGCGAGTGATATGAACGAAGAGTAAAATGATTCGAAATGTTAGTTTTTTCGTGTGTTTGCTGATTTGTTTTTTTCGTTTTACTAGCTGTTTTCTGTTGTTTTAACAGAGGGTAGTGAGTATGTTTTTTTTTCTTCTGGTTGCCAAATGAATTGTAATGGCATTGGAATATCCCGTTGGGATATGTTCATCTCTGCATGATTACATGACATTGGTTTGATGGCGAATAAGTCATTGATTCCATCGAATGAAATATCGATTGCGGGTTTTTATTTTATTTCTGAATTTCCTGTCATGGAGACAGACAGAATTTGCGAATCAAAATGAATAGAAAAATTCGATTCACTTTTATATGGAATCAGGTTTAACATATGAAAGAATTTCGTATGAAATCATTCGAGATTAGTTGCGTTTTTTTGTTTCCCTTTATCGTAAATGAGTAGAGTAATTGAGAGTGAATTAAAAAAATACATTGAATTTAGTGAATTGATATTTAATAGTCGTTTAAAGGGGGGTGACTGGTTGGATGATACGAGAAATCACGTTTTTGGATGACATGAACATGCTGATTGGATTATATGGCATCATCTAAGTATGTAGTATAATGATATAGACATTACCAAATATTTAGTGCATTAGACCGCAGTGAAGAATTATTATTATCATCATCGTTGGGAAGGAAAATCCAATAAATTTAATGGGATACTGTCCTATGAAAACATACTCTATATATTTTACATTCGCCTTTATTTTTATATCCTTTATCGTGATATAATGGCAGAACGGGAGAACCAACATGGTTTATGTTATTACGGGGTTTTAGATGGTTGGTGGAAGGGTATACAATTTGCTTCATATTTTTAGAATTATTTTTGACAGTTACTGCGATATTGGTTAATAGATTATTTCGGAATTCACTGAATTTTAGTTGTGGCACACAATTCACTGATTCCAAATGTATAGAATACTTTTTTTCTGGAAAATAAAGGAACTTTTCATTTCGATATTTTTTACTTTTTTGTAAATAACTACGATATTCAAAAGATGAAAACTGAAACGTTTTTTGTATGAAATCAAATTTGAAAGATTTCATCACTGAATTTATTCAAAAGTTATAACCGTTTTCGTTCGATAAGAATTAAATGGATTTTTATCAAATTTCTTATTTTATATTAAATTCAATGAGGTACATAATGTTTTTCAAAGGTACTTCGTAGAACAACAATAGAAAGGAAAAACTCAGTATTTCTATCATAATAATTCAATCGATATGGTGAATTTGATGAAGCATTAGACAAATAATTGAAGATTATGTTCAATGTATCAGTTTTGTGTTTTCGTTGGTGAAAATCGAATGGAAATAGGAGTACATAGAAAAAGGATAAATGAAAATTGAATGTTTTTCCTTTGATCGTAGGTCGTGAATAATACCGAGATGATCTGACCTTAATGTATTTAAAATTGGGGGTAGAGTCTAAATATTTTAGTTTTTTCTTTTTCCCCTTTTGTTGCTATGCTCGACAAGAATTGTGAAATTTATGCAATGAACAAATGAGAATATCGTTTTGAAGACGTTTATTCATTTCCAGATCAACAATTTTCATGTTTAAAGTATAGAATTGGGAAACATTTTATAAAAACTCTCAAACAGTTTTTTTCTATCACTTCCCAGAATAAAGAAAAGCGTAAAAGAGTTGAAAGTATTTAAACAGAAAATATTCGATTCTCAGTTATCTTGTAATACTTCTTAGGTTTTGCTATTTCATTCCTGAATGCCACAAAAAGAAAACAAATAGAGGATCAAAAGGAAAAAAATAAACGAAAGAATTACAATAATAACAGTTTGCAGTTGTACAAACAATTGACTTTTCTTTAAAAAATGAATTTAACTTCTACCAAGTATTTATTATTGTAAGAAGAAAACCAATAATTTTGATTGCATTTCCGATTATGTGAAAATTGTAAAAGTTTTCTTAATTTTATTCAACAAGAAAAGAATCAGTCTATATCGGCTATAAGAAATATATTGAGAGAAATTTGATTAATGAAATTTGAAAAGCTATTTTTGTAGTTTGAAATAAGAATATCATGAATTACCTGAATTCGATTGAGTTTCTGTTGAATAATCCATCTGTGGTAACAGATTCACCTTAAAATTTGGGTCCTTCCGTAAAAAAATAATCTATTTTTTAAAGTGATGATCTATATGACAACAGAAAAGTCTATAAAAACATGATTGAAAATGAAAATCATTTGCCTTGTCAAACAATTACTATGTCCTCATTTACCTTTTCGCAATAGAGAAAAAAAAATACTTTTTCTTTCAAGTAATCAAAAATATTCCAAACGGTTGAAAGAAGGTTAACCGATAAGAATGAAAAAATGAATTTGGAAGATGATCAACTTCATTATCATTTATCTAGTGCTTGAAAATTCGTACAAAAAATGGTAAACTTTATATTGTGTGGAATGAAAAAAATCGTGTTTTTTTTTTGTTTTAAGTATACTAAGAACAAATTTCCGGTAATCTTTCAATTCATATTTAATTGAGGAACTTATTTCTTTAGTTGATAAAGAAAAATGAGCCAAAACCAATGGTTCATCGTTTATTTTTTTTTGTATTTCAATTACCGTGAGATGCTTAGTAAACTGTATTCTTATCGAGTTTGTTAGTAAATCGAATTCATGGTGTAACTATTTTCTTTTTTGAAATGAATTTATTCCTTTAAACGATTTGCAAATGACAATTTCCTAATCTGATCACACTACGGATTGTTGTTTTCTACGTTTCTTTTGGATAGCTCATATAAATTGTCCCGTTAAGATAGAAAGAAAGGATATGAAAAGAAACACCTGGTGGTACTTTGTCTCACACTTTTGGTTTTTGGCTTGAAGTATTAGCATGTCATTAAGGTGTTTTATTTTTTTTCCTTACTGTCTTTTGTAAAAGAGAACATTTTCCTATTAATGTTCATTATATAGTATGGAATTGAATCATAAATTTTTATTCTTCAGATATTTTAACTGAGTTTTTTATGTGAAATAATAAATTACTTATAATATCCGGTTTTAACATTGAATAGAATAGAATATTTTCACATTCATTGTTAGTATAATTATCATCCCTTATTTTCTCTGTTCTTAATTTTTTTTTATTTAAACTTAATTTGTACCAAGACAATGAATAAAATTGTAGGGAATGAAGTTTAACCATCAAACACAATTATTCACACTTTCCATAAATACCTCCCAATAGTTAAGTCTTGTATAGAATTAAACGGGTGATGACGGCAGTATTAGATTACACATAACAAGAACATTTGAGTTTTGTACAGACGATTTTCTGTCCTATTGCTGGTATTCATCTGAGGTGTGGCATAACTGATTCTATGTTATGCTGAATGTATAATAATACAATAAAATTAATTACCTGTTTTATGATATGGCTTTTTCTTATATGGCAAAAATTGAATGTAATTAAATTTTCTTAAATGTTATTAAGCACGTGATATAATTTTATTACGTCTCTGCCTGGTAATTTTTATTTTTCTTGAGTATTGGCATTGTGTGTTTTCATAGTTTTTGTTTGGGGAATTTCAGTACTGAACGGTTGAAATAGAACTAAACCCAAAACGAGAAGAATGAAATTTTAGTCCATTAATATGTAATCCGACTGATTAATAGTGTTAACAGAATCTTCTATGGTATTATCATAGTTTATTTATATTAGACAATATTAAACGGTTTTTGCTTTGCATCGCATTGCCCCAATGATTTATGACATGAATATTTTCATAATTTTCTTAGTTTTATATTGATTTTATTGATGTTTTCAGTGTTATCCCAGATTTTATCATCGACGGGGTGTTATGCAACACCAAGTTAATGTAATACATTCAATAGTAATAATTTTTTTTTCACGGATATTTAGCAAATAAATATGTACACAGAGAATTTTCATATTTTAAAAGTTTTGTGTATGTATGGAAGTCACAAAATAAAAAAGTTTTGTTGGTGATCATTTGATACTTAAAACTTTGATGTTTTTACAATGTAAACCACTGTTTTAAGTTTATAATTAGGTAGAGTTTGGGCGATAAATTTCTATGGGGATTCATGGAGGTAGTTTCACTTTACTGTCTCTAGTGAATTATCATTGTTCGCGTTCTGAACTCTTGGGATGTAAATATTATTGATAGTTTGGAAAATTCACAAGAATTCTAATTGTATGGTGTCGCATCTTGAGGTGAATTTTGAATTTTCATACATGAATACCGTATTTCCTCACCTCAGTGTTAGAGAACAGTGGAAAATTTAAATGAAACTTTACGAAGTTGACCACATTAACACTACGGATGCAATTATAAGTTGAAAACTATGAAAAGAAATTAGTTATAAAATAGTTTAAATAATTGTTAAACTCTGGATGCATAAATTGACATCTTATGCTGTTGAATTTTCATTTATACACAAACTAATGCATGTGTGTGAAGTAGAAAAATTGCAATTTTTAATTTAATCGAGTAGAATGTAACCTTTCTTGTCATATTTTATGGGAAACTAACAATTAGGTTACACATTTTATGTTACAAAATATTGGCGGAATATAAACTGGCATTTCGTTTCAACAAGCACTTCCCACTAATTCACTAGTTGATGGTTTTGTTGTATGTGGATGACTTAAAACGACATCATCACCTTACAAGCTGTTTCCCAGAAAAGGTATGCTGATTTAAATTATTATGACATAATAAAGGCTAATAAGACATCGAATGCATAAAACTGTCTGAATAAGAATAGATAGAAATTATAAGAATAAAAAAACCTCCATGGATGCGAAGAATTAAAGGCGATGGTAAAAGTTTTTCATTGACAAATTCACATCATAGCTAAGATGTTTTTCACATAAAGCTTTTTATTCCACTACAAAAGTTTTTTTGTTATGGCAACATTTTTGGAATATTTCATACGTATGTGTAACACTGCTATTTTCCTATAAGAAATTTTGTGATATTTCTTATCATCTTTATATAGTCAATATTTTGGTTAATATACAAGTTTACTTGTGCATAAATTATTACATGTGCATTCTTTATAAATATCGGCTTTCTTGTTGGGTAGGTAAAAGTTTTATGTTTTTTTCAAAAATATAAATTCGTTTCAACTTAAAATTCTTTTTGTGTAAGAATAGTAAACGAGTTAATGCAAAAGTCTCGGTTGAGCTAAATGGAAATAGACTGCAAGAAGATACAGTTAGGGGTTCTATGTAAATTGAGTTGTTTAATCTTCTTTTTTGTAGAATGTTTTGCGTTGAAGAAAGCTCTAGTGTTCAGAAGCTCATTTTTCCTTGTTGTGAAAATCATTGATGTGAAACCATGTATGGACTTCGTTATGGCAAATGGTCGATAGTGAACTAATGAAATTTATCAGAAAACACATGGAGAATCAGTATAGTGTAATATGCAATATTGATGTGAAGAAATAAAATAAGAAAATCTGCATAAAATGCACTTAACTTTTGTAATAATAAAATCTTCTAGCGTTGAATTAGTTGCAAAAGTTTATTTCTGAATGACTTGAAGTTCGCGATTTTTGTCCGGGTGGGTGGCGATATACCGACTAAATCGAAAATTAGGGGGGACGATGAAAAAGTTTATCATGTGAAGACAACTTGTATTAAATTGAAACGGTGTACAGATTGCCTGATGTGCATATTGAAGTCAACTTAATAACATATTTCGATTTTCTGGGGGTTTTACCCTTATGTATTTAATGCATATACAGCAATATGATAACGTCCAATATATGTGAATATTGTTATATAATAATAAGATGATACGTTGATAGTTAAGTTTTCATCATTACTTTTGGTTTGGTGGAGAAAATAGTTTATGAGGTAAATCACTGTGATAATGTGAAAACTTTCAAAATAATATTCGTTATCTGGGTATCTGAAAATTGTCATTTTGGCAATAAAATGAAATTTTATTAAATTGCATTAATTTAGAGAATTCCTATTAAATAATGAATGAACTGAAAGGATTACTGGAATTCAGTTTGGAATGAGTGAATTAACAAAATGAGACAATCTTCTTAAAATTGAAATGTTTTGCTTACAAACAGTTGCTCTATTTCCAGTATTCCATAAGCTAACTGAATTATGTTGTTTTTTATTCTTTTGAACCATCAATGTATATTCATTTGTAATTCCATTAATTGGATCATTTTCAAAGAAATTGAATGCTAGAACGGTTTATTTGATTAGGTTTTCTAACACTTTTGTTGATCCTTTAGAGATGTCGTTTCACCTCGTACGAATATCGTTCATTGAAGTTTCTTAATCAAATAAAAGTAATACGTTTGTGAGCAATTCAATATTGTATGTTACTAAAATATAAATTTAAAAAAGTTATTTGATGTAAATTGTAACATAACTTGTATGGGAAATTACAAAACTGTTATTAATCAATAAACCCACAATTTTAATCTCTTAAATTGATCACTTTTCAAAAACACTATGCTTTTAGGTGGAAATAGTAACAACGAACGAACCACATGTTTGACATATGTTTGGTAAATAGCAGTAACTTTCTTTGTGGAAAATACAGAGAATATAACACTAAAAACATTAAGTTTTGATTTTGAAGTAAAACATTTTCCGATTTGTGTATTATTTTTTCTTTAATTTTTCATAAAGAAGTTTTTCTATGAAAATTTGTTATTTTACCTGTCACGAATAAAAATTTTACTCGTTAGATTTTCATGTTCACCTGTGGCTAACATAACATTTTATCATATAAATTGAAAACGAATGAAAAAAAAATGGAGAAAATTTTAAGGTGTTATCAAGTACATTATAATCATAAAAGAGTGGTAATAATCGTGTTAAACTATATGTAGTTGCTGCTCAGTTTTGCAACTAAATAGACTTTTTTGTTGCATTAAAATGGTGCAATGAATTGAACATAAGCTCTCATTTTGGTTAGAATATACTTACATTTTTCCACCTTTTACTTAAGACAATTCATTTAGTTCTATGGGTACACAGTTAAATGAACCGAATGCACAAAAAGACACAAAACTCATGTTTCAAGCCAACTGTTCTATTTTTTTAAACGAATGCATCGTTTCAATATAATTCAATGCTGAGAATCTCAATGTATTCATCTGTTAAAACCATTCCGGAATGAAGTAACAAGAATAAGGTGTCCCATCATAAATCAGAAACCAATCATTTGTAATATCAAGATGGTGAAATCTATGAGAATTAGTTTGTTGTAAAATGGCTGAAGTCTTATGAGCAGTTCTTTATACAGCCATTAATTGAATTACATGTTCGAATTTTCTCAATAGGTGGGTGATAGTAGAAATTGTGATTTTATTTGAGATAGTGGCAATGCCAGGTGTCTATTTGGTTTATTGAATTTGGATCAATTCCAATTGTTTTAATTATTTGAAATATTTTGTTCCAAAATTTACTGGCACAAAATCTTTTGGTGGTCGATTTCACACCGAAAAACGATAAACCGCAAACACACCAGCCCATAAACATTATGATTTGAAATCAATTTATTATCATGCTTCTCTACGTTATTAATTCATGTTCACATCCATGTTAGAACAATTTATGTTAATTTTCTCCATTTATTTGAATATTTTGTATGATGCAAATAATTTTCTGTGGGCGTGGGTAGCGCCAGAATTGAATAACAATTAACAAGTTTTAACGGTTTTGCATTATGATAAATGTGAATCTATAGCATTGGTTAATGAATTATGCTTGTTGCTTTTAAATTTATTGAATTTTGAGTGATGTCATTACTCAGTCGTGAGGATGAGGTGGATTTAATTTTAATGTGTAACATAAGTAATACCCCGTAGGGAGATAGAATATCGTTTCAATAATTTTCAACCCTATCTAATACAAATCACCTCTTAATTCTTCAACGGAAATTTTCAATATTTGCAATTCAGTAGAAGTTTAGGCAGATACAGAGCAATGAGTACGTAAATTTGGAATAAAATTAATTTCGGTAAGATGTGATCTTCGAGTAAATTTTCATTGGCAATATCTTGTGAAAAGTTATTGATTAAATTGAATGCATCTGAATTCTTGATATCGGTTTATTTACTATTCTCAATATTATTTAGAGTCTTTACCTATTGAACACATCATTGCCTTTGTTACATCTGTGGAGCTTTTAATTGAAAATTTATTTAAATTGTGATACGGTAAAAGATTCTTATGGTGTATTAAAATGATTTTAAATTGTTTAAAATTTAGATAATTTGAATTTCCATTTGGTAATGTTTTCGATTCCAATTCACTATTGTTGATAAATATTTTATCTGTCTTTAAAATTCATTTTCGTTTTGAATGACTCCAATGTATTTGTGTTTTTTTTTTGATCGGTTAAGCAATGGAAGGAAAAACATCTCAAGACATCGCTAGCTCACCAATTCTTTCTTGTTTAAGAGAATGAGTTTTTGATTACATCCTTAGTATGTTCATATGTTGTTTTACGGTTGACATATTAGATGGTTGTAGTTCACTAGTTTCCCTATGAATATTATTCAGTTGTTACTGAGTAACATTTATTTTGAATATTATGCAACTCTATCGTGTTCTACAGACGATGAAGTTGAATTGGAAAATGAATGTTTGCAATAAAAATATTATTTTGTTTTTTTTTTTTGTTCGTATGATAACTGCAGTGAGCAATGCATTTCTGTTATATTTGGAATCATTACTACTCTTAAATACTGTATAACTGTTTACATTCAACGGTTTAATTTTCATTCTTCCGTACATTGAAAATGTAATGCAAACCAAATGATATCATTTCGTATGGTACAACAACTGATAGGATCCGATTTTATATATTTCTTGTTGCTAACTGGATACTGTATTATTATTTTTTCTTTTTCCTTTACTGTCTTGTATTTTCAATGAGAAAATATTTTCAGAATGCTTCATTTGCTGTTTACTAGTGCTTTTTTGTTGAATGTATGGATGGTTAGACGAGAAGGAAGTAATTCTATTGAGAAAAATCTGACTGACGGCATGTTATCAAGTTTAGGGAGCGAAAAGTGCAATATGATATTTTAATGTGATTTTAAAGGAATAGAAAAAAGAAATCTCAATTTTAACCGTCAACTCTTAACACTTCTGATATAAATTATTTTAATAGTGTAATATTTCATTCATGTATTTTACATAATCATGATGTTGATTATTTACCCTAGGATATTTAATATTTAGTATTCAATGGCATTAGTCTGTACATACACACTGTTTGCCAAAAGGAATCTGAAATGAACTTACCGTTAATGTTATAAGTTTCTTTTTTATTTTTGGTAATTTAAAGCTAGCGAAGGAGTAAAAGAGAGAAAATTGGAAGTAGATGAACATAAATGATTACAGGATATTTTAACTGAAGAATCTCTGTTAAGGAAACTGATTATTTGTTTCCTTCTTTTGTTATAAGTTATACACATACAATGTTAGATGTGTATAAATCAAATTCGAAATGTAAAATAATCCTGTGCTATAGATCTGTTTCATAGGTGACAAGAATTTAATTGTTATCCTTTACAATATTGAAAATTGGAACGGATACTTTGAATATTCATAGACATTTCTCTACTTGTGCTATAAAGAGAATCACTTTTCTTATAAACAATGAAACATTAGAAAACGTGTCGATTAAAATTCTATATTCGGTCAAATGCTTGAGATGTATTATACAACCAGATAGTTTAAATGGGAAAATTCGTTGAGATAAAATTAAATCGTATTACGTGCTAAGAAAACATTTATGGTCATGTTTATGTTCATAAAACATTAAAAATGTCTTAGAGGAATGAGACGATTGCTATTCTTTTTCCATTTGTTATGTTCTATGGTTAAACTTCTTATTACTGATGAACAATCTTCTGGGTTCTACTGTATGTAGCAGAATACTACCATTGAGAATGGGTCAAATTATTTGACCGAATGAGTCTTGAAAACTGATTCAATTTTTATGTTCATACTCTAAATGAATTCGAAAAATTTCCTCAAAACAATCTAGTAATATAGGACTAAAGTTTTATATCTATTTTCAGTTGAATTCAAATGGTTGAAGGTCCGGATTTTGAATATTTTCCCCATTAAATTTAACTTTTTGTTGTCCATGACAAAATGGATTTTGAGAAATTTATATTTACGATTTTGAAATCACAACAACTAAAGAAAGTTTAATTACAAGATAATACGTTAAGATGAAAATAGTTTGTGTCTGATGCATTATATTTACTGGAAAGCAATAGGGTTGACATTGCAATTGTCCTTCCACTTATTTTCGTTGAACTGAAAAGTATTGAGGCAAAACAGATGATATTATTGTAATAAAAATAAATTTAATTTAGACTTTAAGATGATGTGATATGGAAGTTTACTGACTTGAAGTGAATACACTTTTTAGTGAATTCCAATCTTTTAGGAGATATGAATTCATTCAGCATTATGCTTCAAGGAGTACTACGTACTTATATTTTGTATAATGAAAATTGTTAGCCAAACTGAAAATATGTAGCATTTGATTCAAAATGAAACATTGTTTTTTTTAGTGTCATTTCATTAGATGTAATTTCATTTACTTGGGGCAACCAAATTGTTAACCATTCGTCTTTTTCGTATGAATACAATTGTGCGACATTGAAAATTAAATGTTAAGTTTACGCATTACAATCCAGAAGTCGTAATTTTGACTTGAAACCCAAAAGAAATAAATGTGAATCCAAAAAATTGTAGTAATGTCAATAATACAACTATGGTATGTTTAGAATAACTATGGGACCTGAAAATATGGCAAAAGTTCATTTAAAAGTTTATTTATATTTCTGTTGTTTTTGCTATTGCCGTCTTATAAGTTTCATTTGTATTGCGATTTTATGTTGTTTTACTTCAACTTTAGTTTGATTGTAAACTGTACTTGCGCTTACTAAAGGGAAAAGTTTCTTCTTTGTTGTTGATGATGCCCATATGGTGTGTGTACAGACTATCACATGAAAATTATTAATTCAATTATCATTGATGAACATACATTTTTGATTTTTAATTCTCTCTTTCTGATATTTAGTCAGCAATGAGGAAGCAAATACGCAAGAAAAAATAAAATTTTGTAATAAAAAAATCGTAACGGTAATTTTACAGTACAAGTAATAGTTTTATTTAAGTTCATAACGCGTGATTGCGACATGAGTTGATTTTATAACAGAGTAAAAAAACAAGAAAATAATACGATGTCTTATTAATTTACGTGAAAGACTCGTATATTATTATCAAGATTTACTTTCCTAAGAAGATTTAATTTATGTGAATTCATGGAATTGTTTCTGTTTCATCAAAAAGCCGGTGTAAGGTGGTAATGAAGTAATTTGAAACAATCAAGTAAAAGAAAAAAATGTAATCTAACAGATCAATGTAATTAATTAACGGAAGAGATTATTGCCTTTAATTATATCTGTTATTGTCTTCATATAATCTATCATTTTGGTTGACTTAAAGACATTCAACATCTGTGGGGAAATGACATACCAATAAGCTAAATAAAACAAAAGTGTTTCATCTGATTATTTGAATCTGGACAGATATTCGTTAATTGAAATTAAATTCATTGATGTGCTTTTTATTGTCGGTATGAAGTTGATTTTTATCATCCCAAGGGGGTTTGACCGTACCTCTCAAGAGAGATAAATTCGAATTTCTTTTTGTTCATTCTCTTAAATCAAATGAAGAAACAAAATAACAAAAAAAAAATGAAACAAAATCATTTATCAAATACATCGTAACTTTCAGTGAGTGAAAATCTAAATGAAATAACCCCAAAGGATAGGACCTAAACATTCTTTCCTTATGATCGTTCTGAGGTCTTTCAGTCAATACCATTTTATTTCATATGATGTGGTATAAAAATTATACGGTCGCGGAATTGAAATATACTATTCTGAATGTCAAAATGTACCGAATGAAGCATAAAAGTTTGTTGATGCATACGTGAATATAGGTAACTTGAGGTTTCTCGTTTTTATATCGTCCTTTTTTCCAATTTTGGAATTGTACTATAGCTGATGCCCGATGGTGATGGTGGTGTGTTAACTTTCGGAGAGACCGTTGAATTGTTACTGACGGTCGATAGAAAAAGTGCTTGAAATACCATAAACGAGACCCTTTCCCAATTCCATTGGGACAAATATGGATGATGTGATTCTCATAACAAACCCATTTGTCTTCATGTATGTTGTGTTTTTTTCTCTCACCGTATTTTCTACGTTTTGTTTCGTTTATTTGCTGCTTGATATGTATTCATATTTTATTCCTATATGGGGTTTTATATTAGAGATATTCGCGTAAAAGCGACCATTCAACATGAAACAATAAATATGTTGTGATATACAAGAAACAATTTTTTGTTTTAAAGAAACATTTCATTCATGCTAGTACTATTTGGGCCATATTATAGATCGTGCAATTTACTATGACACTGTGGATAACAAAATTTTCTTATATGGGTTATTTGAACCAGAAGATAAATGCGGTACCATTGAAAATGTTTTGTCATTTAACTTGAATCCAAGTGATATTATGTAACATCTAAATTCACCTGGCTAAGAGTATCATGAGTATTGAATGTTATATTTTGTTTGTTGATTCGACTCCATCTGGAGCCATTTAATTTTCGCAATTTAAAGTTGTTCTTTATTATTGTTTCTTGATTTGTGTATGTATGTTATGCTTATTACACATTTTATATGGATCGAAGCGATGACACAGTTCTATTGGATAAATAAAACAGAAATGAAAAGACCTTGGCTATTTTACCTTGTCGCGTAATCAATGCGTAATATGACATAGAATAAACATACATTGTTGTTACATCTTTTCTGTTAAGTTATTGAGCTATCGAATTGATGTCAAGAAGGTAAAAAGGCAGAAAAACAAAGAGAAAAATATAAATTCACATTACCTCATATCTTGCGTGCTTTTACCTTTTATTTGGCAAATGTATTGTAGAGTTCTTTAAGAACAACATTGTTATGATTTACTGGAAACTGTTAACTATTAGTTTTTGTATTATTTGTTTCTTGGCAGCTAAGGATTTTTGCATCATACAAACCGTGAAATGTAAGTCATACATAATTCGTATGACATTTTTATTACTATTGTTTTGGCAGCAATAATAAAAACGTTATAGCATACAGGTGAGACATTAAATTAAATATGATAATCATTATTTGACGGTATTCCATTTTAGCAATTTAAATTTATTCTTATGAATTTGCAATTGCCATAGACCATAACACATATAATGTATGGAATTTGCAATATATGGAATAAAGATTTTTCATTAAGCTGCGCTCACAATTTTATGAAATTTCAGGAATTCATAAGTTGATCATAAGTAAAACATATTGAGAGGTTGGTATTTTCATTTGATTGGTGAAGGATTCTTCATGAAGTTATTTCAAATATTCCTAATTTTCTCATTATAAGAGTTTTGTGAGAGTGTGTGGAAAATAGTCGACAAGGTTGGAATATGGAAATTAATAGATGAAAATTAGGATTGAGTCACCCGAAAATCGCCCAGACGAGTATGGCATATTGATTGGATTTTTTTTACAATGAAATTGGACTATGGATAAGAACTAAAAATGGTAAAGTTACGTTGAGACAAAAACAGAAAATTGAACGTTCTACCTTTGATTATCATTATTATTCAAGGCATTTAGTTTATAAGGGAATATATTTGGATTTTTTGGGAATGGAAATGGTAAATTTTTAGGTTGGTTGATTATAAGCCATTTCGTGCCTGTTGGATGTACCCATTATTGACGGATTTTCACATTTCGGCCAACAATAATGTGACAGTGTAATAGAGCGTAGGGCCTTTTATTCTGATCTTTACAAATACTGATGAAATCAAGGTAATGATTTGAAACTGCTTAAGGCAAATTGTTGTTTTGTGAAAATTAACCATCGTTTGGGGGATTATTATATGAATTTTATAGAACCATATTGTACATAGTTTTTAGCAAAATAAGAATTGAAATCAGTAATATAACCAAATAAGTATTACCACACCGAAAGAATGAAAAATTCTCAGCTATCGAAAACATGTTTATTATGAATTCTGTGTTGTTATTTGATGTCATGCATAGATGAGAAAAAAGGACCTGCTCATATGTCACAATTTAATGGTTTAAAATCAACGAACCTAAACTGTCTACAACACGATGTTTGGTCGCCGTGTTAGTTTTTTCTTCATTTTGCTATCATATTCGGATGGAGGAAAAGTTTTGGACGGGAGGAAAAATATTATGTTGATACGGTTGATCTTTGACATGTAGAGTAGTACGCTTATATCGTTCCACTAACAAACCACAACATTATGAAAAATGTTTCAAGATGGAAAAACTGAAAAGAAAAAAGATATTTTCTTTTATTTTAAATTTCTATTCACGTTCATCGTTTTACATTAAAATGTTGTGCCTATAAGTATAAAACTAAAACGATAACATACAATTTTGTTTTTCCTTTTATTTATCCATTAAATTCCATAGCATTTTTATATAAAACAGTGAAAAATTTTCGTTATTGGTTTGGTTTGTATTATTGTATAATGCTTTAGGGCGACTGATGTTATATTAAATTAAATTTATTTTACTCGTTTGTTATACCAATTTATGGATAGGAATCGCGAAAAAACGCAATTGTATAATTTATAAAAAACAGAAGAGAAAATTTTTTTGGTAATTTGACCCAGATCAAAGAATATCGTGATGATGTACTTGCAAGTATTAACGCAATACGTTGGTATGATAAGAAAGGTTTTTATTTAACATTTTATCGTTCAAACAACCATATCTCTTTAAATGAATCGAAACATCATATTGTTTGTGGTTTAACTCGTGAAATGTAAAAGAGAAAATAAAAATTAATTTTATTTTATATTTTGCAGATAATCAGGTGAAACAGTTGAAGTGAACGATATTTTCCAGGAAAGAAAAAAATATTTAGTACCAGCAGCAGAGAAGGTATAGTGATAATTGCCTTTCCTCACTTCGTAACTCTAATCAGATACTGGGGCCTAGTTATATTCCTCCAAAATGGAGTAATGTAATCGCTAAAGTTACGTTTCCTTAATTCATGATAATCCGAATGTATACCAAAAAATGGTTAGGATAAACAGAATTTTTACTATATTTACTGTTCTAGTAAACACATTAATAGGTGTTACTTGAAATGGGTTCATCGTTTAAAGACATCCAAGTAAGTTCTGTTATAGTAAATAGTTAAAAGTAATACAGTTTTCTTTAGCGAAACATTTCGCCAGCTATTTCAACTAAATCTTCTTTATCAATGGCAATGAAGAAAAGTAAGATAGAATTTCGAAATTTCATTCGTTTTAGGTGTTCATCGGCTAAGCCACCGATATGACTTGCTGTTAAGTGCGGTTCTATGTATATATTTTGCGTTCAATACGGAAATGTTTTCATGAAATTAGGAAACACTTGTGATGTGCTCACGCTTAAACTCACTCGTTCGTATCATTTATTAAGTGTACATTGCAATATCGTGTGATATATAAGATGAAAATGAAGAAAGTAAGAAGAAAATGGTTTTGGATGGCGTTAATATCTCTATTTTAATGTTTTTTTTTGTATTTTATATCAGCATCTTTTCAATGGTATGCTCACCACAACTTGACAATCGAGTCCCTTAGACTGAATTGGTAGCAGTGTGACAGAGATGGTACTAGAACTTTTGATAGATCTTTAGGAAGTGATAAGTACGTGCACACATCCTTTGGCAGTTTGGTAAGCTTTTGCTTTTTCCTTATTTCTAGTACAATTTAGATAAATTGCATGTGGTAATGGGTCGGCTTTTAAACAGTAAGTTATTTGTGGCACCCATAAAAATACATTGAATAGGATTAGTTGGATCAGTACAAAATATTTTTGTCTCTCACTTTATTTTTACTTATTTTTTTTTCATGAATTATATTTTATGATATCGGTTGATTTTGTTTTACGTTTTGTTGAGGATTGGGAAAATCAACTACATAATGGTGGTAAAGATGAGCCATTGTTTTGGCATCAATTTTGTTACGAAAAATCAGCCCAACGAACGAATACGTGGCAAGGTTACAAATTAAATTATAGTTGAAATGTTTGTTGTGCGTATGACAACTGTGCGTGAGACAATTTGTTACTGATGATTATGTTGTATTGGTTCATATATCGATTGGAGCGAAGTGATTTTGTACTTGAATTTTATTAATTTCAAAGTTACTGAAATTGATCAATAGCAATGTGAAATATTCATAAGAATTTTCTAACAATCAAATGATGCTGGTGCATTAAACATGCATAAAATTGCATGTGAGGTGATTGAGATGGCATTGAATCAATATTTCATGAATCGTATTTGTATACTCTGAAATGGTAAACTGATAATTTGCAATACGCTTCATATTAACTAAATATCAGAATTGCGATTTTAAACAATTGAAAATTTATTTAGCGAATGGTATTTTATGCAAATATGAAATCTATTGGAATTTTTAATATCCAATTGGGAACATATTTCTTTGTAATATCGATACCAATAATGTTTGAGTTTATTTAAATAGGCCAATCATTATTTGATACAATATCAATAATTTACTATTGAAGAGATTTATTCCAATATAACTTCAAATGAAATTTGTTAATATCAGAATTATCAATTGTATGCAAACCGATTTACTTTTGGTGAAGTACTTCGAATTGTTTAATAATGATTTTCCACCAAATTAGATATTTCTCGTTAAGGGATGTAATATATTTCAGTGACGTGTGAGTTAGTTTAAAGCAAAAAAAGGTGTTAACATACGCTTATTGGTTTTGGTCATTTTATCCCTTGGCCGTTTTCCTGGTTAATAGTTGAAACAATTCGATTTTATTGCCAATATTCATAATAGAATTTTTGAACAATCTCTCTATGTCTGTAAATACCGTTGTGTCATGATTGTGACACAAAGCATCTTATATTTTCCATACAGTCAAAATCTGTATATGACATGATCAAGTGTGAATGCATACCAATTGTGCATAATTTACCACGAATTTACATTATATTTTACAGTTGTATTCGATTCTAGCAGATGAAATAGAGAGTTAGTTAGATTGGATTCGTTACAGATAACACTTTGGGCTACAATTTCAATCATTTGGTTTCCTTGTTTGTTACAGTTTTTGGGGATAGACGAGCAAATATAAAATACATTGTGATAGACCCACAGAAAAATTGTTCGTAGAATATAATGAAGTCACTATTCGGATAACTGCAGAAACGAGAGAAGAGTATTTATTATGTTGTTATACAATTTAATGCAAATGGACAAGGATAATTGATCATTCATTTGAAAAATGTTGTTCAAGCATAAAATCGAAATGAAATTTACCGTATTGGTGAGATGATGATGGTCCCCATTGCTTTTGCGTTCGAGATAACAAATTTTTCCCTATCTGGATCATCTCTATTGCCATCCATTGAAAGACTTGAATTTTGTAATATTACAATCCCGTCAAATGTACACGTTCTTCATCAGCCAGTTTGTATCATTCCAAAACATGGTGTGATGCGTACCAGTGTGGGACGAATGTCTATATTGTTCGATCAATTGTTGGATCAATTGATTACGGATGGAGAGAAAACTTGAAAAAACACCTATAGATAATAAGAATCGATTGATTAGGAATCCAACATAGAAGGGGTGATGCGTACAACGCAAGAAACATGGATGGATGATGGCATTTTGTATAGAAATCAACTGAGCCATAATCATATTGAATTTTTCGATATCCCATATCATTTTCATTAGAAAGGATTAGTCACACACTTTTTGAATATAAAATACTTTGCGTAGATTGTCGTTGTTTTTCTGTACTTTGGTCCTTTTATTTCATCAAGGTTTCTTCGTTGGCGCCTCCTGTTTAGCATATTAACGTGTATTGTTTGTATTGAATTTAGTAAAGTAGGATACTACTGTTATTAACCAGAGCTAAACGAATTTTCTCGTGAATAGTCATTATACGATCGGGGGGAATTTGATTTTTATATTAAAATTGTAGTGAATTCACATAAAAATTCACCACCTAAACTTTTATTCAGCGCCAAAGTAAAAACGGATGGAGAAAGTAACGTATTATCGGATATCAATGAAGTGATAAAAGGTACTTTAGTATTATACTTGCTAAGTACTAGTTATCGATATGTTTATCAATTCATAGCTAACGAACATGGAACCAAAGTATTTTATATGTTAGTTATGTCTCATAGACTCTTTAAAGGAAAAATATCGGTTTTTCGGAGGAAACCCCATTTGTGAATGCCGATATTGCGGCAATATATTCATAATATTCTTTATTCACAATTGACGGGGAAAACTTCGGCTTTTTCATACATTTGAGTGAACGCTAAACACACGTTCCTCCACTGATATTACTAACTTTCCATACAAATATAATCGCAAAGAGGCGGAGTAGAGGAAGGAATAGTATTAATCACAACAATGCTACCAACAGAACCATCCGACAATACACGATATAAATCTATTCGTCATATAAACTTTGAAGCTATCATAGGCTGAAGCGTAGCTTGTTAAATATTTTCCCCTCAATTGGGAATAAAATGTTGACTCATATCTGGCCATGTTTAGCTTCATTTCGTGGTTTAACTCAACTCGCTAAAGCTCGTTGTAGTCAACCCCCCACTCAATGAATCTAGTGCACATGGCCAGATATGATTAATATACTATTATTCGCAATCGTATCATTGAATAGAATCAATTGTTTGGTACGGTGATTTGGTATCTTATTTCAATGTCGATTTGGATAAATTCGAATGTGTGTCTCTTATTTATTGCATAAATAGATTTCGAGTGGGATACTTAAAATGCTTCAAATATACAAAGTCTTTCTTTGTTACCCAACTAGTTCAATGGGAGAAATTTAAGTATTTTATGGTGTTGCGGATTTGAAAACCCGTGGTATAAAAGAAAACATTCGGTTTAAATCAAATCAGATATTCAAGTTTTTCCTAATGAATAAATCAAATGGGTGGTGGATTCTTACATCTTCCCATGTTATCTGAAATAAATTTAAGAAGATCCTTTTTCCATTTTACCATTAAACTACTTGAATAGCTGACTGATTTATTCATGTGTGTGCCTTACATTTTCCCATTCGAGCTCAAACATGTAAACGAAAACGATGAGTGTTGATATGCTAAGTTTCTGTCTCTGTCTGTATTTTGCTTGTTTGTTTGTATGAATCTCATCACTGAATACAGTTTTTGGACGAAAGTGACATGAAAATAAAAATAAAATGGAAAGAATCTCAGAATAGAACAATCGGATCAGTTATGTGATCCATTTGATAATGGCAAGCAAAAGAAGATTTTGAATGGGTACAATGGAAATTTTTTGGTGGTTTGGCATTGAAAATGATGACGGCGTGTGAACTTAATCAGGTCACATTAAAAGGAAACTGTGATGATAACACCGTTATACCCTTGTAACCTTTTTATTTTTATTCTATTGGCAGTAGTCGAGACCAACTACATCACCCACATATTGAACACGAAGACCGAGAGAGGTCCAATGGGAATACATTAAGTCATATTGTGCTCACAATATCATTCAATAATGGTAGGAAATAAATTTGCTTTTTATCGATTCACAAGTAAATTATTTGACTCCTTAAGAGGCCAAATCCGCTTGTATACGCAACATTGAGAGGGTATACAATGTTAATGGTTGAATGATGCCATAATTGTACTACAACACAATAACAGATGAATTTGAATTCATCGAATTCAAATTGAATTAAATATTTAAATTTCTTTTGTGTATTTTAGTCAATTATTCCAATACTTAATACCGGATTATCTTAAATGGAATGTGATGTTCTGAAGTACATTAAAGAGTCACTTTCTTTTGTGCCAATAATATAAAGTTTTGATATGAAAAAAATTGAATGTGATGGTATCATCGTTTTTTTTGTTCTACTATTAATTCAAGGTAATCCACAAAAGAGAGAAATTTTACAGGTGTGTCTTGTTGATGAATTTCATTTGATTACAGGTGTAGGTGCTAACCGGAGATAACTACTTTATGAAATTTTTTTATTTCTTGAATAAATTCATATTAAAATTTATTTGATATACTAATTTATAGTGAATTTAATTGCGATTTATAAATTTGGAGTGAAGATGAATTCTTTCTTCATTTAACAAATAAGTAGAATAATGTTTTATGTTGTTTTTGTCATGGAAATGGGTCAGTGTCAAGTGAAATTATTTTTTCTTTACTTTGCTTTCTTTAACCGTTTGTGGGGAATCAAAAAATTAGCAGTTTGGTTTTGAATTGCCAAACACAACAGGAGATGTGTGAAATGGGATCCAGTTATTCCTATTCTTGGCGGTTACGTGACGGTCTTATGCTGGTTAGTGAAAATTGATGTTATGTGACGCATTCACTTTATAGTGTACAATCTTCACCAAAACTATTTTATACTGTTAAAAGTTGTTGAACATTGTTGAATGTGGCTAGGAAACATTAATTAATTCTAACTATGCAGGTATTTTGATATAGAAAACATCTAAGAGTCTCTCTTTAATGTTAATTGTTCCATAATATTATTTACAATTGGTATTTTCTTTGCATTATTCAGAAATCTCCCTATTATGCGGGAGAGTACTTAACCGGCAGTTTCTTTTTTTACAAAAATTTCTTCTCCCATTGTTTAATAAATAAGGTGAATTTATTGGCTTTACGTTTTTATTCTTTTATATTTCTGATAAGAATGCAAAATAAATTCGAATAACATTTAAGAAAAAATTATTTAGGTGAATCAAAGAAAGTGAGAAAAAACATAAAAATCATAAATATTAAATTGTTATTATGGATAATTTTATTATTTCTTATTGAGTGATGGACAAAACTTTTTATAAATTCATCTGATCAATTAAGATTTTATAGTTTTATAATGTTATAATGTAAGCACAAGTAAACCAAGGCTATTGATTATATTAAAGTGAAAGTTATTGGGCTCCACATATTCTCCGATATTCTTTATTTAACGATAAAGAAGAGAATGAGAAAACAAAATATTCATCTTCGTATTGTTTGATTTACCATATACAGTATATTTCGTTAGATTAGATTTATTTAACTCTGCCAAGATCATCGACTTTAGCGTTTTTATTTGGAATGGTTAGAAGTGTGATTGTTGACATTGTCTCATTTGTATAGAGACAGTGGAATTCGCTTATTGAACTTCATCATAGTATTCGATGTCAAGGTGAATGGTATTTGAGGCTGTTGTTCTTATTTGGAAGTGATAGACAACATGAATTTTTATGGATCTAATGAAATTTAATTTTATCTTATCATCTTTGTACATGATGGATACAATTGTTCTTCCATTAACCAGTGTTTCTAACTGATATCGTCATGCGTAGGCTGTACAGATCGTTTTACAATGCCATGGGAAGAGACGAAATGCAAAACCTCTGCTTTTCTCTGTAATGACAATATTCTGCTCATCATGTCACAAGTCTTGTGATAAAGTGTAAAAGAAAATTATTTGGAAAACCAATAAACATTCATTACTATATATGGCTACCAAATTGATATACCATCGAAGAGTTCAAATTTAAATGCATTCCAAGTGGGCTACTATTTAAATTTCATGTTTTATTATTATTGTTTTGCAATTTGTTTTTTGAAAATTTCAATTGAATTTCAATTGATTCTTTGGTGAACGATGAACTTTTTATATTTCCGTTGAAGAATTGAAATGCAATTTGACTATTTTCAATTGTAAGTAGCATAACAATTGTACTACCAGAAATAATAAAATTTTCATTGATGTAATGTTGGCTTGTCTAAACAAAAAATCGAGAACTATTATTGTTGAAAAATTGATTGGAGTCTATTTAAGTGACGGTAATGATTTCTATTTCAATTGATTACAAGTTAAGGTACCCCATTTTTAATTGAACACCTTCTGGTGTATTAAACATGATGAAAACACTTCACACGGCCGCATAAACAGCTGGAATTTATTGTTGATGATGGGCCATTTGGAGGCGAATAGCTAATTGATATTGTTTAAAATGCCGGGAGACTCTTGTTGAGCTAATCTATTGATGTATAATGTAGGCATACTAGGTAATGTTACATGATTACGTGGTACATTTTCAACTTTCTCATAATCCAATATTAAATTAAGTGTGTGGTGTCTTGAACATCATTCACCGAATTATGTTCAACCGATGGGAATAAATAGGTAAGACGAATAATGTTGTTGGTGTATTAGAGTTGGAATAATATAAGTGAGTGGTAAGCAATATAATGCTTGTGTGAAGGTATCTCACCTTTCAATATGATTCAGCTATTGCCATTGCCATTGTCAAAGTTGGGTTTCCAGGTCATTGTGCTGTACCGTAGCTTGATGGTAACAAATTGTACTTATGGTTTTTCATTCAGTTCATTCACGTCATTTTCTATTTATTTTTTTTCTTATATAAATTATGGGTTGATATACATGAATAGAAAACCAAAGAAGAAACGGACAAAAAAATACATCGAAGACTCATTAAAATCAAAATGATTGTAAAGTCAGCACGATGGATTTTAATTCGTACTTTGATGATAGAACCATTAAGATCTTGGAATCCATTTATAATAGAATGAACATAAACTGACTGTATTCACGTTTTTATATTCAATGTATTTTAAGAAAATTGAACTTAGTTGGAAAGTTCTTATGTATCGAAGAAAAATTAGTATCAAAATGTAATAGTATTTGTTCAGTAGTACATTTAGAGTATGTGGTTTTTATTATTATGTTTGTTCATTGTTCATTGCAAAATGGGGAATACAATAAGATAGAGTTGCCTAAAGGAAAAAAAAAATGATTTTTTATTATCTGAAACTGAAATGAAAACTAACAAATGAGAGACCTTGTAAGACGTTGAACAAACGTATCACTTTCTCTCTTCTCGTCTTTTTGTGGTGAGATATTTACCCGTAATCATCAGAAATTTGTTGAAGAAGACAATGCAGGACAAGAAACGAAGATACAGTCAGCATGAAAAGAAACTTATTAGATGATATCTGTTATTGTGTCTTAACAAATAAAAAACAAGAAGAGATATATGATGATTTTCATCTTCAAATTTATTATGAAGATGCATTTCTCTGCATTTTAGGTGATGTAGATCCGTTTTGACTTAATACGGTTTCCAACTTATAATGCTTTTACGATATTTGTTGTAAAATGATTAATAAAAACCCACAAGTGTTGTGGTGAAGAATATAAGATCAAATTACATGACAATGTTATTCCGGTTCTGATGGTATAGAAAGAAATACACCACACAAATGAAGAAGCGTTCAGTTAGTGATGGTACAGTTAATTCAGGTCAATTATCTAAATACTTGAAAATCAGGTAAATAAATATACTCTCACCTTTGTTGAATCGATCATCATCATTACAGTGAACTTAACCCAATGAATTTAATGAACTTTATTCGTGTTTTTATTTTCAAAAATAATATTTTTATGTTTTTATTCAAATTAAGTTTCAATAGATTTGTTTTTTCTTCATTTTTCAACATGGTTTTTATATAACATTTTAACAATAACAAAAAGACAATACATTTAAGTATACCTTATATGTTTAACTTAAGTGGAAGTTTTCTTTTCTATACAATATTATTTGCTTATTTATTATTTAGCACTAATAATACCAAATAATTACCATTTATGAACATATAAATGGTAATTTTATATGCTATACAATATAAAAGACGATGTATTCGTTCTTTTTTCGGTTACCTATTCGATAATATATTGACCAAAAAGAGTGTAATGAAAAAGAGATGAATTTTAATAATAGATTAACACATTTCGTAGTTTATTGATATATACACTAATTGCATGTACAATTATAATTAATACGAGTTGAAATGGATACACAGACTTTAATTAGAAGATTATTTGTTTCGCATTTTATTCTGTCAGATTGGAATTACATTTTAATTTACAAAAAACTGATTCACTTTGACTTCATGTTATCCACTCTATCAATGGAGAACAATTTATGGCAGCAATTTAATCAGTATCAAAATGTAAATCCCAGTTTATTATAACATCATCTAAATTCTCTTTATCATTTATCTGCGTTTTACAATTTCATTTTACCATTGAATTTATTTTTTGTTTTTTTTTTTTCGCAAGTTACAACCTTGTTATTTCGTTTAGAAAAGTTGTTCGTAAATTTAATATTTGTTTGCTTTAAATATAAATAATAATTAAATTAGAGCATTCAGTCAATCACACATTCACTAACATTTAATATCATTATGGAATTTCATCTAATAATTATTGTTTTTTTTTTATTTTGTAAAAAATTATACAACTTTCGGTTGATCTGCTAACACTTCTTGGCCAGCCGGACTATTGATGAATTCCTTTGCATCTTTATGATCGTTAAGTGCTTCTGAATTGGATTGTTGAATTTGTATTGCTTTACTTGAACCAGGTTGTTCGATGGCATTTAAAATTTGTTGTAATAAGCCTTCTGATAAGAGCTCTTGATGTGGTGGATGATCCAATGAATTACCATCACCACCGGCTAATGGATCAGCCGATTGAAATTGTAATTGGTAAGTAGCTAAATTACCTTTAATTGGAATTGATAAACCTTCTGATTTTTGTGCTGATACAATATTTAAATCACTTGGTAATCCTGGTAAATCGTTGGGTGCTATCACGCTTGTGCTAGCACTTGAACTTTTACCATCACCGGATGCAGCACCATCCGAATCATTTTTATTTTCACTGTCAATTATTGATGATACGGATGTTCGGATTTGTGTATCGAATGCCAATGAATCAGTTGGATTTGGATTACCAGAAGCTGGTGGACCATAACTTGATGCTGGTGAGTGTTCTGGTGCGGCTGGGATGCTAGCCGAACCTCCTTGATCAGCCAAATAATTGCCAGTCACTTGAACATTTGAGTACGCACCACCGATTGCTGGTACTCCATAAACTAATTGAGGCTGGAATTGTGGTCCATGACCACAGTTATGATATGCAAATTGTTGAACAGCTCTTGGCTCTTGGATCAATGGTAATGCTTGGGCAAATTGATTTAAATGATTGAACTGAATATGAGAATTTTCAAGAGGTAGTGATTCAAGTCCATGTGGTGGTTTTGGAATCTCATTAGTTGGTGGTGGCAAATAGAAATTATTTTGTAATTTACCACCGAATGAGCCACCACCAAAGGAACTGCCGCTAAATGAACCGAATTGTTGCCCACCATGGGAAATGTGTTGGTTACCATGATTGAATGAATTGAATAACCCTTGTGGGACTGGTGGTCGGAATGAGACTGGTTTTCGTGGTGGTAAACGAACTGGTGGTGGTGGAGGTCTTAAGTTTGCATTGTAACTCTCTGTTTGTAGTGATAAATCAGCGTACGAACCACCTGGTGGAACACCATAAACACCACTTGGTGGAATTAATCCAGCTGAAGGGAACTTGAAGTTACCACCGAATGAATTGCCACCAAATGAACTACCACCGAAAGAATTACCAAATGAGTTACCGAAAGAACCGCCAAAGGATCCAATATTTTGTTGATGGTAAATTGGTTCTGGTGATGGTGACGGAGATGGGGATGGTGGTGGTCCATAAGTAGCTACTAGATTATGTTGGAGCTATGAAAGAGATGAAACGAAAATATTAATATCAGTAACAAAATAATTTGGATTAGATTCTAAAATGAAATTCTCACCTCGAGTCCTTGATGTTTTCCGAAATTGAAATCAACAGATCCTTGAGTGAGTGCACCAACGCCAATATTCTCTTGATGGAATACAATTGGTGGCTGTGGGCTTGGTAACTGAAGTCCTGAATCAATTATAGAAATAGAATTTTGTGCGTTCGAATATCCATCGATTGTATTATAACCGTGAATGTTCGGGAATGGGGTTGGTGATGGTAATGGTAATGGTGTTGGAGATGGTAATGGTAATGGAAGTGGAGTTGGACCTGGTGTTGGTCCCGGCAAGTGAATTTCTTCGATTATTTGGTGTTGTTCTTGGAAACCTCCGCCGCCACCGCCAATTTCATTATGATGAATATCAACATGAGCATTGTGTTGTCTTTGTTCTTCATAACTATATGGAATTGCTGGTCCTGGGATTGGTTTCCAGCCATCGCAACCGAATGAACCTGGTTTGAAGGCAGTGGCAAGAGTGTTTCCTTGAGCATGATGATGTCCTTCAAAGTGCTGATGATGATCACCATTGTGTATTGCTTCACCATGATGATGAATGGAAATATCTAATGGTGGTGGTTCAGGTGTACCATATGCTAGCGATGGAAGTGGAGTTGTGGAAATGAGTGGAGGTGCAATAGTAGTTGAAAAAGATGGTCCCGATGGAAATACTGGTCCTGAATGGAATGCTGGACCAGACGGCAACGATGGTCCTGATGGTGGCAGAACTATTGGTTTGCCTAGCAAGAATTGATTACCTCCTTGTGGTACACCATATGTCTCATGTGGAATTTGAATTGGACCAATTGGATTACCAAGTGGAACACCGTATGTTGGATGAGGTAGTTGAAGTCCAAGTGGGGGTGGCGGTGGTCCAAATGATGGAACTTTAAATGATGGTGGACCATAGACGGGTTTCAGATGCAATGGTTTTGGTGGTGGACCATAAGAATGTGATGGTGGTCCATGTAATTGATGTGGTGGTCCATAATGTAGTTTCGATAATCCAAAATGTGATTTGATTTGATCAAAGAAATTAAATCCCTTTGATGGAAATCCACCACCACCACCGCCGCCGCCACCTCCACCTGAATGGAATACAGGCTTATGAATTGGTCCATGATGAATATGATTGTTCACTGGTGGTCCATATTCAATGTGTACTTTTGGTGGACCGTATTTAAGTACTGGCACTCCATATTCTTGATGTGGAATTGGTGCTGGTGGTGGTATATCTGGTGGTGGTTGTGGATATTGAGCAAATGCTGGAGCGCCATAAATTGGTTTTGCTAATCCAAAATCGAAACCGTCACGTCTTTGTGCCTTCTTTTCATCTTTTCCCTTGTTCAGAACTGCTGAACTAGACGATAGAAGTGCAGCGCAAACAATAAGAGTGATACCAAATCGCAGCTGCAAAAAATCACCAAAAAAATATCGATTATGAATCAAATAAATTCAGAAAGGTAATTGAACATAATTCATAAAATCGCATAAAAATTATTATGCGATAATACGTGACTTTTTAAATGGCCAATACATGAATTTATGAACACATTAGCTAGTAATCGCACATTTTCTAATTAACGTAATAACTTTTTTATTTTATTATTTTAATATTATTTAGTGGAATGATGAATAATCATGGCTTGTTGGCGATGAGATGTTAATCGTTTACGTTTAATTTTATACCACATATGAATTACGAGAATGCATATAATACACTAGGTAAATATGGGGGAGATTTTAAAACCGTTAGATATGAACTTTCATTATGGCATTCAACTTAATAATAATTCATAACGAATCGTATTAAAATAATGGATTATTTGCATGCTAAAATTGTTTTTAGTATTGATAAAAATTGTTTTTAACATAAAACTACATAAATGTAACGTTCATTTGTGTGCGTGAAGTGCATTTATATGTTTATTTTTCTTGCTATCACTGTTGATTATGCCTCTCAATAACCTAAGACATTTGCACATTTTTCGAGTAAAATTTCACCAGGTAAAATTGTTTATGATAAAAAAATACGATAATTTAATTGACATCGTTGAACCCGCCCGTTTGCATAGAGATAATTAATTTTCTGCACCGCACCGTATCAGATGGGTTTTAGTATAATATATTGCTACTGTGGTTATTAAATTTGATGGTAGCAGAAATACCGGTGAGACATGTGTTCCACTTGTTAATGTACTCCAATGTTTAACATATTGAAAAAAACAATGTACTAATTAAATTTGCATATAAAACCATTGAAACAATTAAATTCTATAGTTGGGGATCGGAGTTTTTAACAAAAAAAAGTTTTAATTTTGTGTTATTCTTTAGTGTTTTCTCTACACAATTTAGTATGCGACCGTTATCATTTCAAGACCATTCTGTCGTTTAATAGATGGAAAATAAGATTATGCTTGTAATTCAACAAAAGAACAATTTGAATTTAATTGATTAACAAATATTTTTTCTAATTTTCTTCTTTTTGATTGTAGGAAATGATGTTGAGTTTCCTATATTCAGATGGCATAATAATCCATTGTCAATGAGGATGAATAATGTCATCAACTGATGAAAATCAATTCAGACAAATCAATGTGCAACCATTGAAATTTGTTGATGGAGGAACATCAAATTGAATGGTGAGGTGCAAACAAAACTGAATTAAATTATATTCTGCAAACAATTCACTTGGTTTTTTTTCATTCATTTTTAGGTTTTCCCAGTGTGATTTGAAAGCAAGTAAATCCAGAACAAGATGTAAAAGCGTTGCTACTTTTTTCTTTCATGGCATTGAATATGATGGTAAGGAAATAGAAAAAAAACAGAATCAACAATGAATTTTGTGAGTAAGAAATATTGAAATGAATGGAATTTTAAAAGGGAAAATCAAGTGATGATGATTACAATTCTTCCGTCATCGAACATTGTTTGGCAGACATGGGGGAACTGAATCCACACATACAGAGAGTGGGAATGAGAGACTTGATAATGATGTGCACTTTAGTATATTCTGAATCCCATACCCATTATTTGTTCCCGCATGTTTACATTTGGGACCACGAATCAACCATTGGAGTGAATGAAACAATCGATATCAAGGTATTTTATAGGTGAAAGTGTTCAATTCACATCAACACAGTTCGTTTTTTTCTCGTTATTTACTTTTGTGTTTATTCTTCATGTAGGTAATTCTTCTTCGTTGTTTTTTGTTATTTTGTTCCTGGTTCCACTTGTATGGAATTGATTTGAATAATTTTAGCAAATATCACGACATGGAAAGGTGCAAACACGCGTTGCGAAGCCAACCCGGACTAAGTTGACTTTTGTGTGATATACTTTTTTATTATCATCTGACTGTTTCTGTCTTTCTCTCGATAGATCAATGAAAGCTTTATATAAAAGAAAAAAAAAGTAAAATTTCTTTTGTGACTTTTGAAATTTACTTTGATGCTGTGATTTTCGTTTCAGATTTCTGTTGGCGAAAATATTGGTGTGAAGGGATCTCCACTTTGTAGAATTGCCTTCAATAAGTCATTTTTTTATTATTCAGTCATTTGCCATTCATTACTGCAAACTGGGTCAAATTTCGAATATCTTAATCATAATAAATGGACGGCGGTAAGTTTTGTTTTTTAATAAAATTTAATTTTTCTTCTTCCGCATTGACTAAGGAATTTACCAATTTACAGTGAATTAAACATCACAATTATATTGCAAGAGAAAAGATAAAACAAAAAGCAAATCGTGAAAAACAAAACGAATTTAATACACCTGTGAAATGAACATTGACTTTGAGAAGGTGTCATGTTTGAATGCGGGAACCGAATTAAGTGAGAATAATTTTTTGTATTTTTTTTTTGGCAAATTCTCGATGGATTTACCTGGCGGGCGCGCACAAGTAAAAGTTCAACCGTTCATTATTTATGAATTTTAACTGGAAAACAGTGAGAGTTTCGCGACTGATAGAGAAAAAGTAACCAAATAATATTTTATTAATGAAACCACATTAGGAATTAAAGTATGTTAAATTATTTTTTTCTACTTATACCGTTTCTTGATTTTACCGTTTTACTAATGAATTTTATTTTAGCGATAAATGGCAAGGTGACAATCTACCGAAGAATTTTGGTTAAACATAATGCAAAAAAAAATTAAAAGCTTCAATGAAGGAAAAATGAAGATGATAATTTCTTTTACACGACATTGCATACCAACATGGATTGTTTATTCTTTATGGTAATACAAATATAACGTAAAAATTTTGTGGTTTAACTTAAGCATAATTTTTTGGGTGTGTTCTACTCTCTTTTAGATTGAACATGGAGTGTATCAGATCAGTCAACCAGCTACAAATAAGCTTGAGGCAAGAAAGACAAAATTTCAATGATGCCTAAAGCACTTTACCTATGGTAAATTATTTACTTCTACTCTTTTCGTTTTTTACTTTAACTTGTTTACACTTCTTTTTTGTTTTTAGCGGTGCTGAATTAAAAAGGAAAAGTTTTCTTTTTTTCTTAAATTTTATCATATGGTATCGTGTGCCACTTGGGTGTATAATTCTTAATACATTCAATGTATGTATATTGGACCATTTGCGATCAAATCAAGATGAGTTAAACTGTGACGACAATAAATATTTATTAACCATATTCGTATGACAGGTATATTGAATTTATTTAATCAACGTAACTTTCTACCTGTTAATTTTGTGTGGCAAATGTTAAGGCGGGTTTTTACGAATTAGCCTTGACCAAGACATTTTCATTTAAAAAAAAAAAAACAAAAATATTTTGTTGCTGTTTATTGTGATAATTTATTATTAAGATTAATGAATTTTCTGCAGGCACTGGACTTTTATTTAAAATTTCTACTTAGTTTGTTAATCGTTGGACAGAAAGTCAAAAAAATAAAATAAAAGAAATTGAATGCGGAAGAAATTAAAAACTAGAACGGATCTAATAGCGATTAACTATGGATACGGAAGTATTTCATACAACCGATTTCACCATAGATGAAATAATAAAGATTATAAAATACGATTTAGCAGGGATCTACTTAATCCAATCTAGTTTTATGTATTACGTCTTACCCTCAGCCATCATATATATTATCATAATGTACAAGAACTGATGGGGATAAAATCGATTCATCGTTTTTAAACTGATGGAGACAGTTGTGGCGGTACGTGAATATTAAAAAAATAAAATAAAACACAATATCTTTTATCAAAATTATCCCCGTACAAAAAGAAATTATCATTTTTACCTTCCGCCATGTAAAGAGCTCCGGTAATTCTCTGTGTACTCATTTGGGTGGTATCTTCACCGCCTGAACTTAAATGGTAAAACGATGAATTTTTTTCTTTTTACTGTGTTACCATAAAATGTTAAAGACGGATTTCGATGGATAAATGCGAACAACAGAAGAGGCATATCAGAGAAAATATGAGAAAGGTGAGGAAAGCAAAGTATAGTTAATATAAAAATTATATAGATGACATTCACAGGGATAATCTAAAAAGATGTGAATCAAACCCATCCTCATACCATTGGACGTGTAACGCTTAATCTGGATTAAGTGGTTACTGAGAACAGCAAACAGTCGTAGCATATAAAATATGATAGAAGAGTCAATTTTATGTTTTTGATAAAATATTGTGAACCAACATAATTTTGATATTTATCAATGATGTAGAACGATATCGGTTGATGTACTGATCAAACGGTGTGCGGTTTTGATAGATGCTGCGCTGGTTCTGGATAAAAGATGAGGTGAATTAAAATGTAATGTAAATATAATATTTTGTTTTTACATTCTTTTTTATTTTATTTTATTAGCAGCGGAATGGGATGATTTTTAGGACTCTCTGACATGAGATGGTGTGGTTTCACTCTTTCTATTTTTAATATTGAATTCTGTTCGTCAATACGTCACATTGAAATGAAACATCAAATCAACTTGATATGGCTCTTTATATAAGTTATCAAATTGCTATTTATGTGTATTGTTCCAATTTCCTTGCTAATTTCAATGATATTTTCATGCGAAAATTAATTATGATATCTTTCTGGTGTGTTTATTAAATTGTAACGTTAATTAGATGGGTATCAGGTGGTCTATCCGTTCAAACAGTTTTTTTATGGGTGAGAGATTAAGAGAAAAACAAAATTTTCATTCAATTATTTTATTTTCTGTTTTCGGCTGCTATTCGAATGAATACAATGTGAGTATTTAGTGCTAATTGAAGTTTACAATTAAAAGACTTGATCATTTATATGGAAAATTTAAAGATGATAGGCCATGGGTTTGGCATTGGTTGTGGACCCATTAGATTGATTAGTGTGCCAAAGAAAAAATGTTTTAAGACTTTTTTTGAATCATTTGGCTACTTTCTCTCTTTTAATTTTTGATCGCCATAACGATGTTTGAAATGAAACGAGATGGGTACGCTATCACTTCTTCTCTTGAACATTAACGCGTATAGTACGTTTGAGGTGAATTATTTTATAATAAAAGAAAACGTGTTTTCTTTTAAAAATCCAAAATTCAAACGAATAGCATTTGGATGCTGAAAACGATCCAGTTTTATTAGTTACAATTATTGCTATTTGAAAATTATGGTATTGCAAATTTAAAAAAAAAATGTTTCTTTATCGAATATCGTTTTCTTATAAATCAATCCATAAATGAATGTATACAGTAAAAGCCGGTTATAATGTTTACGTTGTCTTCATATAGTATTCTCAATGCCGGGAGACATAACAAGATAATTAATGTTTATTATATGTATCGGTTGTTTTCATTAAATTTCTATTAACCGATTAATCAACTGAATATCATAAAATTATTTTCAATTCGTATATATTCATATATTAAATCCAATTTATTTGATTAAAGTATAGAAACTTTAAAAAAGAAAATTTCTCTGCGAATAGAAAATTATTTTCAATAAAAAAAATAAAAAGAAGACAAATAAACACGATCGATAAAACATCTACTATTAATAGATTATAATTATAAATGAGACTCATATGATAATAGACTTAACATTGGGTCAACGTTATAATGTAACATGACATTAGAGAGATGACAATGAATTGTGAATATTTGTGAAGACGAAAATACTTCCGAAAGAAAATTTTGAAAAATGGTTTAATTTGAATTCTTTTTTTTTGTTGTATGGGACGAAAGGTTATGTGGATGATGAAGACAAATATGCAAACGAGTACATGATGATCCCAATATTATGAAGTCAATTTATTATGCATTTGGACCAACAAACATTTTTATAAAAACTTTTTCGGCTGCATCATCACGTTTCAAGCAGAGATGACCATCTCATCTGAAAGCTATTGCTTACACAGATTCTGACTACTATTCCAGTCAGTTTGGATGAATATTTTTACTCCACAAAGCTTTCTTTCCATAGTTAATGGTTTATACAATGTGTATGTGTTTGTTTGTTTTATTTTTCTGTGCCATTTGGCTTTTAACTGTACGAGACGATCGTCTCACATTGAACTAGTTGCTAAATCATACAAATGATGAATGGATAGTAATATTCGCGCAATAAATATTCAAATTAGTTTCAGCAATGAAAAGAGAAAAACAATGTTTTATAAATATCGATAGTACGAAGTAGCATAGAAAGTGAGATTGCAGTTATGCAGTATTGCCCTATCGGTCTACATTAGATATCGTGTTGTATTGGATTATAGGAGAGATTTCTATCCCCATAAATGACAATAGACTAAATAAATGAAATTCAAATAGAAATTTTCTATTAGATAAACATGATCTTAAATAATCAAAGAAAAAACTTGATTAAATTCACGTTAAATCAATAAGGAAATATGATTTTATATGTTTTTGATTTGAATTAATTTAACTTTTCATTTATTAATTTCACATTTTTGATGAAATTTTTAAATGATTCAGATTATTTGTCATGAATTTTGAACATTTTTGAAATTAATGATTATTACATTTCAATCTCTGATTAAATGGATGGTAAATTGAATACCGGGTAGTGATTCATCACATAATCGTTGGTAATTGCGTTTAGTAGTGCACACAAAAAGTTGCATAATGAATAAACGGAAAGCATTATTATGTTTCTATTTTATTACTTTACGAGGCAAAAAAATAAGAAGTTTACGATCTTTAACACATAATTTCGTTATTCAACTGGATGATGATGATTTATTACAGTAGCGTCACATTTCCTAATTAAATACCGGAACAACTACTTCTTCTTAATATTATTAATTCATCAATGTATAAGAAGTCAATTGTTATTCAAATGCATAAGATTTTCTATATCAATGTTTGTTGAATACAATAGAGCCCATTCAAAATTGTATAACAAAGCATCATTTTGCTATGGAAACAGAATAAAAAGATAATAATATCATCATTGATTTTCCTCTAGCAAAAGAACATAATTAACAGTATGAGAGATTGGACAAAATTATGAATGTGACTGCCATTCGCGATTTTTTTTCGCAAATGATCTTTTAACAAAAAAAAATTAAATGAAATATACGAAAACTCAAAAGTGATATTGACATGTTGAAAGACATAAGAGATCAGTTGACAGTGGAAAATAAATTAAATGTAAATTATCTGTGCATGATTAACAGTTTTAGTTTAATAGCAATTTAATGTGTAATTTTCACTAGATAAACATTGGCACTATATGGTAAAGCCATTTAGTGAAGAAATTTGATATACCGAAAGAGTTTAATAATTTCTCTAATGAAATGATATTGTAATTTGTTTTAATATTTTAACTAGACGTATTTATGAAATAGTGTAATGTTGACCACAAATTTAATAGAATAGATCAGTAAAACAAATCGTTAGTAGTAGTAAACTTATCAAATAAACAATGTGAGATCATGACGTTTTTTATGATTTTGTCTATTTTAAAAGCGAAATTCAATATACATGATTTATGACACCTGTAAAGGTACATTTGACCAACGTATGTATCACACATCTCATCAATGAAATAATTGAATAATTATCGTTTTCTAATTTTTGTGGTTAACGGCCTATTACTATGGAATTTCATGAATCAGTTAAAAAAAATTTGTCTGCTTAGATGAAACGATGTTTTATTATAATGTAATGAATTTCCCGTTTATATAAAATCTAAATAAGATGATAATTTTTTAATATTCTCCATTTAGTAAAACCAATTACCTTAAAGGTCTATTGTAAATTAAAATCGATTGTTAAGAAAATCGTCTGATTTAATAATGATGTTGATGTACATGCATAAAACATCCGGTCGTTAAAGGGAATTTAAGTTTATTGTCTGATTTTTATTAAAAATTTTATTTTTGATGGGCAATTGATTAAGTCACAATGGAAAAAAAATAACAAAATTCACATTGAAATGAATCAAAAGGTAATTGCAATTAATTTGTTATTCTTGTTATATTAAACCCAGTTTTATAATCTCTCTTTCAACCCAATTTTATTTGACGATAGCTGGCTTTTAAAGTGAAACAGTCAAATAATCGTTTCTGATAACTATAATTTAATTGATTGATATAAACACATCTTATGTCATTAATGTAATTCGATGAATTTAACAATCCATGAACATATCAGTAACAAGATGCACTTCATTTTAATACCAATAATTTATAATGAACATGATCCATTTCAATAATGCAATCAATAAATCACATCATTTCATTGTATGCCGAAATATTCGATGAGCGAGATTTTAAAATAATTCATTTAATTATAAATATTAATTCATTTAATAAAACTTATCAATATTAATTTACAATGATGAATATAAATAATAAATCACATACCATTTTTATTTGAATGTTTTTTTTTTAATAGAAAAAAGAAGTATTCTTTGTTGACGTTCAAATAAATCCAAAAATGTATTGATAATTTCGTATTTTCTATATGATATATCCAATGATATGTTCTGTGACACGTTATGTTTATGGTCCAAACTAATAATTTATAAATTAATAATTAATTTATGTTTTTATATTTTACTTTTTTCATTCACTAACGAACATGAACTGTTCGCAATCCACTTAAAACTGTGAAATTTTAAATGAACTAATTATCCATTAATGGGTGGCATTTATACGCCCCACAATTTGAATTGAATTTAAAACACAACACTTGTTAATTTGATTAATATGTTATCTGATATCCGGACACTATTTGACGTGTTTTTTGCCGTTTTTTGTTAAATTAAAGTCCTAACGAAATATATTGGTAAGTGCGATGAGACATTTGTTCCACTTTTTAAAGGTAAATGCCGCTCCGCGATCATCGACACTTGCTAATATATTGACTTTTGAGCCACGAAACATAATCCCTACCATTTATTCTTTTATATCTTATCTCACAAATACTGGAGAGCATCATGTTCCTCCACTTCTTTGTCGGAGTTTTTTTTTTGTATTTCTTTCTGTATGCAAGTAGCAGTCATTTACGGGCCCGCATTAAAACTATGAGCGTTGTGATGAGTGTATTGTTGGTTTTTGAAAAACCCCGCTTCATTACATGGAAGAAGTCAAAGAGATATCAGAAATTAATGTTTTTGTTCACTCATCGTTTATGATTTAATGGTGATGTGAATTAATTTAAAATGACATTACTATATCAATGAATCCATTATCTCTTGTATCACATAAACATCATTAGATTTTATATTTTTAATATTAGAATGTTTTATTGTCCGCTGAAATAAAAATAATAAAACATGTGGATTAATTAATTAAATTCTGAACACGTTGTAATGAAAATAAAAGTTTTTGTTAGTTTTATTCAATTAAAAATTTGTTAACACAAATTGTATGTTGGAGTTGATTTTATCAAGCAAAGTTATAAATTTGGTTGAATTTAATTCATAAAATTCCATTCAGAAAAAAATGTTAAAAATATTATTATGAGTAATATAAAATAAATCACCCATTCAGATTGATGCGGTAGAATGGGTGACGCTTTAAAATATATCACAGTTCACTCAAAACTATGGTCATTAATTAAAATGATTTTCTTTTTGGTTGAGAAACGTGTGAAACCTAAATCTTTTCTGAGAAGAAAAGTAAATAATATTTGTGTTGTTTATAATTTCGCGAATATTTATAACTTTAAAAATAGAGTCGTTCGTATAATTAGTAATCATATTCGATCACGGATATGAAGAAATCGACTAACAATCATTTTTTTAACAGATAAATTGTCAATTAATAATATTCAGTTATATTAAAAGGCGTAGTATGGCTTAAATCCATATTTAAAACCGAGAATCAACTTCAAAGAGACACACTTGAAACGGAAAATTATGTTAAAAATCTGTTAAACATTTATGCAAACCTCTTTTAAAATATTCTTCGCAAAGAAAGAAGGTAATAATATCTTTTTAAATTTTTTTCTTTCTTTGGGTTTGGATAAAAACATACAATTTGTATTTATATTTCGAATGTTTAAAATGAAAGTGGAATGTGATGAACAGTTTTTTTTTTCTTTCTTTCAATTCATGAAGTTTCTTATAAGAGTTTGTTCATTGAATTATTACTATTACCTGACGAATATTTATCTGACTCCATATTTTAATATTGAACGATGAGTATGCATGACATGTTGATGAATTTTAAATCGTATCGGAAGTAGATGGTAATTGACCACTTCATTCATATCATGTAAGAAAAGTTATGTTATATGTATGATTATTCACATCTTCTACTGTCTCGATTATAGAAAGATTGGGCGTGAGTTGCATTGCGAAATAGATCCCAATTGAATTCATAATATTGAAATGAAAATAAAAAGCAGTTAATCTGATGATGAATTTTCTTTTAAATTCATTTGAAACCGTCAACACCTTTAAATGTAATTTTAATACTCAGACGACCGTTGATTGTTTTTCTTGTTTGTTTGCCATCATAATCTGAGACAATCTTATGAATATTTGCTTTTTGGTTATGTTGCACACGAACGATTTTGTTTTAATAATTCTGTTGTTACCTTGCGGAAGGTAACAAAACGCATTTCACACATTTTATTAACAATTATTACGGTTAGCAAATACTCACTTTTTATCATTTCAATTTTATTTGGCCGACAGTTTATATTTTTTGGGGGAGAAGAAGACTTGGCATTCGCCTTTTTTATTTTTTTCATATTATATTGTTATGTTTATCGCATAACTATAAAATGCATTGAAAGTATTATGTGAATTACAATTATTGTTATGTGATTTGTATTTTATGTTGGTTATAATCATAAAACGTAACCATAGATGATGATGTGTTGGATTTCTTAAGGTGAAGTTAATCAGTTTGTTATTAGAAACATGATATTTTGCGTAATATTTACTTTAAGTTTTTATATGAATTGAATTTAATTGATGATGGTAATATGGTTTTTTGAGTAATCCTCATCTGTTTGAATATGTTAATATTTTGAATTCCCAGGTGGAGTGCTCGATTGCTATGTTCCATCGTATTCTAATGTTAAGTAAATCGATAAATATATTCAAGCGTATGTAACTTATAGGTTTACCAATTACCAGTAATTCAATTAAGGCTTAAAATATGATAATGTGATAGAGTGAGAGCGAGGGAAATCTAAACATAAAGGAATTTCCGTTTAGTGAATTTAATATTTATTTGCTTTCTAATCGAATTACAATTGTGAAATTTTGTATTTTAAAGCCTCAAACTCATTTATCTGAACTAGTGTGTTGATTGTCATCAGAGACGGTATTCTCTTACATAAATAGTAAGATTAATTTGTCAAAAGACTATATCAAGATGATTATCTTTACCTAAGATTATGAGGTACCAAGAACACAAACAATTATATTGATGCGATTGATGAATAACATATGGAGTAAATCAAAAAATAAATGAAATATCCAAAAATTAATCTAAACATCATAGCTGGAATATTTTGGGTGTGAATGCTTCACCCCAAATTTGATACATACGAAACCTACACAAAACTCACAGTGGGTGACAAACTTCTGTTAAAATGTGAATTCGTTTAAGTTTTTTTCTATTTTAAAAACTTATACTTGTGAAGTTCTTAATAAATTTTGAGATTTTTGTCTTCAGGCATCCGCATATGTTATTCAATTATTAATTGGTTTCTGTTACGTTTCCGACTTATAATCAACATATGAATTCATTTCAGAACGAAACCTTAATTAAGACAGTTTTTGCAATGCCATTTCACTGTAATATTTTCACAGATTTATGATTTATTAAACGAGTCACATAAGAAAACAAGGGATCCAAAAAACCAAAATAAAAGAATAACTTTTTTTGCTATAAGTTCAACATATGCGAATATTAATTTTATGTAGAATTGTTTTCACAAATGAATGAAGGAGAGAATAAAAAATATTAAGCCAAATTAAATTGTAATTAATAATTTTGTATCTTGCATTAAAGAATAAAACTTTGTACAAGCAACAAAAGTTGATAATAAACTTGAAATTTCAATTGGAATTTTATTTTTGTTGAATTCGTAACTGGAATGGAATCTTTCTTGGGGATCTAAATGATCTTAAATGTGTGGTCATATAGTGTTTACGAAACGAAAAGTTTAATTTTTTTTCTTCGAATTTTACGATCGTTTGTGAACTTCTCTTTTATTGGCACATTTCAAAGTATTAAAATGTGAATGCTTTCTATTTGCAACTCTTATTTTTTAATGTTTTAATTTTTTCGATTTGGGAAATCAATTTCTCACCAAATAGTAGCTAATAAAAATGACAATTTAAATTCTCAGAAAACAAAATAATAAACATGTTTGAAAGTGATAATGAATCAATCGAGATTTATGTAATTTAGGATTAACGAGTAATTCAAATGAAAGTAATGATGCATCAATGTCGAGCATACTTATTTGTACCAGTTGATGATTTAATTGTCACCGTCACCGTTAGAATAAAGCGCCCCTAGCGGTATTGATTTAAGATTGTAGTAAGTTTGCAGATATCATTTGTTTATAACCGATTTTAATACAAATTTATTGGAAATTTTAATTAATTGTCATAAAATTATGAGTGATTAAACCATTTTATAAATCGTAAGAGTGGGACTGTTGATACTATATAAAAGTTACTACTATTATTTGTTTGATTAATTTTATCCGATTTATATATTAAATTGAATATTAATATTTAAATTGAAATAATAATATTTTATGAGGAATTATTTAACACTTTTTAAAATGAATCGCTTGTTGTTGAATGTTTTATATTAGCACTTCTTATTTCCCGATAAATAATTTTCAACGCGTGAAAATATTAATCTGTGGTCTCCCCATTTATGACGTCCAAGAGATGTTGTTTGTTTCCCAGGAAATAAAAATGTAAAAGTTTTCGACAACAAATTCCAATGAAATTCCAAGAAAATAATGCTCGAGAATAGACGACTCGTGCCAGTCTAAGAAAGTACTTTTTTTAAAACAGAAAAGTTACTTTTCTTGATGGTTTCATTCCAGAAACTTTGGATCTGAATCCCATTGATATGTTATTCGAATAAAAAATTCAAGAAGATTTTCATCAATACGTTAACCATTTGGATAAGACGAGAAATATAGACCCAAGTAATAGTAAAGTGAAATATGTATGAAGAGTACTTGAGTGGAGCAGCAGTTGAAAGGTCTGATGACGTTAAACAGCTAGCGTAAAAGGAAAACTTTATTCCAAACGGTATTAATATTGACCAGGTAAAGTTCTACGGTTAAAATTTTTCAAAAGAATTATTCACTTCAATAATTGGCATTTGATTGAAGTAATAGAAAAATTCATCATTTCTTCAAATTTAATTAATTGCCAATAAATCCATCAAAATCTAGAAGATATGCTGAATGATTTTTATTTTATTTTAGGCACTGTGGGCAATTAGAAGGAACGTGAAAAGGATTAATGGTCTATAACGAATTGCTGATCAACTTCAATAAAGAAAACCAAGCTTTAATATTACGGCAAACGAATACATTTTGCCATCCATGTGAAAACTCCAAATAGGAAAAAAAAGTACGCAAAGTATAAACAGAGAAAACTTTTGAAACGAACCCTTGAAAGATCTTTGGTTTGTAAAAATAAAAACTTTTTTTTTCACTGTTGTCCGAAAGGTCCAAACATTCAAGATTTTTATTCGAAAAAAAGGATTGTTGGCGAGTTCAAGCTGTTGAACGGAATTGAAAGATTGAACGACCTTTATATTGAAGTAGAAACATTAGGTTCAAAATCAAACGCCAAAGTGTACTACATGGAACATCAATCAGTACAAATATTGTAGTCTTAAGAAATATGACAGGTGGAAGTGATTAATCGCACATAATTTTATATTGTAACCAAATATCATAAATATCGTTACCACATCATTAGCTGTTCAGATAACATTCGTACAATAGAATAAAATCTAACAAATAATTGGAAAAATCAAATGGAACTGTAATAGACAAAGAATGAAATGTGTGTGTATTTGGTAATCTTGGGATGTAATCTTTGTCTAACTAATGTAATGAAATAAATTGATCAGCCAAATATATGAAACTTCTTAAGAATGTGAGACAATTTCACCTTGATGATGGAATGAGTGGAAAATGGGTCACATTAAACTTGTCGAGCTAATTGCGATTTTGAATTTTGTAAGCGAATTTTTCAAAATAATTTCTTTTTTTTCTCATTTACAGTCGAATTAATCTAAAGATACTGTGTTATTTATTGAGTAAATTGCATCCATCGAATAATCTGTTAATCTAGAAGAGAAAACTAAAAAAAATGTAAGTAAAAACTGTTCTGGTTATGTCAAATGTCAATTAAATTATGTATTACCTCTTTTAGAGTATGATTACCATCTGTTCTGGGAATTGCATCAGCTCGATACAAATTCAATATTGATTCAATGTAAGTCAATTTATAAAACTTGTTAGACTTTTTGGAAATATTTTTCAGTTTTATGTGGTTTTACATTTGCTATTCACATTACGAATATGCGAATCATCCGAAATATGACAATTTTCTAAAAGTTATGCGTATTGAAGTTATGAATAATGTGACAATTCACATATCGGTACAACCCTATAACATACCATCAAATGGAATGAGAATTTTCGGTTGCGGTTAAATGTCGATGCGTTTAGTTAACGGCTATAATGAATTATCAATTTATAATTACATATTCCTAGTGACTGTCATTTAATGCGGTATTAGCCTAAATTCCGTTTATGTTTATAAAACAATTCTGTGGAAGTTAATAATTTGAAATCATAAATCACACATCGTTTTTGCTAGTTTACTGGGAAAATTAGTTGAACTAATAAAACATGTACACACTTCAAATGATTACCGTCATGAAATGTTATGCTCACTACTCACTATATAACGGGGGTAGGAATAAAAAAACATTTATCATTAATTTTGAAAATTTGTTTTGTACATGCAATCACATACAATTAAGTTAAGTGAGTATATTGTTTTATTAGCGTTGGTTTTTAAATGGTCTGCTATTTGTGATTTAGATTAGAAACATTTTCTATATTGTTTCTCCGAAAGTAGTATGGGTGTGATAGAAAATTTATAAACAGTTAAATCTGATTTATTGGTTTAAAACGATTGTGAATACAAGGCGGGGGTGCTGCTAATCCTCTATAACACATTGTATGTTGATCAAGAATAGATTCGATGCAATAGAGAATTGAAAATGAGCGGTTAATTGTAATAAATTAGTGTACTTTTAACTGAGATAACGAATTAGTTCATTCAACAATCGACAACAGGTTTTTCATTTTCCCTGTTTATCTAATGTATATACGATTACCTCAACTAAACAGTGTGTATGTATGTATCACATCTAAAAATCACTGAAAAATAAATTCAGATCAATTGAACCTGATTGTATTACATACATAATTAATGGTCTCATCTAACACTGAATAGAGTTTAGTGTTAAACCCTTATTTTGTTAGTTCTTTACTCACCGCATAATCGATCTATATGAATCCGCTGAATTTTAAACATCTGAGAAAGTATTTTAACTTCACTACACCATGAATACGATTATAAAATTAAATTAACTTTTGACCATTTATTTGAGATAAATTATTAATTTCTTTTCCTTTATTATTAGTTACTTTCTGAAATTATGTTCATTATTAATTTATTTTCTTGGCCAATCAGTAAATTAAAATCAATTTTATAATGAAAGCGAGTGACACCAATGCTTTGGAATTGGATTAAGTTAATGTTTTTAAAAAACCTATTCAGCTAGTAGATAAAATACTAAATTCGAAAAAGAGAATGAGTCCAGTATGGCCTTGATGGATTGTATTGTTTTTATAGTGGCAGTTACTCTAATTTAGAACGAAAAAACGTTTACCTATCAGCCGGCAGCTGAATGTTTAATTGTTAAATAATGCAACACTTATTTATGTTAATGGATGTCATTGTTTTTCCTAGCGTGAACCGGTCGTTGAATTTTATATGCATATAAGAGGCTTTAGTTATACATTCATTTGATGTCCTTTTTTATATATTCGTTCTTTCTGAATTGGACGTTATTTAATAATAAACAGCGGTGAAAATAGGAAGAATGAATAAAAAAAATTATTCATCATTCTGGAATAATTTTGGCCCCATTTCCACCGGTGAATATTAATTTAAAGACGACCAGTGATGGTTTATAGTCCGTTTTGGGTGTTTCTCCAATTCCCTATATACAATGTGATGGTATGGTATAGCCTTCGTTATTCTGCCACGTCCAATGATGATATCACCATGAAACGTCCGTATGGATATTAGTCCGTTAATTAACTACGTGCAAATACAGCTAATTGGTTTATCTTTCCTTCAGTTGTTCATATATTTTTTGTTTCTCTCCTGTGTTTCCACTGTACATATTTAGAAAATACTTTTCCAGCCTTTTAACTGAAAATGTTCTTGTTGTATTTATTTCATATTTTTTGTTTGCCTGTTCTCTTTACTCTCTATTTAGTTGTATTTTATATGATGATGTGATACAGATGAGATGGAAGACAACTATATTCCGGTCAAATTCATGATGATGGTCAGGTGAGTGAAACATTTCCACTTAACTTATGCAAATAGACCTATTTCTGGCCAAAAATTGTTTTGGTATTCCGTTATGACATTGATGTTTGGCGTTACAGACAAAATAACATTTTTTAAATACTTCTAGAGGAGAGTGCCTATTAGGAATGAGGGTGGCATAATTTAACATACTGATTTTTATGCATTGTTTGCTTTAATTGTTTATATCTGGTTGTGATGGCGCGAAACTGGTAATGATTACTGGTTTAATGTTCTTGTAACGATGATGGGAAAATTAGTTGCTTTCAATTGTCGGCTAGTTTAAATTAGGATTTTATATAATCAATATGAAACAAGAGTGTTTACATCAGATCAATGTAAATGTATACTTCAAATTAATTTTGTTTAACCTTTTTGTTGGCTAAAAATAATTTTGGTTTCGGTTAAAAATCGTCCACTGAACTTTAGTGAATTGAAGGGAAATTGAATTTATTAGCGCCAACAGTTATACTATCAAATTCAACCAAATTTGTATGAAAGGTGCGTCAATTAATTAAATTGAAACACATTTGGACCTTTAATGAATAAGTGTCTAATTAACGAAGTTTTATGTAAAAATATTACAACTCATCATCAGTCAAATGATGGTGATCATCGGTGTTAAATAACAATTTTAATTGAATGCGTAACTGAAACCCTCAAGAGAAAATAATCACTGAAATATTCTAACAATTATAGCTGGAAATAAGGCAATTAATTGGTTTTTTTTTTATATTTTCTTTTATTAATAAATTTTCTTTTATCATTTTCATTAAATATTTACAAATACAAATGAATGAGTGTCTCCCATTATTGGTAATTTTTAAATAAATTTTAAATTTACATTTACCTAAGTAACGATTTTGGAAACATATTGGTTTTAGAGAATTAATTATTGTAATCTTTCTTTGGGGTATTTAATATCTAAGATGAGCTTAATTAGATGATTTTCTTATTAAGTCATATGCTCCGTTGAATACATCTCGAATTTGATAGTAAAAGACTTATATTTAAATTCCATCGCATAGGAAATGAGCAAAACCAATATAATTTATGATATTTTCACATTATAATATTCTTTCATGTTTTTTGTTCATTTAGTTCTAATTCTATCGAATTTGTGGTAGAGGAAAATTAATAGTTTTCTTTTTCATTTGAAATATTCTTTGTTCTGTATTCAATGGAATTCAACTAACTACCATTATGCTAATTATTATGTTCATTTAACATAATTTAATTTATTATTTAGATTTAATTGTAATTCTTTTTATATTATTAATTCTCTGATAACCACCGCCTCAAACATGGCCACATAAACTATCCACAATAACAACGGAATTCTATGTTTTGATATTAAAGGGTTGTATTGTTTGTTTCACCACAATTGTGTTGTTGTGGGTATGGGTGAGGTTTGGATAATTATAAATTATGTCATTGTGCACCAATTAATAATTCAACATACCATCCATTGTTTTAACGATTACTCTGTGTTACCCCCTCTATTTTATTATGAATTTTGAACATATTAATTCATGTGGATTTGAGATAGTTGTAGCCATAACCATATTGTATTAAATTATAGTTGAGCTCTTAATTAAGCCCTGATGGCTATTAAAGACTAACCAGGTGAAATTTAAAAATGTGTTTATTGTTAATCGCGGTTTTTTTCTCTGTTTCTATGTTGCGTTTTTAATGATTTTATTAAGGTTTATTTAATGAGAATTATCAAAAGCGAATTTATGGAATAAAAAATAATCGTACAGAATATTCATATAAAATGGTGATTTTATTGTTCAACAATTACAACAACAAAAAAATTGTTGAGCCGATTTTAGATGAAAAATAACATTCACAGAATGTATTACATCTTCTATGTTGTTAGCAAAAAAAAATGTTTTTATTGTTTCTCTGGGTTATGGCGGAAAATTAGGGGAAACAGAAAGGTTATTAAACATAATGTTGATAGTTAAAATTGCAAACCGGATGTACTTTGTTATTTTTGTACAATCAAACATGTTGTAGATTTTTATTTTAATATTCTATCGTACTTGTAACAAACTGTGTTTAGTTGTAATGGCAGTTTGAATTAAACTGCTGACTACACCTCAGTTAATTTGAATTTTCTCGTTTTCCTTTTTTTTTGTGTCAGACGTTCAGTCTCTCACTGAATATCACTCATCCTAAAGTTATACCACTGTGTGTTTTTCTCTCGTTTACATTACAAACAACATTCAAGGTGGATTTCCGTTAATGTGAACCGTAATAGGGGAGCAACGAGAGAACAAAATACAATAAGAGACAAATATACAGAACCGACACATAATAGTAATACTTTGTATTTAAATATGATTTTCACGTTATGTTAACGATCATTTCAACCGCGATTTTTATGCCATTTTAGTGCTACATACGGAAAAATGAATATATAGATGGCAGTGAATATGGTAGTGAAATGAAAAAGAAAAACACATTTTCATTGTAGCATATTAAGTTAATGTTGCAGACATTGAGTCTGTCCATAGACATTTATGGGCATTGGCATTACACTGTATCGTTGACTTTTCTTTATATTCTCGGTGAACAATTTTTTTTCTTGGTTTGTTGATCGGTACAAAACGGGGCATCAGTGAGTTGTATCCTATAAGGAACAAAAAAAAAAACAAAATTTGCATGCAACTCATGATGTTTTTAAGGTGCGACTACCATAAACGCGTCGACCAATCGTTGGTTGTTTTTTTCCTTTTAAATTCCATTCCATATAAAAAACCGGAATTGTAATTTATGGAATGTCATTAAATATAAAACTTCCATTCTTTATGTTCTTACGTATGATGGCTGGTTCATTTAGATGATATTAGTAGGAGGTTGGAATCATATCGTTGATTTAATGGAGGCTTATGGGTCGATTGTGTCGTTGTTGATTTTTCTCATTTTTGGAGGGTAAATTTAACGGTTGTAGAGATCTATTTTTTGTTGGCTCTCTGTGCTTTTATGAACCGGACCAAGAGTGATCATCTTTTATCAGTCGGTTATGAGTTGGTGGCTGCGTGTCATCATAAACCATTCCAATCTAAACCATTATATAACTCGAAGGGTTTAATAAATCGTTCTTAATGGCTGTTACCTTTTTACACTTCGGTTTTTTGCGTTTGTTCAATGATGAAGTTCATAAGATTTTTTTTTGTTTCTAATCGTTTATATTCAACATGTTCTGTGGTCACATGTTCAAAGCTACTCCGATGTCATGGTCCATAAGATGTGAAACGTGTAGATTGTAATTTGTCCATCCGTTTTGCATTAATCGACCATATCCTCTGACTAGAAAAGAATATAGTACTGATCCAGTGATACTCTTTACACAGCTGGATATATCAAACTTAGGAAAGCAACTTCCTTTTTTCGTGCAGCTTTTCATCTAAAATTTGACTTAATTGTATACCATTAATATTTATATTTCAAGTATTCAATGCATATAACTATACTGAATGTACATGTGTAAATCCCTCGTATTACATTTTATATTCGGTTTTAACCATTTTGGAATGTTTTCATGTTTGCGGGTGGTAAATTATTAATTTTTATATCACCATTAATTGTATTTTATCTTTTCTGATGGGCACAGATCAAATTCAAATGGTTTCTTTCATTCTTTTTTTTATTTGTTCACCATTGCTTTTAGGCTGTAATTTTTTGGGGTGGTGAACTACTACCAGAGAATACAACAAAGAATTATTCCTTTGGTTGCATTAAACTCTTCTGTTTTATGGAATCATTTACTCGTCGAACGCTTTATGTTTTAATGCCATATTTTTGGTCGTGAAATATAATACATTATCTGTTATTACACCATGTTTGAAATAGCAATGGCGCATAAAAATTCATCAACTCGTTTGAATATATTCCCTTTTGTCTCCTTTTCATCAGATAGAATTCTTATAAAGCCTTTTAGTGGGATGAAGTTGTGTAGATTTTTTTGTTTTCTTAATTTAAAAAAGAAAAAAATAAAACATCTGCAATCGACTGTGACATATTAAAACGAAGAAAAAATTCCTATCATCACACCTCATCGCAGTGGAAAATTTATTAGATTTTTCATTGACGGTAAAAATGAATTATTTCGCTTCAAAAAGCTTTCAGTCACCCATTTCTAGTTTGTTTTATTTTACTTTTTTCCTAAACTTTACGTTGGTTGACTCCAAAGGAAGTGAATATGACTGGTTGAGTTATTAATGTTCATCGAATTGTGAATCAATGCGGCACGTGGAAATTGTATTTGGTGAACAACTCATATTCATCTTTAACGACAAATAATCGAGACAGTTGATAGCACCCAAGAGTCTTCGTATTTATCATGTTGTACTGTAGTCGTTTCGATTTGATTCTATTATGGCCATCAAATGAATATATTGGATATTGGCCACAAATGAAAAGTAATAGAATCGTTTTATTATTTACATTTAACTGATTTATGAGCAATATTGATTTTCTAATTCAAAACGAAACATTTTCTACATTGATTATCACCTGAAATGAATTGACATTTATCTAATAAATATTTCATAGAACAACATTCGCACATTCGCTGTGGGGTTAACATATAACAGATTGATCTTAAATTGAATAATACGAATAACAAATCGGCATACAAAACTGTTTATGAAATAACATAAATATTGTAATCTTACATAAAACCATATTGTAAATTGGTTATTTAAAATTATGAAACATATTATGCTACTAATCAATAACATTGTATCAGATATTTATGATTATTATTACAGATACATAGTTTCAACATTATTAATATGAAATTGTAGATAAACATCACACAAAATGTAATTATTCTGCTGTCTCTCGATCATGTTACACCCAATACCATTCAAATTTTCAAATTTATAATTTATGTTGGTTATGCATTCACAGGCAATTTTATGCTTATGATAAATGATGTCAAACACTTGTTTTGTTTCCTATGATTTTATATCGTTAAAGATTCACCTTTTTTTGTGGGGTGGCAATGGGTGAATATAAAATTTTCATTCAAATTGTAACAGACGTTACTATAGACTTTCGATACAATTTCGTTCATTTACTAGTATGATGCAGTAGGATTCACAAATAATAGCCATAATGATACATGCAATTATTCTTCTTATGTATTCTTCTCTGCAGATGATATGTGTTTTATGTAAACGTAAGACATGATAAAATGGAAATTGTCATTAATATCTGAAGCACATCTTCATCATTTAGCCCCACCGGAAAACACAGGTTTTATTTCATATTCGTTACGTTTCATTTTGAGCTCTATTCTCATATTGTATAGAAACATTTTTGGTCAGAAAACCATATTTTTATTTTTCGTATGTTTTTCATTAGAAATCATATAAAAAATGAGATTCTAAAGTAAAAAAAAGTCAGGAATGGTCATACGTTAAACATTAATTCATTCGGCATGACCGGTTCAAGCAAACAATGATTCTGGTTACGGGTAATCGTGTGGTCATCTTGGGCACTGCAGTGGCCATCATACGAAAGGTATATAAAAAAAATTGAAACTAGACGATGAAAAATCGTTATTAACGTTGTACCAGATGTCTAATGCCGAAATGTGAAAAAGTTTACTGCAAATTCAACATTTCTCCTTAGTAAGATGATGGGTAACGACCAACGTTTGTACAATGAATCAGTCAGTGTTGTTATGATATAAATTATGATAAAATACGTCAAAACAGATTTAAAAAAGAAACATAAGAAAAACTGTTAACAATGATTTCTTATTACTTTGTTCCAAATGCATTAAATTCATCTAATCCGCTCTAAATGATCCTTTTGCTCATAATTAAGATAATATTCGAAATAATTAACATGTTTGTTGTATCTTAATTCTTTTGTTTTAGAAATATTTTCCTTTTAACTTCTAAAAATTGTAAACGTTCCAATTATTTATTAGAGTTCATGCCATCTTTAACAATTCTAATAATTTCTCTTTTTTATTATTAAATTTCCATGAATATCACAATTAAAAACAAAATCGATTTATATAAATATCAAATTTAATTTTAAAATAAATTTTCCATTATAAACCTAAACATAAATATTGATTTTTCCCCATTTATTTTATGTTTATTTTATTAATTTAACTAAATTAATTATAGAAATAACGACGATGTTTTCTTTTCTATTTAATTATTATAAATATGTACATGGTATGGTAGTGTAAGAATTTCTAATTAGTTTCGTCTTATGTACAATTGATTTTAACCTCACACCCAACCCGGAAGTGGTGCGTGTGGGCGCGGATTAGGAATTGTTTCAATATAATCTATTTAAAAGACAATTACATTAATTATGTTTGTTATGGTGGAGCAAAATCATTACCAAAAAATTCCATTGAATAGACGGTTCTGTCTACAGTGAAACAACAATTTTTTTTTCTATTTAATTAACAAATTTAATTATCCATTAGTTTCTTTATTATTATTATGTTTCCACTGTCTCTTAAATTCGTAATGAATTCAAATAAGAAATCTATTTTCTTAAAACAAATAAGGAAATTCTAGTTCCCTTTATTTTTTACGTCACCTCCATTCCTAATTCAATTAAAGAATTTATTTTATTATTCTATATGTACAAATCCCCATAATAGAGATAACTAATTCTGTAAATTGATACCTCATCGAACGTCATCCTGTGTTTTTCCCATTCAACCTGGGCATATTTGTTTCGTTGGCTAAGCTAAGTTTTAAATGATTCCATGTGTACCATTGGTATCGTCGTCCATCGAATTGTAGTTTGATAATTTATGTAGAGAAATGTGCATGCTATTAATATACAAACTAGATTGGATGGACTATGACTATTGATCGTGGCACTTCCATTACCATGCATTGCAGCGGGATGTTCTCCTGAAACAAAGGCATTAAACTAGTAGCATATCCATATTGTATTCATTAAATTAAATTCTATGAATTTTTAATTGATTTTTTCCTTCTCTTCGGTTTTAATTATTTGATTTCATGTTATTATTTTATAATTGGTCAAATGAAACATAACACTCTCACCAAAATTGATTAATTTTTTGTTTAATGATGTGAAGTGTAATTAAAAACAGAGAGAGAGAGAGAGAGAGAGAAATTTTAAAATTAAACAATTTGTATAAAATGAATTACCATTATGGAAACAAACACACAAAACTGATTTCATATTAAACACATCATGTTTATGTTACTAATATTCATTACGTGTGGTGACATTAAATGACCGTTAGAATGGAAATTATTAAACATAAATAGTTTGTTATTCCGGTTTGGGTGGGTTGGAAATGTAATGGTTCCCAAAAGAGCTTAGTTTGGAGTTTGTTGCTCCAAATCAATTTGAAAAGCTTTTCCATAATTAACAAATAGTAATATGTCGATGTGCGTATGCCAATCATATCAAGTTTTAGTACGATCTATCCGATTAATATTCCATTAGTTTGATCGATTACCACCGAGCAGTTTTTTATTTTTCTTTCGCTTGCTACAATTTGGCACACTAAAATTCCAATCAAATTTGGATTGATTTCCCAATAGAAAATCAATTTCATATTATCATTATTAAGATTTTTTTCTTTTCGTTTCGATATTGAATTACTTACACATTTATATTTGTGCCAAAATAAAGGAAAGTGCGAGAGAAGGGTCCGGTAATCATCATAACTAGAAAACCAGTTTTCATATGATTTACTTATTATGCTTCGATGACGCAGAAAGTGACTGATAGCTTTACAATCATATTTCTTCTTTTTACACAAAATTTTCTCTTCTTTTTTTCGCAATGTTTTGTGTTATCACATATATGTACATATTTCATTCATTTATAGGATTTAACTTATTCATTCTTTGATGCGGTCCATTCACCATTATACAACCCATATGCATTATAATCCGTATCAAGTCTTCCGTACTGTTGAGCTTAAATTATCTTTGCATAACATAAACTAACTGATGTAAGGCAATGATGTGGTTATTCTTTATATTTGCAATAGACAATACTCTCATACTGTCAAAGTATGAAACAATACAAAAAATATAAGAAAAATCATGGAAAAATTGTGTATCTTGTTTCGTGTCAGTCTTTTTATTTTTGCTTTTACACCACACATCAGTTTGAATTTGGGTTCACTTTTACATTCTTTTACTTTTGGTAAGAACAGAAAAATAAAACGTTAATATCCAACCCAATGATTCTAACCAATGTAATACACACATCTTCACAATATTATTCTTTATATTTTCACTCGTTTCATCTATCTCGAATCTCCCCCGCTTTGTGTGTTGGTTTAGAGTGTTAATAAGACATAAAAACAGAAAAATGAAAATAGATATAAAGATAGGAAGAGAAAAGAAAAAAAAAATGAACAGAAAACATCGTAGAAAGAAAACATATAAGAATCCACCCTGCAGCCGTAACGTAAAAATGGGAACAAAGCATCCAAAAAGAAAGAAAATTGGCTGTATATAAAGAAAAATAATAATCTCTTCGATAGCTCCTCTGTTCCATATTATTATCGTTGCAATGATGAGATATGGCGCCCGCATTGAATCAATGATTTTCATTTGGTTTTTCTTGATGCGTGACTATGTTGGATTCATTGCCAATGATTATATAAGTGATGTTCTGTTTATGTTTTTACATCCAAAATTCCACTTTGGTACAGAACCAAATTGTTATGTTGGTTAAACGAGATCAACCATAGTGTGTAAATAAATTGCGAATGAATGATTCAGGTGCCCACATCGAATCATTTTATTATTCTCATTTTTTCTTGAACAAAAAAAAAAAAATTGAAATAACAAAACGTTTGGAAAAGGAAATTGGGGAGGAAGAGAATCAGATACAATGAAAAAAAAAAGAATCATCCTGACTAAATATTTGTATACGTTCAATACAGCGTAAATATTACATAAATATGATTATATTGCCAATGGAGTATAAATATTATTCAATAGGTAATATCAATTAGCTTTCATCGTACAATTGCGCACAGGTGTCACTATCAGTTTTAATATCCATTACACAGTTTATGGTTTTTTATTCATATTTTCCATTCATAATATTTTTATTGATCAGTTTTTTGTATGTTTGCCCAATCTAAACCTTCCTTACCGTTTATAATAAAAACAAACAAATAAAAAGCGGATAAAACTAAAAATAATCATCTCTTACCATTCAATATGTGAACACGCACTGATACAGGATTTGCATTTGATGGTAGACATGTGTAAACGCCTGAATCTTTTTGTATTGCCTTCTGCACCAATAAACGACTTGTTGTTATTTTACCTTTTTCTGTTACCAAGGATATACCACCACGAGGTGAATCATAATTTATTTCCTATTAAAGAGAAATACAAAAATAAAAATTAAAAATAGAAATTAATCAGAAAAGAGAATACTATAGGAGAATACCATAATATGAAACACTAAATCGATTTGTTTGTTGGAAACCATTAAATTAGTTCCATCGTCGAACAAAAGAAAAATCAAAGTGAATATTAGTAAACGAGCTAACCAAAACTTCCCATAATCATTAAATTTCCATTACTGTGATAGCTTAATGGTGACACAAAAACGATGTTATCCCAGCTAATCAATGTACTGTCAACTACATCAATGTTATGTGAAACATTCCGTTTAATATGATTCTCGTTTCTATCAAAGTTTTACTTTCAATTATACGTGTATATCTAAACACTAAAGTACATGACAATAGACTTAAAATGATTTGAAATGGGATCACCATAATAATAACGATGAGAAAATAATCTCAATGTAAATAGAAAATGAAAGTAAAATAGAATTTCCATGGTCATTCTACATTTGTTTCCAATATTCTCTCTATACTGCATTTATGTTTCTTTATCCTATTCACTTATAAAAAAGAGATGATGATGAAATCTTATGGTATCCAGTTAGGGGTAGATAGCTCGTGTATTCAATGAAATCACTTCAAATCAATTGTATTAATAATGTACAAATAATATTGATCAGTTTCTTATTTCTTTCTTCTACTGTATCATTTTGTTGTTATAATTTTTCACTGTTCATTGGCATTATATTTCTCTTTTGACCATTCCTTGGCAGACAACCAAGTTTGTTAGTTTGTTTTTTTTATGTTGCTTTGGAGTTGTTTGTTTGCCACCATCACAAATATTTATTTATATCTATTATCGTTTTTATATGTGCCCGATTGACTTGACCGTGTGTCAGTTTTAGAACATATCCAATTCATGCGTATACAACGGGGGGTATCATCTGGATCATCCCGTTGTCTTCAGTTCTCTATGAAATTGTATAATCAGCGCTTATTTAACCCCACAGCCCACAAATGATGTGTTGGACATTAAAAGTATTGGATTTGGTTTTTTTCATTTTCTGTTTTCTTCGTTGTACGGCCCATTACAGTTGAATAACATTGGGACCAACACATTGCTTTTCTTTTAGATTTCAACACCAAACGTATAAATTATGAATTTTCTGTTATAAGCTTTCGGATTCACATTGTTCTTCTTCATCTTTACTGTTTCCTTCAATAGTTTCTGTTTTCTTCCATTTGGTCTTTATTTCTAACTTTGGACCAGAAACATTCTACATCATCATAATTTTACAAAGTGCCATTATGTAATTTGGTCTAGTATATTATGAATCAACATTTTATTTTTGTTTCACTGGTTAGCTTCTCCATGAAATATTACACATGTGAATTGAATATTCTCACTTTTTTCATCTCATGTTTTATGAACAAGCTTTTGGTATATTTATTTTTGTTCTCTCCTAAAAAAACCATGTGGCCAGTATACATTAAACAAATATATTCGTCTAGTCAAGAATATTATGAAATTCATATTCCGGTTAATGCCAAATAATTCAACAAACTTTTCTTCATAGTATTCCTGTTCATTCAATTATTGTTTTTCTTATTCTCTATTCAATTTAGTTTACCTTAAAATTATATTCGAATAACAAGAAAAAAAATGAAGTATACATTACCTCAAGATTATGTGACCACGTTATCGTTGGAGGTGGATCAGGTGCATATCGTACCACACACGTTACATTTATAGTTGAGCCTCGATTTATAAATAGATCAGGTCCTCCGGTTATTTCCGTAACAGGTTCTGGAATAAACAATAAGATACATAGAATGAATATAACAATGGATATATTGTACATTAATAAATAGAATGGAACATGAATAGAAGACGGTATTCTCAATTCTATTCTTATGAGAAATATCTCTAAGGATTTGCAGTAGGTTAGAATTTTTTTTCATGTGTTGGCCCAAAAGGTCAATACGTTTAATATTCATTGATCAATATAACACTGGCCGTAGTTCACTATCGGATCATCCTGATTAACATAGAAAATCGTTTGGATATCCGTATTATCCTAAATCCAGAAAAACGTCTCTGTACGGTTAATTCATTATTTTCTGAGCCATTCTATTGGCTCCATTTCTTTTATCAAAATATCCGATTGTGTCCCTATTTATATGCTTTAGGCAAAAATTCGAATTTGATTACATGTTAGGATGATGGAATATTTAATAAGCGACTTTACCAATCTTTTCTGCATATTTTTAATGAAATCTTATACCTATCAGTTCATTGAAATTCATCAGTTCTTATATCTGCGATTAATTAAAAATATTTTTTTAAGAAATTTTCCGTTTTGCCGAATTTTTCCCCATTCACAATCATTATAAATTATTTTCAATATTGATTTGTTATCCATTGATTTATATTCTCTCATTTGGTTCATTCTTAGAACACCAGATATGTTTTTTAGTCGGAAGACGGTTACTCTGGTACATGTGCTACACTAACAAATTTTAAAAGTCGTTAGAGTGAATGCCAAATAGTTACAATGTTAACAGTCTTTATAAATAAAAATTTCATTTTACTGTTCCAATGTCCTAAATGTAATTGTAATCAGATCAATGAAAATAAAATTTAACTATACGCAGTTAAAAATATCTCCAGCGCTTTAATAAAATGAAATGTATTGAACAGTAACCGGAAAATCAGAGTTTAAATTCTTTTTATTAGATTGATTTTTCCTGAAAAATATCGTGAATAAGAGAAAATCAGTATTGTTACAGTTGAATTGTAAGCTTACAATTGTGTGTGTATGTTGTTGTTGACAAAAACAGCATAATTTTAATCAATATCGACATATAATTACAGTAAAAGCATTTGCTCTGAGCGATTGCTTATAATATTGGGTGGTGGTGGGATTCTGATAAGCTTCTGTTATAATTTGTAAGCAGGTGCCCACCTTAGGTGAACATTACTAATTCAATGGTACTCAGCTTTTGTGTGATAAATTTTAAGGAATACTTTCTTATACCGGGTGAGTTGATTAAAATATCTCATTTCCTTAACGAGCAGACAAACACATCAACTTTTATAATCGCGTTAAATGCTTTCTTCTTTTTAACTCATTCCAATATTCAATTTGAATATACAGAGAACGTTTAATGGATTCCAAAATTCTCTTTCTCTTTCTTTTACTTTTAAATTGGAAAATATCATTCTTATTTTGGGGTAAAAAAGAATAAAAAACATCGATACCATCTGGAAAACATACAAAACTTGAATTCGTAGTCATTCTCATGAATTGCGAAATGTACATATAATTCATTTGATTCAATGCTTTATGCTTAATAATATTCTTTAATATATTCTTTGCTCTTCACTGTGTTTTTGGTGTGCTATTAATATGCGAAAATGTCTACAAATTACGTGATAATATGTGAATATTGCGTATGATGAATGCCGAACAAGCAAAAATTATTATTATTACTTTTCCGTCATTCCAATATATCTTCCTATTTTCTATGCATAACTCTCATTTAACAGCCTACAACAGTTGATTTGATAAAGATTTTGGTTTTGTTTAAAACGACTGTAAGGGAAATTTTTATTTTTCTTCAAGACATTGGAAAACGTTTGGATTTTCATTCCTAATTTTTTTTAAAATACAAAAAAAGTTTACGATAAATAATTTTCTTTTTTAGTTGGTAACTGAACTTATGAACAATTTACATAATTCACGTATTTTATATTTAATTTTTGTATATCCGAAATAGATGATAAGATAACAGATTAAAAGTCTCATGTGCCATACATAATGGCTGATGATGTACGAATAGCAAAATCTAATATTTTCCATTTGCTTCTATTTCGTTGGTGATGTTTTGCTGTTATCCAAACGGATGAAATTCATCATTAACTTTTTTTTTTGCGGTACTGTGAATAACAACCATCTTCTTACTTTGCTCTAATTTGCTGATAATTTAAAACTCCACTTCTAACTGTCTCTCAAGCTCCAACTGTATATGACACAAGACTGTAGACTTAGATTTTTGCTTAATACAAATGCACCTTATGGGATCACATTACATCCTTTGAAGCTAATTCACTTCATCGTTTTCTTCACTTATTTTTCATTTTTGGTTCTCTGTACACTTTTCTCTTTTGAATTTCCTCGTTTTGTTGATCAGTTTTCCCCAAATGTTTCTTGTGCTTATTGTGTGCCGAAGTAGAATACAAAAATGTGTTTTGCTATGGATTCAATGCCAAATGAAATATATTCTTTAACTTTGTTTGCTGTTCATTTTATCCCACATTCACATGAATCTTTATCATTTTCCACTAATGGCGTTTACAAATTCTATGCTGTTTCATACAGTTTTTTCCGTTTCATTCCATATATCCATTGTTGGCTTATATTTAGAGTAAATATAATTTTCTTATTTTCATATTCCAAATCCTTATGAATCGCAATAAACCATCGAATGCGACACTCTAACTTAAAATTTACTTTGGAAAAAATAGATAGAAAGAAAATATAGCATTAGTCGACAATATGGAATAAACAGAATAAATAAAAGTAATCCAATCTTTTCATTTTATTTGATTGTTTTCCACACGTTTTGTTGTCAAATGGTAGAACGGAGACACTCTACAGAAATAACCTTCAGAACAAGATTCATCCTTAACTAAATGGAATATATTGTATTTGTTTGATAAAAATGCAGTAATCTGGAGTATTTCGAATTGTTTTAATTTCCCCAATGTAAGTTAATGTATTTTGGCGAATGGTAACCGACAAAAAAATTTAAAATAAAATCCAAGTATTGTCGATTCACTTATTTTTCCCACCGTTACAATCATTTACAGTAGTAAATAGTAAAAAATTGCTGCTTACCGAATTCATAAGAATTCTTTCACTTACATTTCTTAAATCCTTACATTTTGTTCATATCCGATGTTGAAGACGTTTCATATGGAATACATTAAGAAATTAGTTTTTTATTTCTCCTAAAAAAAATCATTTTAATGTTTCCCTTTCAAACTTCTCACTAAAATTATCTTCAATTTAATACAGGATGAGATTGCTACTTTTAAGTTTTTCTTACGTTTGTGTTAAATCTCATTTTTAAATACTGACGTAGATAATCTTAACGTTGTCCTACCAGCAGTGCCAAACATATCCGATTGTCGTGAAGGGATTTCACTTCATTGCTTGAATGAAACAAGTTTAACATTCAATCCGTGTTTTGTTGTTTAATTCTCCTTAAAATCATTTGATAGTCTGAGCCTGAGTAGAAATTGTTTTTAATAAATCTTTTCGAAACGCAAAATTATTCCAAATTCGTCCCTTCACAGACCACTTGCTGAGCTTGAATATTTATTGCTCTTACACTCATTATGTACTCCATCAAAGAAACAGTAGACTCATCCTTTGATAGTACACGAAATATAAAATAATTATCCCATTGAGAAATTTAGATAACGGTCTCTTGACACACTGGTGCCCATACCATTGATATGATATTTAGATGTTCTACTAAAAGTACAACCAACAGCCAAAGACAAAAAAAACAAACAGCAGGTGCATATTAACAGAAAATCTGAACAATTCAGATAAAATTTCACTTGCAAGTCTTATTTAAATTATTACTACAAATTATAATATGCCCGTCTCCTTGTTTATTATTACTTCCTATCCGTTTTTTTTTTTGGGCATTTCACATTTACCACCATCAACGGTTTCTCTCAAAATACAGTTAACGGTCTTGTCTTTAGTTTTTCTGCGTTTTTTTTTTTGCACAAAAAAGTTAAACAGAACAACGAAAAACTGATTGTTAGTACTTGGAAGAAAAAGTTTTCAACTTGGTCCATAACACTAGAGTGGAGAAAAAAATCTATACGGTTTCATAAAATACCATTCTTTTGCCATTATCGCAATAGCAATAAGAATTATTTTAAAATCTTCTTTTAGTTTTTCCATGTTATTTTATTGCTGCTGCTATTTTCTGTTTCTGCTCATGGAATTGATTCATTTGTTTATCTTTAGCCTAGTAAAAAATGTTAAATAGTAGCGTATCACATCTCATACAATCACTACTATTACAGCAGCAGTTCCGACACCAATGACTGTTTCATGTCATTTCACATCCCTTTAGTTTGCAATATTCTGTAAATTTTCAACGGCCATGCAACGGTTTATTATTTAATACGCCGTTTTTCTTCCACATTGTTGTTATTTTTCCATCACTCCTCTATTACAATGAATCTCTTTTGCGTTCAATTCTCATTTAACAATAAAAGCATAATATTTTTTCCGTTGCGCTACTTCTGGTTGTGAACTTCAACCGTATGTAACCATTGAGGACGTACCTAGTCAACCCATATACAGATTCATTTTCATAATAAAAAAATAAAGAGTACAGCCAACAACAAGACTCTTATCTTTATTTAAAATTGTTTGCATTTTGTTAATTTATTTTTCCTGGCTTTTCCGATTTCGTTTACGGTTCCCTTCAACAATTTGCTGCTGTATTTCTCATTTCATATTTGCGTTATTCGAATTTTAGTAGCAACAAAACCGTATCAGTTTTATTCCATTTGTCTGTAATATCCTTTTTTTTTGTTTCCGGGCTGTAGAACAATTGAAAAAGTTTACCATACGGAAAATATCGCATAATGTGTTTCCACCATCCAGTTAACATATCATTTGAAGTTAAATATTAGGCGGGAAAACAAAAAAAAATATGTGGAATAATGGTACAATGTGAAATATGAGTGACACGCGGCCAATAAGACGCACAGATGTCACATTAATTGATGCCAATTAGGGGAAAATTTTAATTGGGATTAAATCGGTACAAATTGATATTTTGTTTTTCTTCTATTGGGTAATTCATCAGTACCCAGATATTTACGCTAAAGTTGTGTTACCATACCAAATCAAACAGAAAGACAATAGTATCCTTCACATAAAGAATTGATGAAATTTAGCGGGGATCAAAATTATCTTCTTTTTTTCTTTTTCAAGTTAAATTCAAAGTCTCGAATTATAATCAATTTTTAATCAGAGGCAGCTTGAAGAAGAATTCAACTAATTAGATATTTTAATTCCAATTGGATTGTTTTAAGACGAATTTTCTCATTTCTTTTCGTTATTTTGTCTCTAACTTCCCTTTTTGTGTTGTCGCTTTTTATTAATCCGCTTTAATTTTTGGAGATCCGGTTCTATCATTTAATTAGGCTCATTACTTTATTTCTTTTTTATTTTGTTTGGCTAATCTCTGTATTTCTTCGCATTACTATTTTGGATCAATTACTTTATTCCACTAGAAGATAATTTATTAAGCTTTTAGGCACTTCAAAACCAACATGAGCTTTTCATGAACATTTTCCATTCCTTTTCACTTCCATCTGATATGTGTAATGTTTATTCACTTCTGTTGCCTACAAAATATATTTGTTTATTATTATAATCTATGGTTATGTACTAAGAAAATGTAGAAATATAATTTTCATTGGATAATGGTAATTTCATTCTGACACATATTCTGAAATATTCCATAATTTTTACTTTAAAAAAATCCGAAACTCGGAATGTGTACCTTTTTTCCACTCTTTGGCTTGTGTAATCAACCACATTTTCTGAATCAAACGCGGTATACAAGAATGGAATGGAAAATGCAAACACTTCCGTTCACTGATATGAATTGTACACGATGAAATATTATTAAGAAACTGATGTTTTCTTCTTTTATTTTTTTACTTGCTCGTTTCACCATTCACTTTAATATTGGAACGGATATAAATTTTCCAAACGTATGCAAAATGGGTTAGCAATACGCCCTTAAATTTCTGGATGATCATATTTTATATACATGAAAATAGCAAATCCAATTGGTATAACAATATAAAAAAAAAATTGAAAACGAAACAGAGTTATATTAAAATTAATATTAAGAAAATATTTAGATTTCCAAGCATTTGAGTTATTTCTTTTCTTGTTTCGTTTGTTCCTTTGGAAAGTACAAGAGAAATTGTATTTTCCGGGGTATAAAAATAAAAATAATAATCATCAAACAACATGGATTATTATGAATATAAATGTTAATACAAACAATAACTCGTCTGTATATTGGATGGCATTATTCGTAATGATATCAATCCATTTTACTTTTCTTCTTTTTTTTTATTGATAATGTTTCTTAAGATAATTTTCCATTCTTAAGTTAAATTATAGATAAATTGTAAATAACAATAGGATTATAATTTTTCGGTTACGCTTAATAATTGTATAACTAAATTATATTGTCATTAATAGTAAGTAGTACACGTGAATCATTATCAACATTTCAATGAGTTGTTATACTTGAACATACTTTATCCCATTGAAAACAATATTTCTCATTTCGTTGTTTTTTTTTTTAGTAAAAATTATGTTGCATACTGCGAATGTACATCGGAACATACTCTAATTATTGCATAACGAGCAAATTTAAGAATCTGAATTGTACTGTACTTAGTAGAATGCCACAAGGAATTCACAAACCAGAAACGTTAATATAAAGTGAAAGAATTTATGTGGAAAATAAAAAGAAAAAGAAAAAAATTATCTCTATCAGTGAATCTCTTACGATTCATATAACTGACTAATTATAAATGTTTTTATTGTCTAATATTGCGATGTAACAGTGATTTTAATGAACCCAAGATGTAAGCAATTAAGACATTCGTTTGTTCTCTATCATGTACATCATCACAACAATTATAGAGAATATTCTTTTGTAATTCTAGTGAATTCCCAACCAAAAAGCAACTGAAACTCAATGAATATTTGTTAGTAATTGGCTTTGATATCACGTATACCACATATCATAATATCAATATAAGAATCATGAATACGTTTTTCGGTTTTCTTTTCTGTATGTCTCTGATAATGATCACATTGAAAGGAACAATGAGTGAAATCAACGTAAAACAATATCAGCCTTGAAGCAATACACTTTGGATAGCATTTACAAATTCTTGACACTCACCTACAACATTCAAATAAACTGGATGGCCCATTGGTGGTGTTGTTGATATTTGGCACTCATAGACACCTGAGTCCTTTTGTTGAGCATAACGTATTTTTAGAATCCATTCCTCCGTATGCGGTAAATGTGATGCCTCAAATCGTTGATCTGATGTATACGTGTATCGTCCCACTGTCAATAAATGTATGTCTCTATGACGCACCCATGATACCTTTGTGTATTGCAAAGAAAAAAGAAACACATTAAACGTTAGTCAATGTTACAACATGTTTTCCTAATTTAATTGTATGAATAAACTATAAAGTATTTATATTTTGATAAATAATTTTAATTGACGTAAATCGCGACAACGAAAATCTTATTAAATTCCCACAAAATATTCAACCAGGTGAATTTTTTGTAGGTGAAATATAAAAGATGAAACAAAATGTGACTGGTAGTTATACTCTTCGTTTATATCTTGCGGTTTCTGTGGCAATAGATCACATTAGTGTATTCTAGTGTGTGGTCGCTATTGGTATGAAACCTCATAACACTCCTCCCTTAGTTTAATATTCTTCTTATTCACTGATGCATAGATGAATAAAGAGAATAAACAGTATAAACCTCAACTGTAATCATCCCGTTGATTTGTATTTTACTTTTAATACAGCCCTAATAACAAAGACGACAACAACAGAGGGCACAGATTAAACCTGATTACATCGTGATATTATTCCCATATGAATGTCAGAAGATAATTCCCATGCTGTGGTTTTAAATCGTATCTGTAGTTTAACCAGGTTATGCTTTGTGGTATTCAAACCGTATATTATCTAATTACATGTGATGTTTCACAGGAAAAATGGTAAATTTTCCATCAATGATATTTGAAATGAAACAAAAATTTGAAGAAAATTCACATGAACGATGAAATATGAAAAGCCAATATTCTTAACTAAAAGAATATGAAGCGTAATGAACAAAAAACCGTTTTATGGTACTCCATCCAGGTATTACATGCAAGCTCCAATGTAAATGTCGAAATAATTTTCACCACACTCTATTAAATGAATTTAATATACAGTTGACTGGTGTTTTTTTGGGTGAACCAAGAACGTTGAGGGTTATGTAAACTTTCAATGTCATTTTGTTTTTAATCAGTCGAAACATTGTTGTCTACCGTGTAGGAATTGTTTATAAATCGCAAATTTTGCCAGCCAACAAAAAAAAGATATAAAATATAAGTGAAATCCCAAGACTTCATTTTTGTCTTAGTCTTAAATAATATGAACAGATTGAAAATTGTTTGAGTAAATAATTTTGTTAAGAATAATAATGGAAGATTCTTATGTTTTGTTTTTTCTTAGAATTGTCGTATGTTGGATAATATTTTACTGTCTAACAATGAATATGTTGGAATATTTTCTAAAGAACCATTTCCGTACGTTCAACACTTATCAACGCATAATGAATAATTTAATTAAAATTTTATTATGTCGATGAAATCTAATGTTATTTGACACATAAATCTGTGCTTATTGCATGACGTTTACATAGTAATATGTATTGTCATTTAACATTTCTTATAAAACACGTTCCATCGCACTTGTTTAGTTACCGTAATGGGCATATGACAAATATTCAATATAACATATCTTCAATTCATTTGACAAAAAATTATCTAAATTGAATGTAATTAAGTTAAACATGAAATTCACCTTTAATCACAATGGTTTTCATTCTGTTAACCACTGTTACATTCCGCCTTAAGATTCGGTTAAGACAATTTCATGATAACATGGAACAGGAAAAAAAAGATTAAATGCCTCGCATTCAAATAAAATTAGATGTAATTTCTAAGCATAATGAAATCACATTTACAACACTTATAAAACAGTCATGTGTGATTACGTTCAATATGAAAAGAAAAATATTATAAAAGAAAATTTATTCATCTATAATAAGAAGGAAAAAGTTTTTGTGAAACACGAGCACCTTTAAGCCGTTTTAGTCGTATGAATTTTAGTAAATACTTCATCCAAATAATGTATAAAATATTCAAAACTGACATTAATAAGTCGTCTTGGTTGCTATTTCTTAAACAATGTCTTTGAATTTTCCACAAAACCATAATAAAGTATCACACCGTTAAATTATTTTCTTCCAAAAAGTAAAAGAGACTTTTCCTCTTGTGTGTCAACTTTTATTCTCATCAGACCGTATCAACTCTTAATGAATTTTCTTCATTACATTTTCACTCAGTAATTTTTAATACTCTCTGCTATATCGAAATGTGTCATACACACTCACAATTTTAATGCAATCACACCTAGCTGAGTGCCAAACAGAAAGAAGAAACAAAAAACATCATTTTTACCTCGATATCTAAAACCTTTACTACACAAAATATTTAATATAATTCTCAAAAAAAAAAAAACAAAGAAAGAAATATAACATGAGAGTTACAAAATTCAATTTGATTGGTAATATCCTTGATGAGTTTCTATTTCATGTTCAGATGAACGCAGTTGGAAATATAAAAAGCGAACCAACCACTCACATACGATTTGTGATATTCATTGAACATCAGCCATTTCCCAATTGATTATTTGAGCAAAATTTCCCTCGAATTTGATAAAAATTCTTCCATACATCTCGTTTCATCATTCGATTTGAACATATCGGTATAGTCGCAATATGGAAACCCTGTCGTATACCATGTGAATTTAATTGATTCTAATTCAATTTAATCGAACTCTGCTATGTAATTAGTTTACGCAACTGAACATAATTATTTTTTTCACTTGTCAATCAATAAACACACAAATGGTAAAATCATACTATTGAGACAGTGATATTTGATGTTGTATATTTATAGAAGTACTACCATAGCTTATCGTCCAGAATACATAATGAATGCAGATAGTTTAAAAGTGTCCAATTGTTTAAGCCGATAGGTTTTAATTGTGACAGTAAGGATTATCCATGATCACGTACCCAAAACATGATAGTTTTTTCTTCCATTATCTGTAGTAAAAACATATCATTTATCGATGATTGTACTATGAAACATTCACTATAGTCAGATATCATGTGATTTATATCGACATTGGATAAAAAAAAAACAAAATATACGACGTTCTTTAAATTTGAAGTGAATACACACTCCTCCACTCATTGAACAATTCAACAGTTCAGGCAATTACTAAAACTCGATTCCAATCTACAGCCAATTGATTTAAAATTTTCTGCAAATGAATAAAAGGCAATAGATTAGTATTCATTTGAATAAAATTCATAGACTGTAGTCAACAAAGCACTTTATCATGTTTCAAAAATCATCGAATGTAACTGGCAAAAGGCGTTACTCTATGTTAATTAAAATGGATTTTATTACATGTTTGCTTTTTAAAATTCTTGCACATAATAATTCATTTAGAAATCAACCGCAATAGAAAAGGCGTCTATCAAATACAGGAATTATTTTTTTTACATCCACCCTAGGGTTGACTTACGAAGTTACTAAAGGAGATCGGCCCACCTGGTAAGGTTTCTAATCTGTCATCTGGCTTTCTGAAAGCCTATAATATAGACTGTTAATTCTATTTCAATTTTTTTTAGTTCAATTGAATACCATCACATAAGCCATAGCAATTGAAATGAGTCAATGTATTACCATGTTCGTGTCCTAATCACTAATCTGCTTTGTTTTAAATATATCGTTGTTCGAGTGCATAATTTATAATAACAATTATATCAAGTTGCAGTTAGGGAAATTTCACTCTCCATATCGTTTTTTTTTACCCTCATTGACTGTATAAATTTATTCGTTATCAACGACACTTCATCGGTAAGCCATTATTCAATTGATTTACTAATAGAAAATTCACTTTTGTATTTCACTGTCTATCGTTTACCATGAGAATAAAACAATATGATTCCAGATGGTATGAAATACTCTCATTAGGTATTACCAATACGATTTTTTACGTGTTATTTTCTTTCAATGGTATTCACGCGGTATCACACCCCATATGGCAATGGGGAGTAGATACGGAACACTTTTTCTTTTGCTATTAACCCGAAAAGGAAGAAAAATTCAAATGATGATTGCGTGTTGACTATCATTGTAATAAATCACTGATTCTGTTATATGTTTTCTCTTATTTTCTTCTATTGTATTTCACTAAAAATATAAAGAATATTTTATAGATTTTAGAAAATATTTTGATTACATGTCTGGAAGCCAAATAGACCATAGGCAATGATTTTCATCCGGGGGGCAGTATATTTTCACGGTAGAAAAAACATAACAATTCACATTGTAAGAAAATGCACTATAGGATCATAATTCCATTGAATGGTTTAATTCTTCTATGGTATGTTTCAATGGTATACCATCCCACAATTTCATAGGAATTACTGTTAACCATTTAAACAATTTTGCAATTCAGTTTTCATGTTGTTCCATTTAAAAAGAATTCAATATATTTATTTGAATTATTTTAAATTCCGAAAATTTAAGACATATTAAATTGCCAATGTAGACAGAACATAGTAATCATACACCAGAATCTCATGACTTGGATGTTTTCATTCAAAATTGAAAACATAAACAAGCGAATTAAAATGTACGGAATTCACATTCACTTACCGTTCGGTTTCCAAGGTTCTTAACTTTACACACTAATTTTACTGGTTTCCCAACTAATCCTGTAATATTTGATGTCACCGTTGTATCAAAATACGGTCCTGTGCCTGGCGTTGGCCATTCTTGCAAGAAATCAGTTATGAAACGTTTTGATCCACCAAGTGCTGCTTCTGCAATGATTAAGAATTACACGGAATTAACACCCAAAATGATAGATTACATTTGATATTATTATTGATTTGAGCAGTTCAAATTTAAAGAAAAACACTTTCAATATGGAAGCAGTGCTTTACAAATTGGTAAATAGGTTATGCTCAATAATTAATAGAGTTTAATTTTATTGGAGAGCGGATATTGTACCAAAGTACTAAATTTTGAGGTTATGTACCATTCACTTCAAATTGTCAGCTAATTGTGTGAAAGAACGAGTAAATTAAATTTAGAATTGTGATTTGGTCGACATCCTAATTGTGGTTACTTTTACATCTTTATAAATGATAAAATTACTATTTCCATTATCGATTGATTATATCATTTGCTGAAATAGTGTTGTGATTCGTTAAATAATTTTGAATTAAAGTTCCATTGTTTCGGGTGTGAAAGTGATTCAGTGAAAACGTGCCATTTATTTTTTCATAAATCATCAAGACCCATCCAACGTCCTAGTTGCAATCGGATAATAACTAAAGTGAGATTTGGAATGATAAAGATGAATGGCTATCATATTTTGTGTTTAGCATAAGAAATTAATGATAAAACCGGTAAGTTTTTAGATAATATTTCTGGTTCTGGTAATGGGCCCCCACAAGTTCTTTTTCTTTGTGTGCGATGTTATTTTTTTATTTCTGACTTGAATATTGCGGCCATAAATTCTGTTGAACTCCAATTTTTCCTTACCTCCAAGAGCGATGGGATATGCAAAAGGAAGATGAATCGAAATAAAACGTCGGTTTATGCACATTTAGAATGCGCAAAATGTAACCTGCCACCAATTACATTATGAATTTAGATGAATTGTTGGTGTGAAATAGTTTTGCTCCACTTCTTTGGATGGTGTTTGCCAATGGGAAAACCCTAGAAATTCATGTGCTGTTATTCTTCCTTTTACATTGGTCTTCAGATGTTTCCTAATGGACGTGAGCTTTTGAAGAGCTGTGTTAAAATGTTCTTGTATTCCGATTCCGTTCTTACTGACGATGAGAACGCGTCTTATATTCATAGAGAACGTTGAATAGAGAATTTAAACAAAAATGGAAAAAGAGAGATACATATCGAAATCTATTTAGTGTTGATTTATACAAAATATTCAGTTCTCTTTGTTCATAACCGGAATGTGTTTCCATACAATTTTCACCTTTAAAATACCCCATGGAATCGGCAGATGGTTAAAATTCTACTATTAGTGTTTATCTTTGTGTGCCGCCATGGGAATTCTTGGTGGGATCATAATAAGAAATATTCCGTTTATTTGAAAACATTCAGCCTCATGTTAATAATCCATTGGCGAATAACCCAATTGTTATGCAACACAATGAACACAATTATTTGGTGTGTTGGTTTTGTGTGTATGTGCTTTTGATTCGCAACGTTAAATATAGTATTATTCACCTGAAAGCTTAACAGTTTCTGGTATTTCGGTTGAACGTCGTCGGTAAGTGAAACTAATCTATTCAATGCAAATGATTTACTTAATTGTTATGGGGTATAAAAAATTGAGAAAAATCATCATCATTAACATGGAAAATACATTTTATCTGTTGGTGTATTCACTGATGTTGCTTTTGCCATAACTATAATGGCTGGCTGTTTTCATCTAGAGTAAATGATGCATTTTAATTATTATCCATTATAAGAATTTTGAATACATTCATTATCGTTTTAGAATCAACGAAGCTCTGTAAGATGATTGTATTATGGATGGTAACCAAAATACGTTCTGGATCTTTGATATACATTTTTCCGTCCAGAGATATTGGAATTTCTTAGTTCAATTTAGATTTTAGTGTTACTTATGGCTTCCTTTCTGTGAGAATTCATACAATATGAGTTACTTGTTCGTATCGATTGTAAAAGTGGAAATATGGAAACAAAGTGTATACCATCAGGAGATGGACAGACAAAACATGAAGAAAATATTCTTATATTGAAGTTTCAATGGACATTTCAAAGTATCGAGCTCATAATAGATGTTACTAAAATGGCAAGCAACGTTTCTATATTGTACTGGAAATTTAAATGGTAACCAGAAATTTTATTTTATTTTTTTTATTTTTAGGACTGATAAAAAGACGGACGAGTGTGTAGACAAAGTAAAATCAGCAGCAAACAATTTTTTAAATATCGTTCATTACACGACATACTGTTGATGGAGTAATGGTTGGGTAGCCTACTAAAATCGGATTCTTTCATCAGCAACCAGAAAATGTTATTTTCTGCATTTTGTAATAGTCGACAGAAATGGTAGGAGACGATGGCCGATGAAAAAACAGACACATTATGAATATGAAAGGAAGAGGATAGACTAGAGAAATTTCAGAACGGAACAAAACAACAACAAAAAGAAAACTAGACTATTGAACCAAAGAAAGAACAAAAAACTTTTATCGAAATGAGGATTACAGTGAGTGAAAGGCAAAACTTTGACAGGAAAAACCATTCTAAAAGATTTTCATCCGGTCGCCGTTATGTTTAACATATTTTTCATGTGATGATCTGGTGGCTACGATTTCGATCTGAAACCATCATAACATTTTATGCTATTTTATTCTTATTGTCATTTCAGTATTATTATTTTCGGTGGTTTTTTTTTTTTGGATTCTGGAAGGATAAATGAATATGTGGTCGCGATCTTATTCATTCATTTGCTTTTTGTGTGGTGTAACTCATCGAAACACACAATCGATTATTATTAACTTTGCAATTGTATCTGGCATGGTTCTGGGTAATTTATGTGGCGATGATCTGAGTGATGAGTTGTTTTTCTTCAAGCCAACTGAATTGGTTTTTTGTGCGTATGGTGTGACTGCTGTACAATAGATTGGCAACCAGGAAGCGAAATGGATTATTTCAACCAGCTTTAATGGGCTAAAGGTATTCAATTTAGTTGTTGTTATTTTATGGTTTTATTTTTGTTTTTTTTTTATTGAAATTGTTATTTATTCTATATTGTATTTGGGCTGGAGATAAAATCTCCATCAATCACATTGTTGGCGTGTGCATATTGAATCAGTTTTTGTATTCAATGTGGTTTGCTGTCTGTCTGTTGTAGTTGAGTTTTTTATTTATAATAAGCTGGTTTTACCTCCCAATGGTACATTAAAACCAACAATTCCTATCATATTTATAATCAATTTTGCCTCTTGGCAGGATTCAATCATTTACAATTCTTGAAAGAATTGTATTCATATCCATATCCTATACTGTCGAATGTCAAATGGAATGAATTTGTGGAACTTAGATTTAGTTTAATCGGTAACATTACATTCGGTATGATTTTTGGGTTGCGCTCGGTATGAGGTTGGAAAATATAATAAGAAAACTAATTCAATCTAATTTTTGCTGTCAAGAGATATATTTATTTGACGGCATATGAAATGTGATGAATAGAAACCGAAAGCTATAAATGTAATTCTTTCGTTGAACAATCATATTTGTTTGAGTTGAAATGACCACAATCTGATAAGAATGTATGTGTGGGTGGAGGATAAAAAGTCAAGTAAAGAATATGATATGGAAGAAAGATTGAATGGTACAGGCTTAAATCCTTTGAAGAGTAGAATGAGTCAGAGAGTGTATGTTTCAGTTGTTCATCGTTTTGGTTTGGGAGAAAAAATTTTTTACAAGAAAATTCCCAGACAATTTGAGAATGATGATGTGCGGGGCCCATGTATTATTTCACATTTTTCGTTTAAGAATACATTTTCATTCTATTTGTAAATGATATTTTATTTTTTTATTATGTCTAAATTCTAAACGAGAAAGGCAGAAAGAAAGAAGTACCATATAAGATTTTCTTCTTCATCTTGGACTACTAATATAAAAATTTCTTTTTTCTTTGACATTCATATTTCTGTGCCTGTGTGTGTGGTTATTCAGAGATTTGAAATGAAATTCAATGAAAAATAATCTCAACATATTACATGTCCATTTTATGATTTTTATATCCTGAATGTTATGATAAATGGATTACCATGTCATAAAAATCCACTAATAAATTGTGTATATTTGCGTAGTACATCAATTTGATGCCAAGTTAAATGGAAAACTGGCCAACAACAACTATTCTCATACACATATACGTTTATGAAGAAAAAAAATCCACATTCATTGTTAAAGGGGGAAACGAATAAGAAAAAATGTTGAATTCTGCATAGCAATTTGGCTCGTGGCATTGTCCTGAATCAAAATGAAAAGCAATTTGAAATTGAATGATTTAAGAATAGGAAGCTTAATGCTTAAATCATGTTTGTTTTTAACAGAATTACATGGGGAATTATTTTTTTTACTAATGATTTAAGTTAACAAAAGCTTCACTATTCTTTTTATATAATTGGGGTTTCCACTTAAACCGATAGTTTATTTATTTCTATTAGTTTTATATTTTTATTTTTTCAAACTTAATATTGGATAAACAACATCCATTTATTTGATAGTTTTTACTTTGTTTAACTAAACGAAAAGATAAATGATTATCATTCTTATTAGAATAGTTTGACTAGTAAAAATTGATGGTTTCTGTTATTCAGATTCAGGTATATTAATTAAATTAAATGGACTTAAAATAAGCAAGTAACAAGAGTTAATTGTGTATGCATGTTTAGAGTGAAATTGAAAACCATATAATTAATCAATGAGATAATATGGACCCCAACCAACCGGTATATAGACAATGGGAGAAGAAATTTGTATAAATGGAAGAATAAAATAAAGCCATCGGAATGACTTACTGAGCCATCATTATACTTCTTTACTATTTGGATACAATTTATTTATTTTGGCGAAAATGTTTTCATTCTTTACACAACAGTTTTATAGACAGACTATAAATTCTTGAGTGTATTTAAGATGATGGCTATTATCTTTTCGTTATTTTATATTTTTCCAACTGTTGGTTATTGGGGCGATAAATACTGTTATACTAAACTAACTGTTTTACTATTCGTTGGAAATAAAATATTTTATGTGCATTTAGTATTGCATATATTTATGTTTTGGTCAATGGTACACCTGGAATAGTTTATTTAATCAGTTATTGTTAACGATGTGAAAAGGAGTGTATACAGTTATAAATAAGTTGACTATGTGTAGTGTACCTGAAGCCAAGATTATTGGTTAATCTTATTTTAAAATGCTGTTAAGTTGAAAGACTGATATTAAAAGAATAATATTTGAAGCCATCTAATAAATATTATGGTTGTGTTTAATGCCGTTAAGTGGGAGATTTAATGTTGATGATTAAACTACTTTGTATCGACTTGAAATAATTAGTTACATTCAGTTGTTATAATAAGGCAATTAATAAGTTGTCGGTATGAAAAATGTCTTGAACACAATTATTAAAAGGAAAAAATGTTACAGGTATTGTTGTCGGTTCATAATGGAAGAGATGAAACGAAATGCATCAGAGATAACCAATTTGGTATATGATTGAAGTGAAGTGGTCTAATAATTCATTCAAATCCTTGGCACGTATTTATCGCAAATAATTGTGTTTTATTGTTCCACTTAAAATATCTAAAAACCAAGAGATTGCAATAAGTGATATAATAGATTTTCTACGTTTATTCTGTTTTTATGTTCGCATTGATGATAATTTTACCATGATGATATCCACATTCAATGTTATATCACAATTCTATTATTGTTGGGGACAAATAAATTTCATTAGAGTTGTTATTATTTTATCATGTAATTGATTATTTTTCTTTTATATCACCTCACCAGGTGGAATAACAAATTTATCACGAAAAATTTTATTGTTGTATCTTTTTAGAATCGATTGGCTGTTGAATAAAATGACAATTCGTCATTGATTGATTTCGTATTGATAATCGTTTTGGATTTGAACTAAATGATATTGAAGGACATATTCTGACTTCACCGATACGATTATCCAATGGGAATTTAGTTTTGAGCAATTGAAAACCCGATTGTAAAGTATAATGACAACGTATATATGTATATTGAATCCTTGAGTTTTCTTTAATACCACATCGTGCAGATTTATGGTTCAATTCAGTAATGTAAACATCAATTTCATTTGTACAAGAGAGGTTTCTGTTCATTCTTCTACAACGATCGCTGATGATTCAGATTGAATCAAAATAACGAATGAAGTATAATAAGTTTTCTATTATTTCTTCTCCATTTGTTTGAATAAGAAGAGTGAATGGTTTTTCCTTTAAAAAATCGATACATATAAAAATGTGAAAGTCGGGAAACAGATTGGCAGATTGTACTATAGAATCAGTGGTTACAAATCTAAATTGCTATGAAAATATTTGAAAATAATATCATTTGTTATATGTGGAAGTTGTGCCAGAGAAGGTTGGAATTGTTTAATATAAATCATTTGGTGGATCGAAAGACATATCTTGTGAAGCGATAGATAATGACCGTCGGTTGGTTTCCATAAAGAAATTGTAGATATTTAAAGATTGAGAGGTAAGTGTTGTTTTTTCTTTCTTACTAAAATGTCTTTCTACTTCCTTAGTATGTTTAATTTTTTGCTCCTTTTACCATTTTCCTAAAATGACCTGATCAAATACTAAATATCTACTGTTTTTTGATTTCATTTTAGTGTATTCTCCATTTTCTTACCATTTGAAATGGAAAATACGATGAAGAGCAAAATGATGTTTTGGTAATGCAACACTTCTTTCATTGATGACCATAAAAAGTGAAGATGAAAACTAAATCATTCGTGAAACATGATCGAAATCATTTTCCAAAAGTTTATAAATTGCATACCAATAGAAATGTCCGGATCATGTATACTAGCCATATGATGATATATAGAAATATGTTTTTTGTTTGCTACTGGTATCTGTCTCTCCATATAAACATAAACGATGGTACATCGGATTACAAGAAATCATCGGAGTACAAGAAATCAAATAACATACAGAATGATAGAAATGAATGATGTGGTTTAATTTTGATGTGGGATCGGGCACCTAAATATTTATGAATTTTTCTTTTGGCCTCAGACACCAAATAGAAAGACAGTGAGAGACCATTTAGATATTTCAATGAGATCAATGAATGCCAATTTTTGGTATTGCCTTCATCATTTCTATCGATTTACTGTTGATGCGTTAAACTTGAATGGTGCATCAATTGATCGGTTATACCGTTCAGTTTATATGTAAAGCAATTTGTAAAAATGTCTAATCGAAGGAAAAAACCAATTCTGGCATCGAATAGAATGATGATGATGAGAAATATATCGGTAGTTCTTTCTGACTAGGAATATAGAGGAATAACTAGTGAATGCATGGATGGATGAAAAGGCCCAGAAAATAACCGGCAAACTGAAACTACATTGTGTTGAGTTCAAAAAAAGGGGGAGAGTTAAAGACGAATATCGGGAGAAAAAATACGAATGTGAATGTATGTGGTTACAATAAAAAAAAGAAATAAATTATAGAATTAACCGCATATCGACTTTCGATAGAATAACAATAACTCATTTCTATGCTGGACCTTTTTTTAACTTGTTTTGGTCCGCATTCGACTGTGTGGTCAATTTTATTATTTGTTACCCAAAATGGGGGTGGGAAATAGTTCATTTTAAATAGTGAGCATAAGAGATAAATTGATGTGCATAAAAACCAGTATAAGTATTGATAGTGTTTTTGCAATTTGAAACGATTTCATTATAAAAAGTTTATCAAACATAAAGTGGTGTAGTATAGAGAGAATGTTATGTAAACGGTTTAAATATGGGGAACAGTAAGAAAACAAGACAATATTTAATATCTAATTGATGTAATCGATATTACATTGGTATGAAATCGAGGACTTAAAATAGTTAAACATTAAATTTATAGTTTATTAAATGTATTCTTGTAGTAATTTTATTGGGTGGATTTTTTTAATGATACCACAACCCATAATTCATTGAATATTTAATGAATCCGACCCAGTCAAAGTTATAATGAATATATGGTATCGTATAAGCAAGGAATAAGCGGTTCAAACATTTTCAATTCAAAAATGGATTATTCAATTTTCAAATAACTAGTTAGAGAATCGGTGGGAAAAAACGAATTCATTGGTGAATTTTTTAAAACTTTTCCAATCAATTATGGGTTCAGCTAGAAAAATAGTGTGAATTTACATGTACCACTCACTAACACATAAATTTGTTAAAGGCCAATTCATTAATAGTATATTACTTATAGCGGCCAATGTAAGGGTAGCTGCATTGAGTGGGGATAACTTCAACGAGCTTTAGCGAGTTGAGGTTAACCACGAAATGAAGCTATACTTGGCTGCTATAAGTCAACATTTTATTCCCAATTGAGGGGAAAAGTTACGCTTCAGCCTATGTGAGCTTCAAGGTTTAGATGACGAATAGATTTATATCGTGTATCGTCGGATGGTTCTGTTGTGGTAAAATACTTTACCTTATTAGCCGAAGAAGTTTTGCGATAATATTTGTATGGGAATTTAGTAACATCAGTGGAGAAACGTGATTTTCGTGTCCACTCAAATGTATGGAAAAGCCGAAGTTTTTCCCCTCAATTGTGAATAAAATTTATTTGATGTCAATAGTTAAAACGGTGTGCCAATAATGGTTAAGTTATTGCGCTTAAAGTGGTTTATAAAGTCATCAAATTTAGAGTGGAATAATTTTTCCATCCTATATCACCATAAACAGTGGCCAAATTTGAAGAGAGCCCCACACACCATCACTGGTGTATAACGAAAGTGTATTGAAATGGTAATCGTTTAGTAAGTTTCCAGGAAAATTGTATTAATGTTCGTATATGGCTGCATCACATAAACAAAGGAAAATTGGAGATGACGTCCATCAACAAAATGTAAATTAGTTAAAAGAGCAGCGTGTGCATGTCACATTTTAACAACAACATATCACCACAGAATTATGTTCATATGGCTGCTGTAGATTTTTCTTTTCTATTGCTTATGTATGAAAAAGCGATTCATCATTACGCCCGAAATAAAAAATAAATAGTATGCGACCAATATAATGTTAAAGTGAAAGCGCCAAATGAAAGACATAAAAATATTCATGATAGCAAATATGTATATACGACTGAAACCTGGGGTACTACATATAACATAATTAGATGAAGGATGAGGGGTACCGAGAATAAAAAAAATGAAAATCGTAATTATTCTCTTGTTAGTCCAGTGTGTGTCAACCATAAGCATTTGGAATATAACAATATAAATTATGGTATGAACGGCACTTTATTAATATTGCATTAAATTTTATTATGATTAAAATGAATTGAACACGCACATTGAAAATCCCTTAGCGTATTGTGGTTGGTGATATGTATGTGTATTCTGGCGTTGTAATAGCAAGTGCTGCCCAGGCTCTGGTGCATGATGAAAAACCGAAGTTGTAATTATTTTCCATTGAATAATTAACCTTTTGGCGCACGAGTTACATCTAAATTTAAAAGGACCTCCGGAACAAGGTTCAATAACAATGTGTTGTGTGCCATCCGAAAAAAGCTATAGAAAAATAATTCATTCATTAGATTCAATTTATGATGAACGAGTATGTTGTCGCATACCGAAAAAAATTTAACGAAACATTTTATTTAAATGGTTTCTATGTTTTCACGATATCCTGAATTGGGTCTATGATGGTTAAACTTGATTTACCATTCACCAAATTTTAATGTCTGGAGTTGATTGGTCTTCGGTGCGTATATGGGAGAGTTGACTAACTTAACATCAATTAAATATTTATTCTTGACATATAAAATGTTTATATGGTATGGTACGCATAATAAGTTACTTAACTTGTGTATAAGGAAAAAACATTGCGTCTCATAAATGAATAATTAATTCAGCTGACTTGGTCAATTAGTCCATATGGTACGAAATAGTGTGTGTATTTGTAATGTTAAAAGTAATTTATGTTTGGTACAAATCCAAACTAAGTAGAAGATGAAATTTTTTTGTCTAATAAACGAATATTATTCTGTAGGAAGACGAAAGGAACTTGAAGATGAAAGAAAATCATTGGAATATTAAATTATTGGAATTGCTTTAATGGTTAATTGAGACTGAGTGATATACTGAGATGCTTCAGATTATCTAATCAAAATCATCAAAATGAAAAGTTGAATTAAAATGCATAGTAATAAAATTGAATTTCTTAGTTGGACGTAAAATACGAAAAGAAGCTGAGAAAATCTTTTGAAACTGAATTATTGAGCTAATTGCAGTCAAAATGCCATCTCTGACCAGAGGATAGGAAAGTATAAGGACCCTTTTTGGCTTTCTGTATAGTTAATGAATTTTAAGAGATGAATTATTAATTATGGCTTAGATTAATATAATGTGAGTATGTTTTAATTTAAAGCTCTAATGCATTTCTCGCTTTTTTCATATTTGCCTTGATTAAATATAGACTGAAAATGTACCTTTTTTCTTTTTCGTTTGAGGTGCTATGATAAAAAATCTCTTAATGGTCGACGAAATGTGGTGAATTAATCATAAATCTCTTTGCAACGTCATTGTTTCTTTTTTTGCCTTTTTGTTGGCAAAGGGAAGGAAAATGAAAAAAAAATGAAAGTATCTTGAATCAATAATGCATAATGTATGGAATTGTGAAGAGTGTGATATCCATCCGCCCAACGGATTGATGAACGTAATGTGTTTGTACGAAGGATTTCCAGCGGATTAGATGAATAATCAATTTGGCACATAACATATATTTTGCAATAGTAATATTATCATAACGACTGTTATGTTACTGGTAAAATAACTGTGAAATTCATGAGAACATCTTGCTATTTACACATGTTTATTTCAGATAGACTTCAGGATTTGTTTTTGTGTGTGTGTTTATGTGTATGCCATACTTAAATTGGGGGATTGCTATTTTGCTGTGTATAGTGTATTGCAAAAAGGACATTCAGTTGACACAGCATGGAATCGGTGGAGTGCAATAAAAGTGTGCATTTTATGGGAAAAAAATGTTAATGTGATGGTATACAGAATCACATTTAGTCACATATAAAACAGAGTGCAATGTTGCTGCTCACTATACGTATGAAAATGATTCCGATTTGGAGGGAGTAAAGGAAAACTCTGAATTTAATGAGGTAATATGACGCGACCAGTAAACTGTATATATTCATATTTTGAATTACAATATTTTCTTATTTTTTAGCTTCAAGCAAATGTTTTACCATCAATTTTAACCGACAAAAGAAGCAACAACAAGAAAAAAATGATTTTCATATCCATTTGCAGTTTACTCCGCGTGAGATTTTCGAAGAAAGGCAGCAGTGATTTTCCAGTTTACAATAAATTTTTTTGGTACCATAACATCAATTTAATCTGGTGAGCACATCAATATTTTATACAAGCATTTAGTTTAGTTACCTTTCAAATTGTTATTTAATGCATAGCGTTGTAGTTCTTGTATGTGTACAAGTTTCATGATTTTATGGGAAAATTTTTTCCGGCATTTAAAATTAATTTCACTTGTCGTCGAATTTCATTTAAAATAATTTGAAGCACGCGAAATCTGAATGGGTTTTAATTCAGGTGTCGCTCCCAGGCATTCTTCAAATAATTTGATTGAATTGTCGAATTTCTTGTTATTTTTTTTATATGGTATGTCAATTTTATTTTGCTTACCAAAATGAATCTTTTATCGTCATTCATTCATTTTTTGTTCGTTATTTTAATTTGCGAATATCTTTGGGGTATCGCGTGTCATTGTTTAAATCAACGATATGAGATTTAATATCCGCCAAAAATTATATAAGAAGCTTAAAGGTGACAAATGAATTACGGAACATTTACTTTATTACCGTTATTCAAGTGAAAATAAAGTGAAAAAAAAATGAAAAACTAAGAAGTATACACACAGTTTAACACAGAACTTAGATGTTTGAATATAATTTACATAACTTCCGATTACTTATTAAAATGGAATCCGCGCTGTCAACCAAACGTTAGAGAGACCGATAGTAGAATGAATAGTGTAAAGAAATGATATATAGAACAGTACATATCTAAATAGAAAATCATTTAGTGGGTGAACACTTCAACGTCATTTCGTCTACACTACTTGGTGATTACACGGAAATACTCTACAATTGAAATGGTGAAATTGAAAAGTTTTCATTAATGATGTGGCAGCAAAAAAGACAGCATGATACAAAGAAAATGCGCTCTCTCGGTATAAATAAAGTAAGCACATAACGAAGAAATACAAAATAAAAAAACTGTGCTACTAGTACCTGTCGTAAAGGAGATTTTTTTTTACCTTTACGTGATGCCCGCATTAGAAGTAAATTGAATAAGAAGAGAAATAACGTTGAAGTGAATATCAGTTTTTTTTCTGAGTGAATGAAGGTAGAAGACAGAATGGTTGCAATGTATTAAAATATGAATTAAGGACACTCATCAGAGTAAGAAAATTAAGACTAAAATAAAATAAGAAAAGAAATGAAAGTTTTACACTAGTAAGCGAAAAAGAATCAGAATTTTGCCTTTTCATTAAAGAATTGCGTCTCCCAAAATAGGGTGACCTTATTTACTGCAAATTCCGGTTTAGAGCAATCGACATGAATAGTTTTACCTTAGCTGACTACGCGTCGTCTTCACGGTTTCACAATGGGAAATTGATAAAAGTTGGTTGAATAAAATTCAATTGAGTAGTGAGGTGGTATTGGGTGATGTTCTTGTAGTCGCGTACAACGATTATAAAGTTTCCCATTTATAAACTCTGTCATCTAACTGATTGAACTAATTAGGAAAATTTCTTATTTAACAATCGTGTGTTGTGGAACATGAACATGGGATATTATAGAATAACTTGACTAATAATAAGTTTTAACATAATTTTTCAATGTAAAAAAAAATCAAGTGAATTGAGAAAACTTCTTGATTTTATTTAAAGTTGAACACGATGCTTCTCATTTCCTTTACCAATACAGGGATGCAAGCAATATGGAAATAAAAAAAAATTCTTGAGCTCCAAGTTAGTAATAACGTTAATAATCCTTAAATGAAAATAGTAATAAGAATGAAAGAAATTTAAAAATTTATAAGATGTCTGATTAAAATCAAATGAATTTCCATTGCATGTCCTGATGTTACCTTTAATTACAATGTTCTGCATTAGACTTGCTGATTAAAACGGATTTAACTCGTTTAAGAAGAAATTTTATTGGCGGCGTATAAATACGGAAATTTATTTAAATAATATTCTATTGAGCATTGAATCCCCGGATAACGGTGTGGATTAGAAAATTATTATGCATTGTATGTTTTACTATCGTGTCAAACATTTACATTTTTCGTTATACAATTCACGTATATTGGGGGTACCCAGAAAAGAAAACTGTTTTAGATGATTTACATGTAGAAAATTCTGCTATTTTATGATGAAACATTTGAGTAGTAATAGTGACTGAAGTGTGAGATGGTTTGGATAAACAAGTTGATGTTATGGGTGACGGTAGAAAACTTGAATGTTTATTCACCTTTTTTTTTAAATTTGAATGAAAAGATGCAGACATGTTAATTATTAATATTCTGTTGAGGTTTTACGTGTTAACTAACTAACCAGCCGTATTCAAGTGTTTTTTTTTTACTTATAATTCTGATGAGTCGGTGTGGTTGTTGTTCTTGACTTGACTGTGTTTTGAAGTATTAGAAGACATGAATACGTGGATAAGCATCAAAATATTGGAACAGAGATCTCTTAAGGATCTTTCCTAGTACTTTTATTCCTCACATACTTGTCTCGGAATGAAATTATTTATGTGAGTTGTTAATGATTTTGATAGAGAACTATACGGTTGTATTATTCAACCGCATCCAATATCTACCCGGTAGGTACTGTACAAAGTAGTTGAACAAAGCAGTAGTTACCCATTTTTTGAGACTGTATGTGACAAGTACATACTCGTATGCCATTTTAAGGATGCGTTTTTATTTTTTTTTGTATTCTCCACATCACTCTAGAATAGGGGGAGGAATGGTTTTTTGTTTTTTTTCGTTATATTGTAACATTATAAATATATAATTTTTGTTTTTGCGTCTACAGTGTTTTGTGTACATAAATATTTGTCTATTAACAGTTAAAGATGTACAAGTATAAAATGGCAACCATAAACACCATGAATGAATAACATGTATACGAGACCGGCAAATGCAGTAATAAATATATTATCAAGACAAACATTTTCAATGAAAATATACTTTCATATTCCAAACGATAATAATCATAATAAAATTTAAGCTTTACCATCAAATTCATATTCATGTTTTTGATATAAACAGTGAGATGTGTGTGTTTTTCCTTAACTTTAATATAACATTCAATCGTAGAGTTTGTTAAGCGATCAAAATCATATTGTATGAAGAATTTCATTTTTTGCATCAAATATAAACACAATGAAAACTATTTGAGAGAAAATTGTTACCCCTAAATATTATAAGAAAATGTTATGAAAATGCTTCTGTTTGTGTTTACAATAAGAAAAAATAAAGTAAAAGATGAAGATAGCAAAAAATTCATTGGAAGCCAGAAATGAGAACTGTGTAAGAGTGTTGTGTGAGGGATTCCAAAGCCATTGAATGTAAGCGATGTAGAACAATGAAAAAATCTTGAAATGAAAGATGATGGAGTAGAGAAACAGAGATAGAGTTGGTAAATCTTATTATCCAACATCAAATTGTCTTGTTCAAGAGTTTGCGGTATTAAGAAACGAGGAAAGAATTATTAGATTTCAGTTAAGTTTATATTTAGCGATTTTCATAAATGGTGACAAGATAAAAATATTTAATAAAACTAGATGGTTTTACCAGGAATAGGACTGAAAAAGAGTTCGTTATGTTACCATTCACTCATATTTCACGTTCTATGAATAATGACATACCTAAGATATGTGAACTTTATGGTTTAAATGCTATGTGTTGGTGGGGGAGGGAGCATTAAATATTCGGCAATGAGCTGAAAAACAGCATTATGAAATTCTTAAGGGATTAATCTTCATTTGAATTCATATTTGCAATAAATGAAAGTTTTTGCCTTAATTGTATCAGGCCGTGTCATTTACGTTAGAATATCAATGTTTTATTTTTATGCGCTTAAGAAAGTGATATTCACATATAACTTTTGATCTACAACATGAATCTTATGTTGTATTCATATTACATAATTGAAGGTGGATTTTTCTTAACTGAATCCACTAGGGATTACCGCATATTCGCTTCATAATGGTATGACGTGAGAGTTCAGTTAAACGAAACGATCAAAATGAAATGATATGTTTTTCATATTTTGTGAGTATCTCCGTGGTATATAAAATGATGTAAGTGATTTGATAAAAATGTACACTTCTCAGAATATGCAGGAGAGATTATGTCATTCTGATAAATTTTACATGGAAATCTTTTCTATAACAAGAAAGTGGTATTGGTGAAGTAAATTAAAAGAGATTCTGTTCCGTAGAAGTAAGTAGTTTTCGTATTTATATTGTTGATTTTTTAAATATGTTAGTTGAAATGGAACTGCAATACCATACAACAAGACTAACTATAAATGTAGCAACACTAAATGGCAATACTGTGGGAGAGAGTTGTGTCTCTTTTATGAAAAATGTAACCGATAAGAGTATTCATTCATTGAGTCCACGGATTTTATTATTAATGAGTACATGAATAACATTCATAATGCGAAATACAACACAATAAGCCAGATCAGTATAAATCCAAGAAATTAAATTAAGGCACACATAAGTAATCTGATTATGTTGCATTATCTGTAAATAACATGGATTTTTATGAGCATAAAATTTTATATTCATTGCGTTTTGGAATAGTTGAAGAAAATAAAGAAACAAGTTGAAAATTGTATGGAAAAATTATGAATCAAAAACAAAAATCTTCACAGAGACAGGAATATGAAAGAGGATTCAGTTGATGTTTGATAAACCAACCGAATTTATAATAAACGGTGCTGGGGACAAAACAAAACCATAATAATAAGACATTTTGTCCCACACTCTGTTATGTTGGCATTTGAAATAAAGTTGTCTTATGTTTCTTTTTGGGGATAGGAATTTTTTTTTCACACACACACACCGAGCTTATTCAGATAACCAGCAGTGTTTGGTAAGACGTTTTATGAAAATTTTCACAATTTTCTTTGTTTTTTTTTTATTTTAAAAGAACTCATTCCATGTTCGAAGACAACGGAAGTATATAAAAAGCTTGTGAAGTGTAAATTCAGAGAATGGTTACTGAAAAAGATAGAAAGACCCAAAATGATTGAATGGTTGGTTACAAATATCGGACGGATCAAAAGGAATATAAATTCCGTTCCTTTTTTTTTCTCTCACAGTTTTGTAACAATATGGTGAGACACACGCAGTGTCATTCAAGTGAAAAATAAAACATTTTTTTTCCTTTAAACGAAAATGGTTCTTGTGTTAGAAAGTCTATCATATCGGATATGATGATGAAAAGAAATGTAATACACGAATATATGATAAACAGTGGTGGCATAAAATGTTGTGTAATATTTTGACATAACTGGTAAGGACCCAGAAAATTAGTTACAAGTAATGGGAGTACAATGATATATTCCAACTCGAATATTAAATGGATCGGATTATTTGATATNAAAAGAAATGTAATACACGAATATATGATAAACAGTGGTGGCATAAAATGTTGTGTAATATTTTGACATAACTGGTAAGGACCCAGAAAATTAGTTACAAGTAATGGGAGTACAATGATATATTCCAACTCGAATATTAAATGGATCGGATTATTTGATATCGACGAAACTAACAAAAACTCAAAAGAAAATGGGAATTTTCGTCATTTGCAATATGAATATTTAATACAATCGTATTATCGAATCATAAAACACTTTTATCATCTTATTATAGTTATAATTATTATACAGAAATTAGTTATGTGCATGTTGGTAAGTGAAACGATTGTCGTACCCTGATGGAGGGTGAAAGATTTAGAAAATTATTTTTTACCGTTTCGTTGGTTTTGAATATGAATTGTTAAACTATTATATGTGACCATCAGGAATTTTTATATGTTTATTTGGGTTTGGTGTTGTAGAAACGGAATTATGGGAGAAACCTTTAATAATAGCATAGTAAAAAGGAAGTGAAATGCTATCCACTATCCACCCAATAACTAATAAAACACATTGTAGTTCATGGGTGTTTGTTATTATACAATCACCCATCCCTCATATCAGATATAAAATTGTAAATTATCAGTTATGCTTTGGGGTTTATGAATTATGCAAAGCAATTAGCTTTACTTTGTGTCTCGGTAGTCTTTTATCATGATGTTAAAACTTATAGCGCACTATTATATTCTTTATTCACAATTGAGGCCGGAAACTTCGGC